>SJXQ01003201.1:551610-630139 GCA_006408695.1 Aepyceros melampus
AGGACAGGGTGCTGGAGGAACAGAAGATGGCTTTTGTGGTACAGCAGATAAACCCTACGATATGAATTTTAAGAAACAGCATATTGAAACAAACACACACACATACACACATTAGGTCCATTTTAAAGAATAATTTCATAACATTCAATAACACATACCTGAGATGAATCAGAGACAAAAATCTCACGCATTTTCACTAGTCCATAATCCTCTAAAGTCACTGTGTAAGAAAGATCTACTATCCTGTTATTTGACCTACAAACGAAATCAGAAATATTTAAAACCTCATGGAAACACTTTTTCGTTTCCTTTAATTCCCCAACTCTAGAGCACTGAGTAGGCAACATGCCTTGCTCCTGACACTTGTTGCTCAAAGTGCAGCAGCTTCTATAGACTTCAAGACCCTCTATATATGTCATTTTATTTGGTCACACAGTATTAAGTACATACCTATGTTCACTACAAAATTACCTATAACAGAAGTAGGTTACTTGAAAAACTTCAAAAGTATAAAAGAGAAATTTTAAATCTCACTGCCCACAAATAGTGCTAAAATTTCATTTTCTTCTCTCTTTTTTAATTATGTAGATATGCAAGTACTCATGCATATTAAAATTCATACAGTTTTGTCCATTTTTCCATTTATACAGGAACATTGTCTCCAGTGTAATGACAAACACTAATTCAAAATTGTTAACTTTTAAAGCCTGTAAAACATACTAATGAATTTATGTAGTAAAATTTTAAACACATAACAATTCCCCTATTTAATTATATGTAGATTATTCTGAACTCTTTTTTCTGCTTTTCTTGGACTGTATATACTGGTTCATAAATGTTTTACTGGATATGAGCACTGCTTCAGGACTAAATCCTGGCAGTAGGATAATGATATGTTTATCATAATGAATACCTCACTGTATCACAGAACTGCATGGGGCATTAAATAAAAGATAAAATGTTAAAGGAAAATAAAATTTTGGCAACAAAAATACATGGCTTTGTTTAAATCAAAACTTTAAGGATTGGATTCACATAATTAGAACTCTTTAATTAATCAACTTTTACATTTCCTTCTTCTCATCTCAGATTTTAGAAGAAATGAGTAAAATGAAGCAGTATCATCTCTGAAGTTATCACTTAAGTAAATCTCTTGAAACTTGTCTACACAGCAGGTCAATAAAGTTAATATTCAAAGCAATCATCATTAAAATAACTTCCAACAAGTAATGACTATTTTCATTATATTCTACTTGACCTAACAGAAAAGAATGCTAAGTTTTAAAAGAATTTTCAATTAACCAGAACAACTGATTTTCTAAAAAAAAATTGTTCCCAGATCTCCAAGTAAATAAGAAACTTTACTAAACTCTTCAGTCTCTGGAAGTGGCATGGAGATGGAAGAGTGAGGGAAGAAATTCCAGTAATACTTAAGACATCTCAGCTTTTCACTGGGCCTGCTTTTCTTCCACATTCTTACTGCACTTTAAAAATAAAGGCAAGTGATATATAAAGAGATAATTGTTGAATGATTTCATTTAAAATATACGAACTCCAGTTTTTCACTGTGGCAGTGAATTTCAGAGCAAAAAAACAATACTCAGTTTTTAAGTCAAACATCTGTAACATTCGCCAACTATATTTAAGGTAAAAGTTTACATATTTTTCAAGTAGAAAAATTCAAAATAATGTAAAAATACATTATAAATTTGACTTGAATTACTAAATTAAAAAAAAAAAAAAAAAAAAAAAACCCTGATCCGAACTTAAAATTATGAGTCTAAAGATAGGGGAGAGAAATACACACTCCACTCTTAAGTATTATGGTAGCACAGATTCACTCTGTGAGGGTATACTAGGTATCAGAAAGCTAACGAGCAAACTAGGCTATAGCCACTATGGGTCAAAGAAAAAAGATATAACAAAATGACATTAAAGGATAAGCTTATAACTAGCTAGACAGAATAAAAAGCAAAGACTAAATACAGGAAATGCATTACCCTTGAGTTGCAATAATAGGCACACTTTCACTGAAAGTTTGTCGCCAACACTGTTCACCATTAGAACCTAAAAAGCGAGTTTTTTCTGAAGACAAGATGTTAGAAAGTTGGATTCTGGCGATTCCCAGAAGTAAATCTTTACTCATTTTATCCTTGTGCCATAATTCAACCAGCAATGGAATCCTAAGGAAAAGAGAAACAAGTGTTCATACTTATCAATTGTGAACTAAGGCATTTCTGGACTAAAAATTTTGAAGTCCTTTAATGTAGTCAAGCATGTTTTTGTTACCTGGAATGTAAAGGCTCAATTCCACAAATAACAAATAGAAAATATTATTACATTTTTGTTTTTTTACACTTCTTCCTATCCAATAAAGAAAACCCTTCAAACACTATTCCCGCAAATGGTCACATAATGTTTATTTTTTCTTTTAAATTTCTTTTTGAATTGTGATACTCTGAGAAAGTAAAAAGATATTTCAAAGACCTCATTTTTCTTCACAAATCCATTTCAGATAGCTGGATCAACATCTCTATTTTATACAGTTAAAAAAAAAACAGAAAAAACAAATAATGCATTACAGTCATTAAATGAATCAATAAGAATTAAACAGTCTGTATTATCTTCACATATTAGGAAAAAGCAAGATTACTTTTCAAAGAGTCTTCATTACTCAGATTCTCAAATGCATAAGCCACTGTGGATTTAGATATGTAAAGGAATTCCGCTTGTCAATAAGATACAAATTTTCGAGAGCTGATTTGAAAAAATACTATCACACACCCATGTACACATTACCTTAGGAAGGTATCCTGGAGCTGATGAGGCAAAGTTGCAAAATCGAATGCACAGTAAGACTGGGGAAGAAAAACCTCCATGTTTTTTCGAACTTCTACAGGAGGGTTAGTCATAATAGGAGCTGCACTTCCAAAGAAAGGATATGAGTACCTAGAATTTAAGAAAAACAAAAATCCTAAAGCAGTGTACAGATGAGACTTATAACCTGTGAAAAAGAGAGGGTAATATGAATATTATGAGCGAATAAATTTTAATAGATAAATGGTACAAATACATTAGGGTTTTACTATCACCAACTTTAAAATTATATAAATATTTTTGGTATTAACATAAAAAAATCACAGAAATTACAGAAAAAAATGCATTATTTGCCCAGCAATGGCTTCCAAAGGTGCTTTACAAGTCATCTTCAAATGATGCTCTGGGGAAGAAGAATAATACTGTAATTTGAAGGCAATATACTGAGTAAGGAAGAGAGAGTCACTTTGATAAATTCCCAATAAGACAAAGATTTAGAAGTGAAAATGACTCCCTTAGACAAAGACAGTGCTGGTACCCCTGAGGTGTATGTAGCAAATTAACCTGCCAAACACATTAAATTCATGCAATGTTATATGTCAAAAATATGATGAAATAATAAAACTAAAATGTGGGGGGAAAAAATTCCTTGAGGGCACTGTTTTTATCATTTTCATCTTTGCACTCCAAGGAACAGCTTTTGTGACATAGTATACACAAGAAACGCTTGCTAAGTTTAATTTCTAAACTTATTTTCCTTTATATAATAATGTCCTGATTTTTTTATGGGCTAAAAAAAAACCCTTAGTCAACTCCTAAATGATGCATTCATAGTGTTTTGTCTCTGAACTGAGAATATACTACAGAAGAATCAAAGAGTGACATAACATTATTTCTTTCAACGTAAGTCATACCAGATTAAACAGAAGAATGCCTGGCCTATTGCTGAACTTATTTTGTATTTAAAGTCAAATACAAAGATATTGTAAGGTCACTTAAATTTCATCTTATAATTTGTTGTTTATTGACAAAACTAGGATTTAAACTCTACTAGAGAAAACTACTTTTTCTATTAATACAAGAAGAATCCTGTGCATACATTCAACTCCTAAACAATTACATAAACTGAATTTCGGTCATCTCACAGAGTTCATCCTCTAGAAATGTAACCCCCTACTACAGACGTAGTGATTAAAAAAAAAAAAAAAGGAAATAAACTTTTTTCTAATGTAAGTGTTATCTCACAAATTCCATTAGGTAATTGGACACAACAATTTCATGCTAATGCAGAGCATGATAACATAAAATCTATCAAACGTAAAATGCCCAACATTTTTTTTTAAGCCTTAAAATGAATGAAAGAGAAGCAGGAGTCTTTCTGATCAAGTGATTCTGCAGAGTATTAGGTGGACTCTAACTGTGTCCTTGGGGCAGCATGCTCTTTCCACTTTTCTTGTCAAGTGTCTGGCCTCCCTCATATATTAACATATTTCTGAATCTGTCTTCTTCACTAGGTTGAGCTCTTTGTCTATATGGCCCCTGCCCTAATACTGGGCAAACTCCTGTCTTACTGCAGTCACATGATGATTAAACAAACGGCCCTGTGGCAATCAGGAAACACAGAAACTAACATGTACTTTCTAAGTGAGCTTGTCCAAGACTTTCCCTCAAAACACCTACTCATTTTATTTTATTTTCTGGCTGTACCGCAAGCATGTGGGATCTCAGCACCCTGACCAGGGACTGAACCCATGCCCCTGCAGTGCGAGTGCGGAGTCTCAACCACTGGATCACCAGGGAGATCCTTCATCCAATTTTAGATCATCCCTGTGCTTCTGGCCAACATCATCTCCAAGGCCAGTTTCTCTAGTAGCAGCAAAAGAGAAAAAGGAACAGTTCTATATTATATAAACCCTGTGAGAAAAGCTATGTCGTAACAGAAAATCTTTTCTGGGCTTTCAATTTTTAAATAAAAACAGTCTTTCAGCCATGATTCTCAGCCTTTAACATGAAGTAAAAGGCAGAACTTGAGCTGGGAGGATAGACTTCCATTCTATGACTTCACTCTCACATTCAGTGCTGGCTCCCTTTGATTCTGTCCTTTATTCACACCAAAGCTCAGAGGACTTTGGAAACAATTTGATAAACAATCAAAGGAACTATAAAATTAGATAAAATAGGAGTAGACTTAAGGCTTCCTGGGTGACTCAGTGGTAAAGAATCCACCTGCCAATGATGGAGACCCAGGTTTGATCCCCGGATAGGAAAGATCTCCTGAAGAAGGAAATGGCAACCCACTCGAGTGTTCTTGCCTGGAGAATCCCATGGACAGAGGAGCCGGAGGGCTACAGTCCACAGGATCACAAAGAGTTGGACATAACTGAGCATCCACACACACAAGGAGTTGACTTGGGCATCTGAAAGGCAGATGTGCCTCAAACAACAGCAGGAAGCAACAAAAAGTTGATGAAGTTCTTGGGAATGTTAATCCAAGATGACAGAAAAATTTTCTAATTTTTTGCATGTTAGTCACATAAAGACCAAAAATTTTATTATAAATGCTAATGCTTGCTCCAAAGTAATTTATAAGAACCTAAAGACTCCAAACTAAAACACACATTACATTTAATATATTTATCAGCTGAAAAGTCTATAAAAATGTAATATTAAAAACAAGACACTGCATTTTTAAAGCCATTTAACAGACTGAATTTCAATTCTCTAAACAGTGTGGACACATTCCACTTCCAGTTCATTACGAATGGTTTTTAGATTCATACGCATAAAAGGTAGATATCAGGAATATAACCTTCCATTATAATGCAATTTTATAGAAAAATCAGATACTATACATCCAAGTATTTTGAAAACTTTTCCAGAAACAAGACATTTTAAGTTCAAGAGTCAGTGTGTATTAAAACAGAGCATTAACAAATATTGTAAAATACCTATAATTATTATATCAGAATAGGCAAGATTATCACCCTTCATACCATCAATGCCACCCTCCATTATTTTCAAAGTCATTAGGATACAGCAGCTTTAATCCTTCTAGTCCACTGACTTAACAAATGTTATAATTTCTTTGGTGACATTGTCTGCTGCTGCTAATGCTGCTGCTAAGTTGCTTCAGTCGTGTCCGACTCTGTGCAACCCCACAGACGGCAGCCCATCAGGCTTCCCCGTCCCTGGGATTCTCCAGGCAAGAACACTCGAGTGGGTTGCCATTTCCTTCTCCAGTGTATAAGTAAAAGGTGAATGTGAAGTCGCTCAGTCGTGTCCGACTCTTAGCGACCCCATGGACTGCAGCCTACCAGGCCTCTCTGTCCATGGATTTTCCAGGCAAGAGTACTGGAGTGGGTGCCATTGCCTTCTCCACAACACCTCAAATACAGAAAAGGCATTTTTTCAGAAAATAATACTCTGAAACCAAATCATACCTTAGTATACAGTTGATTGGAAAGCCAACCTCCAAATCATGGATACTCCTCAAGTCTATTGAAAAGCAAAAATGATGTGATGTTGCAGGAACAGCAATCTTCTGTCCTGAGGCTGTTTCTGAAGCAAGAGATGTTGTCACCGGCTTGGCCAGTAATGCAGGTACAGAAGAACTGATAGCTAAGGTGAACATAAAAATTAAAAAAAAAGAAAAAAAAAATTCCATTTACAAACAATTTCTCTTAAGTTACTCAGATAACTTAAAGACATAATCTCAAAAACTCAACTATTTGATTAAATAAACATATGAACTGAAGCATAAACTTCCAAGTGATTTGTCCAAAATTATGTAGGCTTTAATTCCCATCATAAAACTGTGTGGCGGAGGAGGACCCCTACTCTCATTCTCAAGATGTAGTACAAAACTTAAAAAGTAGCCTGGTGCTAACTTATTTCTAAGAAGCAGGTGAACATAACAGTATTGCAACTTAGTACTAATGATTGTATTTGAGACTTACTGCACATATACATCAGTATTTTAAACTCAACTATTTGATTAAATAAACATATGAACTGAAGCATAAACTTCCAAGTGATTTGTCCAAAATTATGTAGGCTTTAATTCCCATCATAAAACTGTGTGGCGGAGGAGGACCCCTACTCTCATTCTCAAGATGTAGTACAAAACTTAAAAAGTAGCCTGGTGCTAACTTATTTCTAAGAAGCAGGTGAACATAACAGTATTGCAACTTAGTACTAATGATTGTATTTGAGACTTACTGCACATATACATCAGTATTTTACAGTAATTATGTAAATAATTACAACCATTTTTTTTTAAAAGTAGCTTGGTTATCTTAGACACATATGACATAGTCTAACAAAATAAAACTTGACGAAGACAAGTATCAATGATAACACTTATATGTGGAATCTACAAAGAGTGGGAAAAATGGTCTTATTTACTGTAACAGAAAATACAGTCACGGACGTAAAAAACAAACTTATGGTCACCAGGGGATAAAGCAGGGGGAGGGATAAATTGGGATATGGGGCTGACATATACACACTACTCTATATAAAACAGGTAACTAATAAGGACCTCCTGTATAGCACAGGGAACTCAACACTCTGTAATGGCCTTGGGAAAAGAGTCTCAAAAAGAGTAGATATATGCATAGTTGATTCACTGTGCTGTCCACCTCAAACTAACACAACATTGTAAATCAACTATACTCCAATAAAAAATTTTTTAATTGAAAAGACAGAGTCTATTCCAATCCTATTATATATCACAGATGTTTAGTGAATGGCTCAAGTGCTATAGCTACTTATGGAAACACCTATAACTTGCACCCAAACTTCTAATTCCAAATCTACCACTGCTCTTACAATTTATATTACTAAATTTAACTACAGATTCTTATGTAACAGATAGAAAAATTGTATAAGACAGATAAATATGTATTCTCAAACTGTCTCAATTTAGGATCAAAAATGATTATTTTAAGTTTACTGTAAGAGGCAGTTAGTATCTCTTTTCTCTAAAATTCTAATGAATTTGAGACAATGAATTTGAGATTGCTAAAAATCTACTTCAAAGAACTATATTCATTAATTTCCTTTGAATAAGGTACTATTTCTGGTATGAAAGTCAATGAAAAATTCTGTTAGAAAATTCTATTATGAAGTTAAGTAAGTTACAGTTACTTTAAACTGATTTTTTTTTTAAACATCACCACACATTACCAGCTCTTTAAAAAACCTTAGTTTTTAGCACCCATGAAAACTCTCACAGTCATGTATCAGATGGCCAGAAAATCCAGATCTGTGAAAAGAACACCTTACCCTTTGGATTGATTTTTGTGTCCTTATCGTACAGCAAGCTTTCCACTTCACTCTCTGTTGCATCGTCTTTTGTTGGCGGTGACTGGTTGTGAGGTGGAACAGGGGACTCGCTTGGTGACTGTGGCCCAGTATGTGTCTTCTCCTTTATGGGGGTTAAAACTCTCTTCTTTGAATGGTGTGGCTCATGTTCATTCTGGGTCTTTAATTCAATTAAAGACTAAAAACAATTTTTAAATAAAGTATAATTTTTAAAGAACTTTCCTTCATAATTAAGCAAAAAACATGATGTTGTTTTTTTAAAAAAAATTAGCTTCCTTTCTCAGTTTGGATATTCCTAGTCTATTTTTCTTCATAATTTGCATATTTTCTTATAGCATCTAGGACCAGAAAAAGGGAGATGAACAGGAAGGAAATATGATATCCAGAGCTCAGTATCAAAATGCATCCTAATGCCTAAGAAGGGATATTCAGTGAAAGAAGTCAGGCATAGGTGTCCCTGAGGATGGTTATTCCTACCAAAGCAATACAAAGGAGGCCCACATTACTAGAAAAAAAACAGCAACCAAAACCCAGAAGTCTAGCATTATTTTCTTCCTTTGCTCCACTATCCTCCAAAAATACATGTATATGTGTCTTTTTAAACTCTTACTTTGTTCACGTCTGCATAAAAATCAATTCTTTAAAAGAACAGGACACTAAAGTTGACCCGAGGGCTACATATAATCAAAAAACATCCACATTCAAATAAATGTTTCTACTGCCTGGAGACAGCATGAGGACTGTGAAGCACTAATGAACTGAGAACCTTAGCTAAGGCTGAGTCAACTAAAAAAGATCTATTAATGCAGATCCCCAAAACCCAGGCCTGAAAACATTCTCTTCTACCAGCGTCCCAAAGTCACTGACTGTGAGTTGGGGTGTGGGAAACGGTTTCCACTATGTGAGAAAACTGCCCTGAAAGACTCTGGGCAGAGCCACTGTGAACCATGGCAGAAGCCATAGCACCTTTCAGAAGGGTCTTTTTAGAGAAGGGGTTATCGTATAATGAAGACCACTAATTAAGAATGATAAATACTCTCTTATGTGAGACAATGCCCCTGAAATCTGACTTTTGTAACTAATCATGACCGACATATCGGGGAAGCTGGAGGAGGGGAAGGCGGGTTGCTACTTGCCTGGGCATCCATGCCTTCTCTCTGCAGAGCCACAGACACTCCCACAGTGGGCGCCAGCTCCACAGGAATAGGTGCGAGCTTTTGTTTGGCCCGGTTTGGAGGGTCAAGGGTAAAAGCACCCTCAACTGTGACTGGGCGATGGTTGATTTCTGTACTACCCTTTTTCAGTAGTCCTGTTAAGGGTATTTCTGTACTTCCAAGTGACTGATCTCCACAGCAGAGATGGATCTAAAATGAAAGGGAAAGTCAAAACCAGTATTTACACTTTCTCCTTTATCCTAAACACATAAACTTAAACAACAAAGTTATAAAATGATCCAGAGAAGGAAAACAGAATGCAGGTTACCTTACTGTCTGCCAGTGACCAAGATTCTCACACCTGATTGCTAAAACTGTTGATTAAGCATAAAGTTACCCAGAACTCAATAATAAAGTTATTAATTCTTTTCACTTTTCCTTTCAGTATTGTACACTCCTATGTGTTACTCTTTATTTTTTAATGGAAGATAATTGCTTTACAGAATTTCGTTGTTTTCAGTCAAACCTCAACATGAATCATCCACAGGCATTATGTGTTAGTTCTTGTTCTCTTTTCTCTTTGGTGAGCTATGGTTACTTCAATATTTTACTCTACTATCTTATTGTACTATGCAAATTGTATCATGAATACATGAATTTAAACAGAAAAATACATCCACCATTCTTTTCTCTTTTCATTATAACATTAAGCACAGTTCTTAAAAAATAAGTGAGTGGATCCAGCCCTATTTGAACTAAAGAACTTCAAATAATTCTGTTTTATTCACCCATAAAACCCTAGGAATCTTTCTTTTTTCTTGCTTTTCAAACTCTATATATAAAACAGTGCTTAATAGTAAAATAAAGGAGAATACCACTGAGATGGAATGTTCTGTGACTCACTGCTAGCTAATCAAAACTTGGACATTACCACCTTTGGAAACTATGAAAAAAGAAAAAAAAAAACAAAAACAAAAACGGCTGTTCCAGGTATGTGTTACATAACTATTCTTTTCCCTTACTACACTGAAGCCTCAGCAAACCTACTATTCACATGAACAATATACAATCATTACATAAAAATATTTTTTAATTCTAGTGTCAATAATGACCTATAACAGTCTTAATGTTATTAAGTGTGATATTTTTAGTGGGCTGGAAAGAAAGGATTTTTATGACTTACAAGTCCATAAGAATCAAACTGATATGTAAGTCAATAGTTTGGTGAGGAATGATATGTTAAATATAAGATCGAACTAATTTTTTCTTTCATTTCATTTTATATAATCTTCAACATTCTAAATACCTTGGATTTAGCAACCTCTAAAATTTAGTTCCACTAAAATTTCTTTATGCTTTTTCTACTATCCACCCAAAGTACAAGCAAAGTCTATTGAAACACTTTAGTATAAAAAAAGGACTACCCCACCCTACTTCACCACCCATTTCAGTCTGATTAAAGTTAATCATAATGAACAGAGAAGTAATTTCAGATTAGACAAACTTTTCAAAAAATAAAGTCCTATTTAAAACTGGTTTACAAAATTACTTAATTCAAGGGCAGGTTTTAAAAAGTTGTTTTATTATCTCTTTACTTTAATAGCAAAAAGGTTTATAAATTCTGAACTTGAGTGTGATCTGTATGTAACAGCTAATCTCCAGTAACAATAATGAAACCTGTCTGATGCTCACAGGTTTGAGTTCCAGGTACAAATTGTTATTGAATATGATAAATGATTGATAACTGACCTACCTCTTTTCAAAATAACTAAAGTGTTACATCTCCTAACATTCTGAAGTAATTGTCATCTTATGACTTACAAGTCAGGATAATTCGTAAAAAAATAAGAGATATGATAGAAAGATGGTATGTACTTCAGCAACAAGAGAGTTTAGGCATCTCTTTAATGCTTAAGAAAAAAATAACCTTTAATTGGAAACAATTTTCTGCTATACTTACCTGTAGTTTAGAATGAAGAGTCAGGTAAACACGAAGAATTTCTATACTGCTCCGTATACGAACAGATGCTCTCTCTGGCTCAAAGTTTGGGTTGATCAAATCACTGAAGGGTTCATTTGTAACATCATTTCCCAGTAAAGAATAATAAAAGAAAAACTCAGGCTGTCTTTCTGGAAGTTTCATGGTACATGGAATTAACTAAACATTAAGGGGGGAAAAAAAAGATTATTACTTATAAACCACTAAACATGCTTATAAATGTCTGATAAACTCCAAAAACATTTGCTAAAATGATTTTTATTTCAGGCCTTAAATTAGTAACTCAAAATTTCTAAATCTCTGCCAAATTGCTACTAAGTTACTAGTTTTAATTTTTAAAGGTTTACTTAGACAAGCAAAATGAAACTAAAATATTTTTATACATTTATGTCATATAACATAACACTTATGCTGTTTTAGAGTTCACATTTCATTTAACTAGTCCATGAAAAGTCCATAAATATTATTTTAGAAGAAAGTAGTAAAATATTTGACACTGAACTTTCCTTATAAATTTTCAGTCCAGGGCTTTGATGAAAGAAAAAAAAATGGTTTTTTAGTTATTCCTACAAAACTAGGAGACCTATAAATTAATAGCTACAAAAGGCTATCTTCCACCCATTATAAAGAGCTACTATAGGGAGAAAATGGAGCCCTTCACCAATGAAGTATTTACTGAGGGTGGAACAAGATGGTGGAGTAGAAGGATGTGAGCTCACCTCTTCTTAAAAAAAAAACACCAAAATCACAACTGCTAAACAACCACTGGGGGGAAGAAAGGAAGAAAAACCACTGGAACATACCAAAAAAAGATATCCTACATCCAAAGACAAAGAAGCCACAACAAGGGGGTAGGAGAGGGACAATCACGATAAAATCAAATTCCATACCCCTGGGTGGGCAACCCGCAAACCGGAAAATAATGATATCACAAAAGTTCTCCCACAGCCGTGAAAGTTCTGAGCCCCACATCAGGCTCCCCAGCATGGAGGGCTGGTCTTGCGAGAGGCCCTCAGAGCATCTGGCTTTGAAGGCCAGCAAAGTCTGCTCACAGGAAATCCACTCTTGGAGGATGCATGCTAGGTCTCGTGCATGCCAGAAACATGGGAAAAGCAGTGACCTCAAGATTCTGGGCCAGACCTAACTACTGGTATTGCAGGGTGTCCTGTGAAGGTGTGAGAGGTGGGGTGGATGTGGCTCACTGCAGGGATAAAGACACTGGTGGTGGTACTTCTGGGGAGTACCCACTGGCGTGAGCCCTCCTGGTGACCACCGCTTTTTAACCAAGACCTGGCCCCAACCAACAGCCTGTAGGCTCCAGTGCTGGGACACAAGTCAAGCAATGAACAGGGTGAGTCACAGCCCCACCAATTAGCAGATAGGCTGCATAAAGGCTTTCTGAGCCCACAGCCACCCACTAAACACAGCCTTTAATATGGCCCTGCCCACCAAAGGATGACTCCCAGGTCCACCAGCCAATAGGCAGGGGCCAGTCCTTCCTACCAGGAGGCCTGCACAAGCCCCTTGGGCTGGCCTCATCCACCACAGGCAGAAGCAGAAGAAAAAAAGAACTACAATCCTACAGCCTGTGGAAGAGAAATTGAAATCACAGAAAGACAAAATGATATACCAGAATTTGTCCCAGACAAAGGAACAAGAGAAGACCCCAGGACAGTAACTAAGTGAAGTGAAGATGAGCAATCTATGTGAAAAAGAATTCAGAGTAATGATATTAAAGATGATCCAAGATCTCAAAAAGAATGGAGGTATAGATTGAAAATCTGGAAGATACTAAGGGGACTTCATTTAAAGATGGGCACAATAAAGGACAGAAACAGCAAGGACCTAACAGAAGTAAAGGAGATTAAGAAGAGGTGGCAAGAATAGAAGACAAAAATGGTCTTAATGGTCCATATAACCATGATGGTGTGTTCACTCACCTAGAGCCAGACATCCTGGGGTGTGAAGCCAAGCGGACCTTAAGAAGCATTAAGACAAACGAAGCTAGTGGAGGTGATGGAAATCCAGTTGAGCTATTTAAAATCCTAAAAGATGATGCTGTGAAAGTGCTGCACTCGACACACCAGCCAATTTGGAAAACTCAGCAGTGGCCACAGGACTGGTAAAGGTCAGTTTTCATTCCAAACCCAAAGAAGGGCAATGCCAAGGAATGTTCAAACTACCATACAACTGCATCATTTCACAAGCAAGGTAGTGCTCAAAATTCAAGCTAGGCTTCAACAGTACATGACCCGAGAACTACCAGATGTACAAGCTGATTTAGAAAAGATAAAGCAACCAGAGATCAAATTGTCAGTATCCGTTGGATCATAGAGAAAGCAAGGGAATTCCAGAAGAACATCTATTTCTACTGCTTCTGGGTCGTGAAGATCTTTTTTGTATAGTTCTGTGTATTCTTGCCATCTCTTCTTAATATCTTCTGCTTCTGTTAGATCCATGACATTTCTGTCCTTTTTTGTGCCCATCTTTGCACAAAAAGTTCCCTTGGTATCTCTAATTTTCTTGACGAGATCTCTAGTCTTTCCTATTCTGTTTTCCTGTATTTCTTTGCACTGTCACTGAGGAAGGCTTTCTTATCTCTTCTTGCAATTCTTTGGAACTCTGCATTTAAATGGGGGTATCTTTCCTTTCTTCTTTGCCTTTCGCTTCTCTTCTTTTCATAGCTATTTGTAAGTCCTCCTCAGATAACCATTTTGCCTCTTTGCATTTCGTTTTCTTGGGGATGGTCTTGATCACTGCCTCTTGTACAGTGTCATGAACCTCTGTATTATTATATATGTTATTACTTTAATCCTTTACTTTAAAAAGTATTTGTTTAATTGATTAGATTTTAATTATTCATCAAATCTAAAATCATAATCAAAAACTACTAATATTGTAGTTATTAAGAACAAATTCTGGAGTACTCTCCAGTCCTCAACCTTGGTTCCACCAATGGCTTGCCTTGAGACAAGTACTTAATCACTCTGCAGCTCCACTTCTCTTATGGTTATTTGAAGGATTAAAAGAAATAATACATGTTCACTTCTACAATTCTACCTAGCACACAGTCAACTGTTACATGAATGGGAAAATATCTGAGGAAAAAATATTCTGCCCTTATGGGTGATTATTTCTGCCCTTATGGGTGATTATTTCTCAGTTTACTTAAAAGAAACTTTCATTTTCTTTTACTTTCTTCTGTAATCAGGAAGCAACAAAAATTTTTAAGAAATAAAGATAGCTCTTTAATATTTCACAGTACACTTACTTCTAAGTAATTCCCATTAAGGGAAGAGATGCTTTTAAAAATCTTTTATCACCCTTGGATTTAGAAACAGTTTTTTATTTTATTCATTCTTAATTTCACTATTTAAAAAGGAGGTGAGATTATTATCATCCAGTATTCTTACTCTAATCTCACTCCTCCATTCTACTACTTTACAGTATCAGTATTCTAAGTCCCTTATCTGCATCTGAAAAATATGTTTCTTTATTTATTGCTAGATGTTTTCTCACATGGCTTTTGACTAGCTTGAGAAGAAAAAAGCTAAAATGTTATTTTAAAAAATCCTTGGGCTAGTCCAAAAAAAAAAAAAGCAAACAATACTAAGCAATATCAGGGTATGAATAAATTACTGGGCTTAATTTTTTATGTGTTTTAAAAAATTATTGTAAAATAAATGTAACAGAAAATTTAACATTTTAACCATTAAATATTGTGCATTTCAGTAACATTAGGTACATTCACAATATTGTGCAACCACCACCACTACCTTGTTCCAGAACTTCTCCATCACCCCAAACAAACACCAGAACCATTAAGCAGCCACTCCCATTCCACGCCCTGGAAATCACAAATCTGCTTTTTGTTTCTATGAGTTTGCCTATTCTGGATACTTTTTTATAAATGGAATCATCCAGTATATGGCCTTTTATATATGGCTTATTTTGCTCAGCATGCTTACAACATTCATCCTTGTTGTAGCATGTATGAGTACCTCATTTGTTTTATAGTTGAATAATATTCCATTGTGTATGTGTGTATAATTGATCCATCCATCCATGGATGGACACTGTTATTTCTGTGATATTCTGGGATTGTGAATAATGCTGCTATGAGTATATATTTTATTATATATTCAAATATTTTTTATTTGAATACCTTGTTTTCAGTTCTTTTGATATATACCCAGTAGTGAAACTGTTGAGTTCTATGGTAATTTTCTGTTTAATCTTTGGAGGTACATATTTGGCTTAATTTTTATCAGAGATATCAAACAGCTTCCCAGACAAGCTTGTTTTATATTTTTAACTAAGCTGAGTGATTTGTCCTAATCAGTTTCTTTGTATTACCAAGAACTGAATTAGTTTTAGTGGTGGATTGAAATAGGTCAATTAGCTTTCACCATATAACACATGTATGTGTGTATAGCTTCACACATACAAACTACATGTTAAGCATATTAGTTTTATCTCATTCCTCACACACACCCACAAAGCTGGTAGTACCAATACCACACAACCAAGAAAATTCAAGCCTGAGAAAGGTTAAGTAAGTTCCCTAAATTAAAGAAGCTACTAAGTATGAGAATGAGACTCCAGCCCAAATTGATCTTATCCAAAACTCCTTCAGAGGGAGCAAAATACAGCAACAATAGAACACAGAAAGTGACCCTATGGCTGGAGATTCCTAAGTATATTTACTAGTTACAGAACTTTCTCAAGAGTTGGTTTCCTCATCTCAAAAGTAAAACTAATAACCTCCTAAAGTTGTGGTATGATTAAACCCAACATTAGCAAAGTATTTCACAAAACGTAACAAAAGTGATTGATAAATATTAACAATGATGCCTTCCCAGGGAAGTTGAAAAAATATTTTTAAAAATAAAGTAGCGATTTTAAATACTTTGCAGGTATTTAATAACATAATAAAAATACAGTAGGCTCATTATCTAATGTGTGTTCTGATGTGATTAATGAACAGACAATAGGTAGCTAGCTTTCCCCTCAACCAATGAGGCATATTAAATAGGGCAATCAAGAAGCAGAGTTTTATGAAGAGAAGGAAAAAATAAGGAAATTGATGGAGAAAGACAAAAGCACATACAAAGTATTAATGAGAAAATGACAAGACCAAATTGGGAGAGAAAGAGTAATGCTCAAAGAATATGCATATATAAAAGTACTTTGTGCAGTGGGCAGGCATTCAGTGTGACAAAGCTAAATATCACTTCCTAAGAAAAATCTTTACCTGATAAACCTTACAAAGATTCAGTGTGGTCACTAACTCATATTTCATTTATGAATGTGGATTTTCTGGAAAATGTATACCTCTAAGAAAGTGAATAGTATGATAAAAATGTAAAGTCATAAGTTATAGTCTCTATTTTTTAAAAATATTAATTTATTTCACACACTATAGATCAACATAATGTCAAAAAAACTGCACTTGATCCTGAAAAGGGCGGGAAATAACAGCTACTGTTGTGCTGAGCCATTGAGGGGAAGAGATAATCAGCCATGGGCCTTAAGCATCTCCACACATTCTGGGGTTAGATATTACTTTGTTTACAAACTAATAAATTAGCCCGAATGCTGCCAGAATTCATCCTGGTTGGTACATTCTTACTGTGTACCAAACTGTGAGGTCCTGACTACTGTGCAGCTCATATCCGTGTAACATATCTTCCCAGACAAAGACTAGGACTGCTTATGATAAAAGTGGTAATCTCCCTAAACTCTGTGTTCCTAAGCTGTGACATACCCAACGAGCGTGAAGAAACCACCTAGGCCCCTCTATGTCACCTCCATGGTACTTGGGGTAGAAGAAACTGAAAGAAATACACTGATAGTCATACTGTTTGCTGGGCTGAGAGTAATACATTCCTTTATCTCTGATCTAAGAATCTACTATCTTCTGGCAGCATTTGGGATAATTTTGTTAGTCTGTAAATTGGGTAAAATCTAATCCCAGACCTGATAGCTATTAAGGTATGACTGAGACAATGTTCCCAACATTATACCTTTCTCCAAAAAATAAATAATTTAATACTTGGGGGTAGGGGTGAGGGAGGGGAATCATTTCATACCAGTCCTAACAATGTCACACAATACAATGTAAAACAATGTTTACTCATGGTCTTTCTTCTAAATTCTAAGAGATTTATTTTCTTACTACCAAGATCATCCCTATTTATTCCTTTCCTGAAACAAAAATGTTTTCTGATGTGAAAGAAAACATTATTCTAAATTATTTTTTAAGTCTACTTACAAGTCTTTTCAATACCTAAAAGACAGATTTTAAAAATAAAATGTTTTCAGATTCTTCGTGAATCACTAATCTCACCTGCTCCAACTGGGTGGCGAATGCTATGGTCACTGACATATAACAATGTCACACAATACAATGTAAAACAATGTTTACTCATGGTCTTTCTTCTAAATTCTAAGAGATTTATTTTCTTACTACCAAGATCATCCCTATTTATTCCTTTCCTGAAACAAAAATGTTTTCTGATGTGAAAGAAAACATTATTCTAAATTATTTTTTAAGTCTACTTACAAGTCTTTTCAATACCTAAAAGACAGATTTTAAAAATAAAATGTTTTCAGATTCTTCGTGAATCACTAATCTCACCTGCTCCAACTGGGTGGCGAATGCTATGGTCACTGACATGATGAAGAAGTCAGTACAGTACCCTGCTGGTCCGATCTGATGGTAGCCTCCCTCCTCATTCAGCACTGCCACGATGTCCTTTGGGTCAAGTCCAGACAGGCTGGCAGGTACTTTATGGAAAAAAACACAATTAACTACATTGTAGTTTGCCATAAACTAGTATAAGATTTTGTAAGCTGGTTATACTTTTTCATTTACTTGGCCATTTTCACAGATGATACAGTTAATATCTCAGTAAGGTTTCCTTTGACTTCAGTTTAATAAACCACATAGAAAAGGCATCACAGGTTGCCTGAAGGAAATGAATCTAAACTGTGAACTGAAAAATAAGCAAAACCTGGCTGAAAAGAGCCAAGTGACTAGATAGAGGAAAAGGTATTGTAGGGAGAAGGAACAATATATAGAAAATCTCAAGAGGCAAGAGAAAGGATGTGGTCAGAGAACTGAAACAGGTGTGGCATGCTGGACTGTAATGCAAGGACTTAGGTCCAGAGAAAGGAGGGAGGCCATGCCATCAAGAGTCTTCGTGAAGACCCTGCTGAAGCATCTGGGCAGTGTCCTAGAATAACAGAAAACAATGAACAATTCTGAGGAGAACAGATATAAACAAACAGGCTTCACTATGAAGAGATGGCAGAGGGACAGGGGTTTTTCAACTGATTAAGGCGAAAAATGAAACTACATAACACTAAAGTAACAGACAATATTCAGTGTTAGGGAGACTGCCAGCAAGTCAGCACTGTCCATGTTGGTAGGCTCAGACTAGCTCAACCTTTTGAAGGGTAACACGTCAGGGATTACCAAAACTTTACGCATGCATGCCCTATACACCAGCAAACCTGGACACCTTCAGAAATTAATCCTGAAGAAACATGCTTATGGCTGCTGCTGCTAAGTCGCTTCAGTCGTGTCCGACTCTGTGCAACCCCATAGACAGCAGCCCACCAGGATCCCCTATCCCTGGGATTCTCCAGGCAAGAATACTGGAGTGGGTTGCCATCTCCTTCTCCAATGCATGAAAGTGAAAAGTGAAAGTGAAGTCGCTCAGTCGTGTCCGACTCTTAGCGACCCCATGGACTGCAGCCCACCAGGCTCCTCCGTCCATGGGATTTTCCAGGCAGGAGTACTGGAGTGGGGTGCCACTGCCTATGGGAGCACTGGCTAAAAGTAGCTGAATGGTTAAGAGCACAGCCACCACAGTCACACAGACCAAAGTTCCAGCCCTAGTTCTGCCATTCAGTGGGTGGTATGGGGAGATTATACCACTCCTTTAGCCTGCAGTTTTTCTTCTGAAAATCTTTTACACTGCTGTTGAGAAGATCAAATTAGATAAACCAAAGCACTTAACATAGTACCTGACAAGTACTTTGATAAAGTACTTAAAGTCAAAATACTAACTATGATGGGTCTCATTACTCATTATCAGAAAGGGAGAACACTAGGATAAATCTTGTGGTGAAGGAGTAAAAGGACTGAACACATCAATGTGAGTATATGTTGTTAGGCATATATATGGACAAATAAATATACAAAAATATATATGTATATGTACATGTGTTTGAGTATACATATCAATGTGTATACATACATGGGAACGGCAACAGCAACTAGCACATCTAGCAGCCGAATCTTGACTTCTAAACATCATTCTTTTCTAAAAAGAAGCAGAGCTCCTTATAGAAATAGCTGAATCCAGGAATGAGATAGGCAAAGTATCAGATGAACTTAGACTATCTTCTTATAGCAAAAAAAAAAAAAAAGAAAGAAACCGCAAAGAATTACTGACATACGAAAAAACATGATTGAAAGGTTCTTAATGCTCAAATCTGACAAATAATGATGGTTAAAGATTATAATCCACTAAACTAAGAGAAAAATGTAAGTCCATATTTAGATAATATAAATAAGTGAATAAATTGAAGGTATGAGGAAGAATAAATATTTATCTAAATTTCTAACTCTTCCCCACAAAATATTTATTAATTACAAAGGAAAACACAGACACATACCACATTAATCAAATAATCAAGTGAACATCATCAGTAATAAGATTAAATCAAAATAGTGCACCAACCAATAAGATGCAATAAGAACTGAGCATCCTGATACTCCTGCCAAAGATGCCTAACCAAAATCTAGTGTCAGACAAGCCCCAAATGTACAGGGGACACATCTTCACCAAAAGACCGAACCTGATCTTCTGAATAGAATGCTCTCCTCCCCATTACCACTCACTGTGTTAGTAGCATATCAGGTCCATCTTTCAATAAAAAATTATAAGGCATAACTAAAAGACAAAAATAAAAATCCATAACCTAAGCTTTTATGTTAAGAAAATAGGAGCAAATAAAATTAAAAGTAAGCAGAAGAGAAATAAAAACTAGAACCAAAATCAATGAAATTGAAACCAAGAAATCAATGGAAAAAAATTTAACAAAATCAAAAGCTGGCTCTTTGAAAAAGATCAGTAAGAATGTAGCCAGCTTAAAGCAGGGCGGCAGCGGGGGGAGACACAAATTACTATCATCAAAAATGAAAGAGGGGATATCACTATAGATTTCATGTACTTTAGAAGTTTAATGAAAGAATACTATAAACAACTCTACGTCCACAAATTTGATAACCTAGATGAAACAGAAAATTCTTTTTAAAAGCAATCTGCCAAAACACACATAGGAAGAAACAATCTGCATAGGCCTATATAATGAAACTGAATCAAGAACTTCAGAAAACAGAAAGCACTGGATCCAGATGGGTTCACTGGTGAATTCTACCTAGCATTCACCATAATTTCTAGAAGAAATTACACCAATCCTCTACAATTTTTTTTTCCACAAGTCAGAAGCAGAGAGAATACTTCCTAACTCATTTATATGGGGCTAGCATTGTCCTAATATGAAATCTAGGCAAAGACATTACAAAACAACAGACCTATATCTTTCATGATCATAGATGTAAACCTCCTCAACCAAGAATTAGACAATCAAATTGAACACATAAAGAGAACTATACAGCACAACGAAATGAGATTTATTCGAGGTACACAAAGCTGGTTCAACATTCAAAAAGCCATGAATGTAACCCACTATGTCAACAGACTAAAGATGAAAACTCACACGATCTTATCAATACGTGCCGAAAAAGCATCTGACAAAATTCAACACTTACTCATGATATAACACTATCTGTAAACTAGAAGTAGGGAGTAACCTCCTTACCCTGATAAAGAGCATCTACAAAAATCTACAGCTAACATCATACTTATTGGTGAGAGGCTTTCCCACCAAAGTCAAGAGCAACGCAAGGATGTCCCCTTTCACTCTGCTTTTCAATAGTACACTGGAAATCCTGCCTGTTGCTGTGAAACAAAAAAAGCAAACACAAAGTCATGCAGGTTGGGAAGAAAGACACTAAACTGCCTTTGTGTGCAGGTAAGTGTAGAATGTCCATCTATGGAAAACCAAAACCGGAACAAAAAAACCCTAATCCTGGAACTAATAATAAATAATTATAATGCAGCAGACAAGGTTAACATGCAAAAGCCAATGGCTTTCGTACAAATCAAGAATACACAAGTAGAATTTGAAATTTAAAACACCATTTACAGAGAATTAACTATCACGGAGACAAGATGGTGGAATAATATTGTACATAAGCTCACTTCTTCTCAAAAAAAAAAAAATCAAAATTGCAACTAAATGATGAACAAGCATCAACCAAAAAACAAGCAAAACAAACAAACAAAACTGGAACCTACCGAAAAAGATATCCTACATCCAAAGACAAAGAAGCCACAAGAGGATAGGAGAGGCACAAACGCAATAAAATCAAAATGCCAGTCCCACTAGATGGGCAACTCACAAACTGGAAAATAATTATATTGCTGAGGTTCTCCCACAGGAGTCAAAGTTCTGAGCCCCACGTCAGGCTCCCCAGCTTGGAGGTCTGGTATCAGGAAGAGCCCTCAGAGCAAACTGGCTTTGAACTCAGCAAGCAGTTTGATTATAGGAAATTCACAGTACTGAAGGGAACAAAAACTCCACTCTCAGAGAATGCACACGAGGTCTCCTGTACACCACGACCAGGGTAAAAAACAAACAAACAGTGATCTCATAAAAGCCTGGGCCAGACCTACCTGCTGGAATCAGAGTGTCTCTGGCAGAAGCAGGGCTCACTGTAGGGACAAAAACACTGGTGGCAGTAATTCTGGGAAATACTCATTGGCGTGAGCTCTCTTGGAGGGTGCCATTTTCTCCCCAGATCTGGCCCCAACCAACGGCCTATGGACTCCAGTGCTGGGATACTTGAAGTCAAACCAACAGAGCAGGAACACAGCCCCACCAATCAGCAAACAGGCTGCCTAAAGTCTTTCTGAGCCCACAGCTGCCCACTAAACACACCCCTTGACATGGCCTTGCCCACCAGATAGTCAAGAACCAGGTCCACCCATAAGTAGGAAGGAACCAGTCTCTCTCACAAGGAAGCTTGTGTAAGCCTCTTAGGCCTCATCCACCAGGGGTCAGAAAGCAGAAGCAAGAAGACTATTCAATGATGACTACTTCACTTTCACAACCCTGCAGTCTGTGGAATGAAAACCACAACCACAGAAAGTTGACAAAATGAGACATCAGAGGAGTAACTCCCAGATCAAGTAAAATTATAAAACCCCAGAACAACAAAGTGGAGATACACAATCTACACAAAGAAGATTTCAGGGTAATGACAGTAAAAATGATCCAGGACCTCAAAAACAGAATGAAGGCAGAGATGAGAAGATACAAGAAATGTTTAATAAAGAGCTAGAAGACCTAAAGAACAAACAGAGATCAACATTACAAGAACTGAAAAGAAAAACATACTACAGGAATCAATGGCAAGTTAAATGAGGCAGAAGAACAGATAACTGAGCTGGAAGACATGGTGGATGTACTGCTGCAGAGCAGAATAAAGGGGAAAGAAGGAAAAGAAATAAGGACAGTCAGAGACTCATGGTACATTAAAGGCAACATTCACATTTATTTCCCTGGTAGCTCAGTTGGTAAAGAATCCGCCTGCAATGCTTGAGACTCCAGTTCAATTCCTGGGTCGGGAAGATCTGGTGAGAAGGGATAGGCTACCCACCACAGTATTCTTGGGCTTCCCGTTTGGCTCAGCTGGTAAAGAATCTGCCTGCAAAGCAGGAGACCTGAGTTTGATCCCTGGGTTGGGAAGATCCCCTGGAGAAGAGAAAGGCTACCCACAGCAGTATTCTGGCCTGGAGAATCCCATGGACTGTAGAGTCCATGGGGTCGTAAAGAGATGGACATGACTGAGTGACTTTCATTCACATTATAGGGTCTCAGAGGAGAAGAGAGAGAAAGGGCCCAAGAAAATATTTGAAGAGAGTATACCTGAAAACTTCCCTAACATGAGAAAGAAAACACTCACTCAACATCAGGAAGCTCAGAGAGTCCCAGGCAGGATAAACCCAAGGAGTAATACAGGCAAATATCTCATGATGAACACAGATGAACACAGAACAAAATACTAGTGAACTGAATCCAACAATATATTAAAAGGATCACACAGCTCAGTCAAGTGGAATTTACCACAGAGATGCAAGGATTCTTCAGTACTGCTCACCACAACTAGAGAAAGCCCATGGGGCAATGAAGACATAGCACAGCCCAAAATAAGAGCAAATAAATATTATAAGATCATATGCTATTAGAGGATACAAAAAACCCTTTTCACAAAATTCAATACCCATTAATGATTGAAAACTCTCCAGAAAGTGGGCAAAGAGGGAACTTACCTCAACATAATAAAGGCTATATATGACAAACCCACAGCTAACATCATTCATAAAAGTGAAAAGCTGAAAGCATTCCCTCTAAGATCAGGAACAAGACAAGAACATCCACTATCACAACTTTTATTCAACATAGTTTTGGAAGTCCTAGCCATGGCAGTCAGAGAAGATAAAGGAACAAAAGGACTCCAGATAGGGAAAAAAGTAAAACTATCACTGTTAGAAGATGACATGACACTATATATAGAAAATCCTAAAGATGCAACCAGAAAACTACAACAATGGATTCAGTAAAGTTGCAGGATACAAAATTAAGGCACAGGAACCTCTTGATTTCAATACATTAACAATGAAAGATCAGAAAGAGAAATTAATGAAATAACTCCACTTATCATGACATCAAAAGTAATAAAATACCTAGAATAAACCCACCTAAGGAGGCAGAAGACCTGGACTCAGAAAACCATAAAATACTTATGAAAGAAATTAAAGATAACACAAAATAGATACCAAATTCTTGGATTGGAAGAATCAATATTCTCAAAATGACTATACCACTCAAGGCAATCTACAGATTCAATGCAACCCCCATCAAATTACCAAAGGTGTTTTTTGCAGATGTAGAACAAAAATTTTTTTTAATTTGTATGGAGACACAAAAGACCCTGAAGAGCCAAAACAATTGTGAGAAAGAAAAACGGAGCTGGAGGAATCAAGCACACCAACTTCAGACCATACTACAAAGCTATAGCAATCAAAACAGTATGGCACTGGCACAGAAACAGAAATACTGATCAATGGAACAGGACAGAACTCCCAGAAATAAATCCACACACCTATAGTCAATTAACCTATGACAAGAGAGACAAGAACATACAATGGAGAGAAGTCTCTTCAGTAAGTGGTGTTGGGAAAACTGGATAGTTACCTGTAAAAGAATGAAATAAGAACATTCTCTAACACTAACACAAAAATAAACTCAAAATGGGTTAAAGGCCTAAACATAAGAACAGATACTATAAAACCATTAAGAGGAAATTATAGGAAAAACACTCTTTAACAGAAATTTCAGAAATATCTTTTTCAATCTGTCTCTTAGAGTAATGGAAATAGAAACACAAATAAACCAATGGACTAAAAAGAGCTACCATATGATCCGGCAATCCTATTCCTGGTCAAATGTCCAGAGAAAACCACATAATTTGAAAAGACACATGCATCCCAATGTTCACTGCAGCAATAGGCAGCACATGGAAGCAACCTAAATGTCCATCGACAGAGGAATGGTTTTTGAAAAATGTGGTACATATATACAATGGAATATTGCTCAGTCATAAAAAGATCAAAATAATGGACTTGTGACAACATGGATGGACTCAAAGATTGTAACACTAAGTGAAGTAAGTCAGAGAAAGACAGATATTGCTTATATGTGGAATTGTAAAACACTGTACAAAGGCATCTATTTACAGAACAGTGTCACAGATGTAGAAAACAAATTTATAGTTACCAAGGGGGAAGCAGGGAAGGATAAATTAGGAGATTGTGATTGAAACATACACACTACTGTATGTAACATAAATAACTAATGAGGTCCTACTACATAGCACTGAGCACTCCACTCAATATTGCATAATGACCTAATGAACAGCACCTTAAAAAAGGGGGTCTACATACGTGTATAACTGATTCATTTTGCCATACAGCAGAACTTAACACATTATATCTACCATACTCCAGTAAAAAGTAACTTAAACAAAAAAGGGACCTAATTCAACACAGAAGCTTCTGCACAGCAAAAGAAACCATGAACAAACCATAAAGACAACCCACAAAATGACAGAAAATATTTGCAAACAATGTGACCAAAAAGGAATTAGTCTCCAAAATTTACAAACAGCTTATGTAGCTCAATATCAAGAAAACGAACAACCCCATCAAAAACATGGTCAGTAGGGGCTTTCCTGGTGGTCTAGTGGTTAAGGATCCACCTGCCAACACAGGGGACACAGATTCAATCCCTGGTCCAGGAAGACACCACATGCCATGGAACAAATAAGCTCATGTAACACAACTTCTGAGTCCACACACCACAAATACTGAAGTCCACAAGTCTAGAGCCTGTGCTCTGTAACAAGAGAAGCAATTGCAATGAGAAGCTCATGCACTGCAACAAAGAGTAGTCCCTGCTTGCCACAACTAGAGAAAGCACACACACAGCAAAGAAGACCCAGTGTAGCCAAAACTAAATGAATAAATGAATCTTTTTTTAAAAATGGGCCTACATAGGCATTATATAGAGGACCTATACAGACATTTCTCCAAAGAAGACATACAGATGGCCAAGAGGCACATGAAAAGATGCTCAGCATTGCAACTGTTAAAGAAATGCAAATCAAAACTACAATGCAGTATCACCTCAGAGCAGTCAGAATGGCCATCATTTAAAAGTCTACAAAGGAAAGAACAAGATGGTGAAGGGTAAGGTGGATGTGGAATACACCTCTCTCCACAGATACATCAGGAATACACCTTCAGACACAGAAGTGCACGCAGAACACCGGCTGAGAGTGGAAAGGAGTACCTGACCAGTGGAAAAGAATATATAGGCCCATGAAAAACTCAGTAGGAGGAAGGAACTAGGGGGGAAAAACAGGAGTGTCAGTAGGACTGGACCTGCCCTCGGCAGGAGTCCAATCCCCATATCGGGGCAATTGTCTGAGTCAGAGGAGGAACATTTAAGGCTGACAGTGCAATAGCTGATTGTAGCAGGCTAAATGGAATGAGAATCAAGTCCAGGAAGACACCACATGCCATGGAACAAATAAGCTCATGTAACACAACTTCTGAGTCCACACACCACAAATACTGAAGTCCACAAGTCTAGAGCCTGTGCTCTGTAACAAGAGAAGCAATTGCAATGAGAAGCTCATGCACTGCAACAAAGAGTAGTCCCTGCTTGCCACAACTAGAGAAAGCACACACACAGCAAAGAAGACCCAGTGTAGCCAAAACTAAATGAATAAATGAATCTTTTTTTAAAAATGGGCCTACATAGGCATTATATAGAGGACCTATACAGACATTTCTCCAAAGAAGACATACAGATGGCCAAGAGGCACATGAAAAGATGCTCAGCATTGCAAACTGTTAAAGAAATGCAAATCAAAACTACAATGCAGTATCACCTCAGAGCAGTCAGAATGGCCATCATTTAAAAGTCTACAAAGGAAAGAACAAGATGGTGAAGGGTAAGGTGGATGTGGAATACACCTCTCTCCACAGATACATCAGGAATACACCTTCAGACACAGAAGTGCACGCAGAACACCGGCTGAGAGTGGAAAGGAGTACCTGACCAGTGGAAAAGAATATATAGGCCCATGAAAAACTCAGTAGGAGGAAGGAACTAGGGGGGAAAAACAGGAGTGTCAGTAGGACTGGACCTGCCCTCGGCAGGAGTCCAATCCCCATATCGGGGCAATTGTCTGAGTCAGAGGAGGAACATTTAAGGCTGACAGTGCAATAGCTGATTGTAGCAGGCTAAATGGAATGAGAATCAGACAGTCCTCGCTGCACCCATACATACCCTGGACAGGGACACAAGTCCCCTGGAAAGCACAGCGGCTGGGAGCTGGAGTTTAGGGATTGTGGAGCAATCCCACGGCAAGGACTGCTTGCTGTTGACTGCGGAGAGACAGACAAGGGGATGTGAGGGAGGAGACTGTGGTGGGAAATGCCTGTGGAGGAAAGCTGCCATAGAAGCATAAAAACCATAGAAGCAAGGCGATACTGCTGAGTCACGAGTAAGGGGTGAGCCATCACCATAGCCTCTCTCTCCCCTCATACCAGCACTGGCAGCTGAACAACAGAGAGGCTGGCTCATCAAACGCCTGATGCACAGAACTACAGAGTAGGACCCCACTCAGAGTGCCCCTTTAAGTGCCTGATGAGCCGATCTACAAAGTATGACCCCAGCCAGGGGGACCCCCCTAAGTGCCTGAGGCGCTGAACAACAGAGAAGGACCCCAGGCAAGGGAGCCCTCTAACTGCGTGAACGGTCAGAGCTACAGAGAAAGACAGGCAAAGAGGCCTTATGATGGCTAGCTACAAGAGGCTGGAGAAAAAGACTCTGGTAGGGCCATAACTCCTAAGGCAGAGGCAGTCCCTGTCCCTGCACACTCAGGGCCACCAGGATCCCCATAAGCCAAGCAGCTGCACCACCTTCACACTCAACTCTAACTGGGGCAGAGCTGCCACAGGCAAAAAAAGCCTTGCATCTACGCCTGCAGGGTCACTTTGGTCGTGTCTGACTCTTGGAGACCTTGTAGACAGTGGCCTGCCAGGCTTCTCTGTCAGGGAGGGTGTTCTCCGGGCAAGAATACTGGAGCATATGGGCCAATACTGGTTGCCATACCCTTCTAGAGCACTATATCTCCTGCTGCCCTAGCCGCCAACTCCCAAGGACCTGGTGCTGCCAGAACCCCTGTGACCCAAGCAGCTGCACCACCTCCACAGCTGGCCCTCACAGGGGCAAACCCAAGTCCTGCAGGGCTGCCTCAGGAGCAAACCCCAGTGGACGACCCACATGCAGAGCTGGAAATAAAATCACAATTGAAACCCAATTTCAATGGCTTTTATGGCTAAGGAAGGAGACCTAAAACCTCCCTACCTTGCTTCTATGGAAATAAAACCACAATTGAAACCCAGGGGAAGTGAGGCTAAAGAAGAAGATCCAAAACCTTCACTCCCAAGGACCTGGTGCTGCCAGAACCCCTGAGACCCAAGCAGCTGCACCACCCCCACAGCTGGCCCTCACAGGGGCAAACCCAAGTCCTGCAGGGCTGCCTCAGGAGCAAACCCCAGTGGACGACCCACATGCAGAGCTGGAAATAAAATCACAATTGAAACCCAATTTCAATGGCTTTTATGGCTAAGGAAGGAGACCTAAAACCTCCCTACCTTGCTTCTATGGAAATAAAACCACAATTGAAACCCAGGGGAAGTGAGGCTAAAGAAGAAGATCCAAAACCTTCCCATTAGCTGTACAAGCTGCAAATTAAATCCACACGATCACCTAGGTGGACTCTGTGTCTATGGAATATATAAAAGGTCATTGAGAGTTCCCACAAAAGAAAACGCACTAGTTCTGATAGCTGGGGACATCGGAGGCAAGAACACACAGGAGTAGGACCAGATTACAATCTGAGTTGTCCCCACAGCAGGTTCAGAGATCAGTCAGCAGTACTGGAGGGCATCCTAGGGAGGTGAGGTAGAATGTGACTCCCAGCAAGGGAAAAGACTGACAGCAGTGACTCAAGAAAAACATTAATTATTCTTATGTTTTGACTTGTTCTGTAGATACTTTTAGATTCCGCCCCACCACCCCACCCCCCACGTTGTAGTTGTCAATTTTATTGACACTATGAAATATAATTAAGCTTTTGAGCTTTTTTTTTTCCCCCTCTCAGTCACATTTTTTTTTTTTCAGTCACATTTTTTATGGTTGTTATAAACCTCTGCCTCTACACTGGGCTTGTGCAGTTCCATGGAGTTTTCCTTTTTCTTTTTTAATTTTAATTTCTAATTTTTTAAACCTATTATTATTTTCTCTACAATTTATTCCTTTGTTTGCTTTTCCTACTATTCTTTTCCCCTTGCAGTTAATCTTTAATGTATATAAATGTTCTATCTATCTCTATTTAACTTTGTATATCTATTTTTTCTTTTCTTTCTTTCATCTTAAAATATTGGTTAGTTTTATTTTCATTGCTTTATTCCCCAACTGGCACCTTGCTTTAATTTGATTTCCAGTTTGTGCTTTGGTTAGTTTTGCCCTGGTAGATATAATTTTTGGTTTCCTTTGTTTGCCGGGTCAATCTATTGTACTTTATTTTTGTTGGACTGTTTTGATTTTGCTATTGGGTGTATATGTGTATATTCAGTCACACTTTTTATTGCTGATATAAACCTCTGCCTCTACATTGGGCTTTTGCAGTTCTATGGAGTTTTCCTTTTTCTTTTTCCTTTTTTCTTTCTGCTTCTGTTTTTTTTTTTTTTGTCTTGTTTTAGTTTTTAATTTTTTTAAGCCTATTATATTTTTTCTACACTTATTCCTTTGTTTGCCTTCCCTACTATTCTCTTCCCCTTGCAGTTAAACTTTATATAAATCTTCTTCACCTACCTCTATTTAACTTTGCATATCTATTCTTTCTTTTCTTTCTTTCCCTTCCTCTCAGCATATTTGTTAGTTTTAGTTTCATTGCTTTATTACCCACTTGGCACCTAGCTTTAGTTTTGTTTCCCAGTTTGTGCTTCAGTTAGTTTTGTTCTTAACTGGTAAATATAGTTTCTGATTTCCTTTGTTCATCTGGTCAATCTACTACGCTTTATTTTTGTTGGACTGTTTTGACTTTGCTCATGGGTTTTTATGTATATGTGTATATTCCAAAATTTTAATTATTACTTGCCTGATTTTGTCACTGTCATTTGTCTGGGGTTCATCTTTGGTTTCACTTTTTTGGATATTTGTTTAAATCTCACTAATACCATAACAAACCACTTGGAGAATCTTCATTCCTGACCAGAGATCAAGCCCTGAGCCTTTGAAGTGGGAGCACTGACTCCAAGACCCTAGACTACCAAATAACTAACCTTAAAGACTACCAAACAGTGAGAACAAACACAAAGGAAACCACTAGAATAGAAGACCGACCCAGCATCACCCAACCACCAACAGCACCCTGTGCAGGACGCCTCATCTAAACCACAAACAAAACAAAAATACAAACCCAACCATCAGCAGACAGGACTACCACCTCACTCAGCCTTGCCCATGAGAGGAAAAAACAAACAAAGATCATACCCTACCCAAGCCTACAAAAACCACTGAACCAACCTAAAGAGGGTAGAAACCAAAAGGAAGAAAGTAGTCAACCTTGAAGCCTGGGAAAAGGAGACCTCAAACACTGTAAGTTTAAAAAAAAGAAAAGGCAGAGAACTATTACATAAATAAAGGAACACACTGGAAACACAGAAGTCCAAATAAATAAAGAGGAAACAAGCAAACTACCTGAAAAAGAACTCAGAAGAGTGATGGTAAAGATGATCAAAAACCTTGAAAACAATATGGAGAAAACACAAGAATCAATTAACAAAGACCTAGAAGAATTAAAGAATAAACATACAAACAGCACAATTACTGAAATTAAAAATACTCTAGAAGGAATCAATAGCAGAATATCTGAAGCAGAAGAACAAATCAGTGAGCTGGAAGATAAAATGGTGGAAATAACTTTTGAAGAGCAGAATAAAGTAAAAAGAATGAAAAGAGCTGAGGATAGTCTCAGAGACCTCTGGGACAATATCACACGCACCAATATTCGAATTATAGGGGTGCCAGAAGAAGCAGAGAAAAAGAAAGGGTATGAGAAAATTTTTGAAGAGATTTTAGTTGAAAATTTCTCTAACATGGAAAAAGAAATAGTCAATCAAGTGCAAGAGGCACAGTCCTATACAGGATAAACCCAAGGAGAAACACACCAAGACACATACTAATCAAACTAACAAAGACTAAACACAAAGAAAGAATATTAAAAGCTGCAAGGGAGAAGCAACAAGTAACATTACAAGGGAAACTCCTTATGTTTAATAGCTAATCTTTTGGCAGAAACTCTGCAGGCCAGAAGGGAATGGTAGGATATATTTAAAGTACTGAAAGGGAAAAATCTACAACAAGATCACTGTACCCATCAAGGATCTCAATTCAAAATTGATGGAAAGATAAAAAGCCTTTTAGACAAACAAAGGTTAAAGACAATTCAGTACCACCAAATCAGCTTTACCACAAATGTTAAAGGGACTTATATAGTCAAGAAATACAAGAAAAGAAAAAAGTTCTACAAAGTCAACCCCAAATAATTGAGAAGATGGAAACAGGAACATATATATCAATAATTACTTTAAATGTAAACGGATTAAATGCTCCAACCAAAAGACACAGACTGGCTGAATGGATACAAAAACAAGACACATATATATGCTGTCTACAAGAAACCCACTTCAGACCTGAAGACACATATGCACTAAAAGTGAGAAGATGGAAAAATATATTCCACACAAATGGAAAGCAAAAGAAAGCTGGCGTAGCAATCCTCATATCAGACAAAATAGATCTTAAAGAATATTACAAGAGATAAGGAAGGACACTATATAATAATCGAGGGATCAATCCAAGAAGACTTAACAACTGTAAATATGTATGTACTCAGCATAAGAGCATCTCAATACATAAGACAAACACTAACAGATATAAAAGGAGAAATTGACAGTAACACAATAATACTAGGAGACTGTAACACCCCACTCACACCAATGGACACATCATCAAAACAGAAAATTAATAAGGAAGCACAAGTCTTAAATGATACATTAGATGAAATGGATCCCATTGATTGTATCTTTAGGACATTCCAACAAAATGCAGAATACATCTTCTCAAGTGCACATGGAACATTCTCCAGGAAAGACTATATCTTGGGTCACAAATCAAACCTCAGTAAATTTAAGAAAACTGAAATCATATCAAGCATCTTCCAAATATGACATTATGAGACTGGATATCAATTACGGGAAAAAAACTGTAAGAAACGCAAACACATGGAGATTAAACAACACATTTCTAAATAACAGGTTACTGAAGAAATCAGAAAGGAAATAAAAAAATTTCTAGAAACAAATGACAATGAAAACACGACACTCAAAACCCATGGGATGCAGCAAAAGCCGTTCTAAGAGGGAAGTTTATAGCAATACAATCCTACCTCAAGAAACAAGAAAAACATCAAATAGACAACCTAACTTTACACCTAAAACAACTGGAAACAGAACAAAAAAAACCCCAAAATTAGTAGAAGGAAAGAAATCATAAAGATCTGAGCAGAAATAAATGAAAAAAAATAATAAAAGAAACAATAGTAAAGATTAATAAAACTAAAAGCTGGTTGTTTGAGAAGATAAAATTCAGACACCTTTAGCCACTCATCAAAAGCAAAAGAGAGAAGAATCAAATCAACAAAATCAGAAATGAAAAAGGACAGGTTACAACAGACAATGAAGAAATACAAAGGGTTTTAAGAGAGTATTATGAACAACTATATGGCAATAAAATGGATAACCTGGAAGAAATGGACAGATTCTTAGAAAAGATCAATCTTCCAAGACTGAACCAACAAGAAATAGAAATTATGAGCAACTCAATTACAAGCACTGAAACTGAAGCTGTGGTCAAAAATCTCCCAAAAAACAAAAGCCTGGGACCAGATATTTTCACAAGAGAATTCTATCAAACATTTAAAGAAGAGCCAATGCCTATCCTTCTAAAACTCTTTCAAAACATTGCAGAGGAAGGAACACTTCTCCACACTCATCCTACGAGGCTGCCATCATCCTGATACCAAAACCAGGCAAAGACAACACAAAAAAAGAAAACTACAGGCCAATATCACTGATGAACATACATGTAAAAATCCTCAGGAAAATTTTAGCAAACAGAATTCAGCAACACATCAAAATGCTCATACACCATGATCAAGTTGGGTTTATTCCAGGCATGCAAGGATTCTTCAATATATGCAAATCAATCCATGTGATACACCATATTAACAAACTGAAAGATTAAAAACCATATGATCATCTCAAAAGATGCAGAAAAAGCCTTTGACAAAATTCAGCACCCATTTCTGATGAAAACTTGTCAAAAAATGGGCATAGAAGGAACTACCTCAACACAGTGAAGGCCATATATGATAAGCCCACAGCAAACATTATTCTCAATGGTGAAAAACTGAAAGCATTCCCCCTAACATCAGGAACAAAACAAGGGTATCCACTTTCACCTCTATTATTCAACATAATTCTGGAAGTCCTAGCTACAGCAATCAGAGAAGAAAAAGAAATAAAAGGAATCCAAATCAGAAAAGAAGTAAAGCTCTCACTGTTTGCATATGACATGATACTATACATAGAAAACCCTAAAGACAGTATCAGAAAATTACTAGAGCTAATCAGTGAATTTACCAAAGTTGCAGGATACAAAATCAATACACAAAATTCACTTGCATTTCTATATACTAACAATGAAAAATCAGAAAGAAATTAAGAAATTAATCCTATTCACCACTGCAACAAAAAGAGTTAAATATCTAGGAATAATAAACTTACCTAGGGAGACAAAAAAACTGTACACAGAAAATTATACTACATTAATAAAAGAAATCAAAGACAACATAAACAAATTCCATGTTCCTGGGTAGGAAGAATCAATATTATGAAAATGACTATACTACCAAATGCAATCTACAGATTCAATGTGTTCTCAGCAAATTACCGATGGCATTTTTCACAGAACTAGAAAAAAAAATTTCACAATTCATGTGGAAACGCAAAGACTCCAAATGGCCAAAGCAGTCTTGAGAATGAATGGAGCTGAAGGAATCAACTTCCTGACTGCAGATTATACTACAAAGCTACAGTCATCAAAACTGTATGGTACTGGCACAAAAACAGAAATATAGACCAATGATAGAAAGATAGAAAGCCAAGAAATGAACCCATGCACCTATGGGTACCTTATTTTTGACAAACAAGATATACAATGGGGCAAAGACAGCCTCTTCAATAAATGGTGGTGGGAAAACTGGATAGCTACATGTAAAAGAACGAAATTAGAACACTTCCTAACACCACACAAAGATAAACTCAAAATGGATTAAAGACCAAAATATAAGACCAGAAACTATAAACTCTTAAGAGAAAAACATAGGCAGATCACTCGAGGACATAAATCAAAGCAAGATCCTCTCTATGATCCACCTCCTAGAGTAACAGAAATAAAAACAGAAGTAAACTTGTGGGACCTGATTAAACTTCAAAGATTTCGCACAGCAAAGGAAACCATAAGCAAGACGAAAAGACAACCCTCAGAATGGAAGATAAAAATAGCAAATGAAACAACTGACAAAGAATTAATTTCCAAAATATACAAGCAGCTCACACAACTCAATGCCAGGAAAACAACAACCCAATCAAAAAGTGGGAAAAAGACCTAAACAGACATTTCTCCAAAGAAGACATACAGATGGCTAATAAACACACGAAAAGATGCTCAACATCACTCATTATTCAGTCAGTTCAGTTCAGTTGCTCAGTCGTGTTCAACTCTTTGCGACCCCATGAATTGCAGCACACCAGGCCTCGGTATCCATCGCCAACTCCCGGAGTTCACTCAGACTCAAGCCCATCAAGTCAGTGATGCCATCCAGCCATCTCATCCTCGGTCATCCCCTTCTCCTCCTGCCCCGAATCCCTCCCAGCATCAGTCTTTTCCAATGACTCAACTCTTCGACTAGTTCCTCTGCCTTTTCTAAAACCAGCTTGAACATTAGGGAGTTCATGGTTCATGTATTACTGAAGCCTGGATTGGAGAATTTTGAGCATTACTTTACTAGCATGTGAGATAAGTGCAATGTGCGGTAGTTTGAGCACAGGCGGCTGCCAGCCGGCGCACTGAGCGCGACAGAGAGGAGCTACCCCACGTCTGTGGTCAGCAGCAGCGGCCTAGAGTGCCAGGCTGTGACGGTGCAGGAATGGCCCGAGAGGAGCTACCCTGCGTCCAAGGTCAGGGGCGGCGGCCAGGGAGGAGACACCCCGCATCCGAGGTCAAGGGCAGCGGCCGAGAGGAGCTACTCTGCGTTTGAGGTTGGGGCGGCAGCCAAGAGGAGCTTTCCTGTGTCCGAGGTCAGGGGCAGCCGGGAGAAGCCACCTCGCGCCCGAGGCCAGGGTCGGTGACCCTGAGGAGTCACCCGGAGCCCAAGGCCAAGGGAGGCAGCCGGGAAGAGCCACCCACGCCTGAGGCCAGGCCCGGTGGCCAGGAGGAGCACCCAAGGAGCGATGGCTGCATAGGCGCAGGAGGGCCTAGAGGAGCTATCTCACATTGAAGATCAGGAACGGCTGTGGTAAGGAGATACTCCTCATCCAAAACCAACATACGACCCACCAATTCCACTCCTAGGCATATACCCTGAGGAAACCAAAACTGATAAAGACACATGTATCCCATTGTTCATTGCAGCACTATTTACATTAGCTAGAACATAGAAGCAATGTAGATGTCCATCAACAGATAAATGGATAAAGAAGTTGTGGTACATATACACAATGGCATATTATGCAGCCATAAAAAGGAATGCGTCTGAGTCAGTCCTGCTGAGATGGATGATCCTAGAACCTATTATACAGAGTGAAGTGAGTCAGAAATAGAAAGATAAATATCACATTCTAGTGCATATATAACAGCTAGAACTGGACATGGAACAACAGACTGGTTCCAAATAGGAAAAGGAGTAAGTACCTCAAGGCTATATATTGTTACCCTGCTCATTTAACTTATATGCAGAGTACATCATGAGAAACGCTGGATGAAGCACAAGCTGGAATCAAGATTGCCGGGAGAAATGTCAATAACCTCAGATATGCAGATGACACCACCGTGATGGCAGAAAGTGAAGAAGAACTAAAGAGCCTCTTGATGAAAGTGAAAGAGGAGAGTGAAAAAGTTGGCTTAAAACTCAACATTCNTTATATGCAGAGTACATCATGAGAAACGCTGGATGAAGCACAAGCTGGAATCAAGATTGCCGGGAGAAATGTCAATAACCTCAGATATGCAGATGACACCACCGTGATGGCAGAAAGTGAAGAAGAACTAAAGAGCCTCTTGATGAAAGTGAAAGAGGAGAGTGAAAAAGTTGGCTAAAACTCAACATTCAGAAAACTAAGATCATGGCATCTGGTCCCATCACTTCAAACAAATAGATGAGGAAACAGTGGAAACAGTAACAGACTTTATTTTTTGGGGGCTAAATTGACCACATATGGGGACCGTAGCCATGAAATTAAGAGATGCTTGCTGCTTGGAAGAAAAGTTATGAGCAACCTAGACAGCATATTAAAAAGTAGAGACTTTGCCAACAAAGGTCCGTCTAGTCACAGCTATGGTTTTTCCAATAGTCATGTATGGATGTGAGAGCTGGACTATAAAGAAAGCTGAGTGCTGAAGAACTGACACTTTTAAACTGTAGCGTTGCAGAAGACTCTTGAGAGTCCCTTGGACTGCAAGGAGAGCCAATCAGTCCATCCTAAAGGAAATCAGTCCTGAATATTCCTTGAAGGACTGATGCTGAAGCTGAAACTCCAATATTTTTGCCACCTGATGCTAAGAATTAACTCATATGAAAAGACTCTGATGCTGGGAAAGATTGAAGGCAGGAGGAGAAGGGGACAACAGAGGATGAGATGGTTGGGTGTCATCACCGACTCAATGGACATGAGTTTGAGTAAACTCTGGAAATTGGTGATAGACAGGGAAGCCTGGTGTGCTGCAGTCCAGTGGGTTACAAAGAGTTGGACACGACTGAGTGACTGAAGTAAGTAAAGTCGCTCAGTCGTGTCTGACTCTTTGCAACCCTGTGGACTGTAGCCCACTAGGCTCCTCTGTCCATGAGATTCTCCAAGCAAGAATACTGGAGTGGGTTGCCATTTCCTTCTCCAGGGGAATCTTCCCAACCCAAGGATCGAACCCAGGTCTCCTGCAATGCAGACAGACGCTTGAGTCGGACACGACTGAGTGACTAAACTGAACACATATAAACAGAATTTAGAAAAATGGTACTGAAGGACTTATTTTCAGGGCAGCAATGGAGAAGCAGACATAGAGAATAGATTTATGGACATGGGGAGAGGGAAGGAGAAGGTGAGATGTATGGAAAAGAGTAACGGGAAACTTATTTTACCATATGTAAAATAGATAGCCAATGAGAATCTGCTGTATGGCTCATGAAACTCAAACAGAGGCTCTGCATCAACTTAAGAGGGCTGGGATGGGGAGGGAAAAGGGAGAGAGGTTCAAAAGGGAGGAGATATATGTATATCTATTGCTGATTCATGCTGAGATTTGACAGAAAACAACAAAATTCTGTAAAGAAATTATCCTTCTGTAAAAAAATAAATTTAAAAAAGTCTATAAACAATAAATGCTGGAGGGGATGTAGAGAAAAGGGAACCCTTCTACAGTGGTTTCATAGGAATATTAAATAATACAGCTACTATGGAGAACAGTATGGAGATTCCTTAAAAAACTAAGATAGAGCTACCGTATGATCCAGCAATCCCACTCCTGGGCATACGTGTGTACCTATGTGCATGTTAAGTCGCTTCAGTCATGTCCATCTCTTTGCAACCCCATGGACTGCAGCCTGCCAGCCTCCTCTGTCCATGGGATCCTCCAGGCAAGAATACTGAAGTGCGTTGCCACGCCCTCCTCCAGGGGACCTTTCCAACCCAGAGAGCAAACCCCTGTCTCTTTTATTTCTTAAACAGGCAGGTGGGTTCTTTACCACTAGTGCCACCTGGGAAGCCACTCCTGGGCATATATTCAGAGAAAACCATAATTTAAAAAGATACATGCACCCCATGTTCACTGCAGCACCATTTACAACAGCCAAGACATGGAAGCAACCCAATGTCCACTCACAGAGGAATGGATAAAGAAAGAAGAGTATGTGCATGAAATGGAATATTAGTCAGCCATTAAAAAGAATGAAATAATGCTATTTATAGAGATTACCATACTAACTGAAGTCAGACAAAGACTAACATTATACAACACCCCTTATTGCAGAAACTGAAAAAAATGATACAATTGAACTTATTTACAAACAGAAACACTCACAAACATAGAAAAATAGACTGAGGCTTACCAGGGGAAAGGTGGGAGGGAGAGAGATAAACTTGGAATTTGGATAAGGTAGATTTATTTAAAATCCCAAATTTTAAATAACACACTATATTTAAAACAGATGATCAACACAGAACTACTGTATAGCTCAGGGAACTCTACTCAATATACTGTAATAACCTAAATGGGAAAATAATTTGCAAAAGAACAGATATGTGCTTATGTATAACTGAACCACTTTGCTCTAACACCTGAAAGTTACACATAATTTTAAATCAACTATATACTCCAACATCAAATAAAACTTTTCAATGTACCATCAAAACAACCATTTCCATCAGTACCTAAAACACTTAGATACTTAGAAATAAGTCTAACAAAACACGCAGAAGATCTATATAAGATAAACTATAAAGCTGTGATAAAATCAAAGAATAAATTAAGCCAAATTCTATGCTTATGAGTAGAACAATTCAATACTGTCAAGATGTCAGTCCTTCCAACTTGATCTACACAATCAGTGCAATCCCAATCAAAATTCCAACAAGTTATTTTATGGACATAAGGACAAAATGATTCTAAAGTTTATACGGAGAAGCAAAGGACCCAGAATAAGCACCTCAATATTGAAGAACAAAGTTGCTCAACTGATACTACTCAACCTACACACTTACTACAAAGCTACAGTAATTAAGACAGTGTGGTACTAGTGAAACACACAAAGATCAGTGAAACAGAGCCTGGAAACAGACTGACATAAACACTGTCAACTGAGGTTTGACAAAGTAGCAAAGACAATACAATGGGGCAGAGAGTCTTTCAACAAGTGGTGCTAGAACAGGACAGCCACATGTAAAAAAATCAACATAAATTTATTCTAAGGTCTGTATGACCTTAAAATCTTCACAAAAGTTAACTCAAAATGGTTCACAGATCTAAGTGTACTTTAGTGCAAACCTTTATTAAATCCTAAAAGACCAAAGTACAAACCCTATTAAATCCTAGGAAAAACCTGGATGACCATAGTTATGGAATGATTTTTTAGATACAACACTGTAGGTACAACCCGTGAAAGAACTGATGACAGGATTTCATTAAAATTTTAAAACTTCTGCTCTGCTAAAGACAATGTCAAACAAATAAGACAAGCCACAGAATGGAAAAAATATTTACAAAAGACATTTGATAAAGGCCTATTATCAAAAATATACAAAGAATACTTAAAATGCAAAAAAAAATATTTAAAAATGGGCAAACAATCTAAACAGACACCTCACTTAAGAAGATATACAGATGGGAAATAAGCACATGAAAAGATGTTAACATCATTTATCACTAGAGAATTGCAAATAAAACAATGAGATACCACTTCGTACCTATTAAAATGAACAAAATCCAAAATATAGACAACACGCTATCAAGGATGTGGAGCAACAGAAACTCATTCACTGCTAGTGGAAATGGAAAATGGGACACCGACTTTAGAAGACAAGTTTGTTGGTTTCTTACAAAACTAAACATTCTTACCACACACTTACAGTCTGGCAGTTTTTTATATTACTAAAACTTGGCCTGCTTTTACCAAATGATCCAATAATCATTATCTCTGGTATTTGCCCAAATGAACTGAAAACTCAGGTCCACTTAAAAGCCTGCACAAGGATGTCTATAATAGCTCTATTCCTAAGAGCCCCAACTGGGAAGCAACTAAGATATTCTTCAATAGCTTGAGTGGATAAATAAATACTGGTACATCCAAACAATGGCATATTCTTCAGCTCTAAAAAGAAATGACCTATCAAGCCACAAAATGACCTGGAAGAAACCTAAATGTATATTACTGAGTGAAAGAAGCCAATCTGAAAAGGCCACACGCCACATGATCCAAACAATACAACACTCTAGAAAAAGCAAAACTATGGAGACAGTAGAAAGGTCAGCAGTGGCCACGGGTTAGAGGGGGAGGAGAGAGGAACAAACAGAACACAGAAGATCTTCAGGGCAGTGAAACGGTTCTGTAGGATCTTCCAACCATCAATATGTGTCGTTACACACTTGTCAAAACCTACAGGAGGCACAATACCAAGGACAGACCCTAATATAAACATGGGCACTGAGTGATAATGATGTGCCAGTGTGGGCTCATCAATTGTATAAATGTACCACTCTGGTGGGAGATGCTGACAGTGGTGAGGAGAGCTGTGGGGGAAGGGGGGGTAGTATTTGGGAACACTCAGTACTTCCCACTTGATTTTGCTGTGAACCTAAAAAAAGCTCTAAAAAAAAAAGAAAAAAATGAAGGTTTTCTTAAACTACAGCTGAGTTAATAGAGACCAATATAGACATTTTTGGTTTCCCTGCACTCATCCAAGGAAGAAAATTTTCCTAAGAAGCAATTTTTATAAACAATACAAAATTCTGCTTTATTCTGCTGTATATCAAACAATGAAAACACAATCTTTCCTTATTGCTAATTTTTGAAGACAGCAGCAGAGAGAAACAAGTGTTCGTGTGTAACAATGTCACAGCATTTGTCTGATGCTCTGGAGTAAAGTCAGTTCGCACCCTTGCATTTATCTCCCTATAATACCGCCACCCCTCCCTTCCTGAAATTCTAGTCCACAGGTGTACTTCTTAGCGAATAACCTTAGAGATGATGTACAAACCTTTTCCATCACGAGGAGGGGCTCCCTTTGCTTTAAAACTGTCCACTGGTGCCTTTGTGTCTGTTTCCAAAGCAATGCTTATCTGTATCTCAGACTTGAACTTGGTGTATTTATTACTCAGCAACTGGTACCATTTTGGTGCCTAGAGAGTAACAAAACAAGCAAAACTCCTTAATAGTTAATAGGAAATAAACAGTAGTGGGAAATGTTCTATAAGGTTATAAATATATTTCCTGTAGTTTCTCAGAACTTACTCCTCTTTTAAAGTATTTTTCCCCCACACTTTCCTCAAAGAAATGAATCCTGCTTAGGAAACTGAGTTTCCTGTTGGAAAAAAAAAAAAAAAAAACAAGCAAAAGTTTAGATTGCCTTGCTTGTTTTTATTCCTATGCTTCAACAGGTATGTGTATTTCTTTCTATCTTCACTCATATCATCTGTCTTACTTCATCCCTTATAACAACAAGACTATCAGTTCTCCAATTTCTAACCGCTAATTTTTCACTTTTTCTGTTATACCTTTTCTGCCTGCCACATTTCTGCTTTGTTCTGTTTGTATCAAATCAGGAAAAGAAAAGCTTAGTGTTAATAAAAGCACAAACAAAATACTAAAGTAAGGTCCAGTGGCAGCGTTCTGGGTTATGAGCCATGTATTTGACTGATACTGAAATATAAAAGCTTTCTCACAGAATGAGGAATCCTAAAATACCTGAATAGCCATCCCCTCCCCTCAAACCCAAGAGTAACCTCAAGAATTCTAATACCCCAATCAGTCTGCAAAATCTCATGGCCTAAGACCACATGTACCATTAGTCCAGGGGCACCATTTCAATCCCTATAAATAGCATTCTTACTCTGAACACTGTAATAGAAAGGCAAAGGAACCAGTGATCAGAACCAGAAACTGCAGCTTTATATTCAAACTATGTTTATAGGTAAAATAGGATGAAATAAACCATACGTATTTTTTTAAATCCATAACCAAGTTTAAGGCAAAAAACTCATAGTTTGTTGCTTTATTTATAACAGATATTTTCTAACTTTAAGCATTAGCCTGAAAAAAAAAAAAAAGACTTTTATTTGCTCGCAGAATTTATGATATATTTTATTTCTCTGGTATTAACTCACAAAAACAAATCTGGTTTCTTCTGTTTGTGTTTATTTACAGAGAATCAATTTACCCTGAAAGTAAAATATTCTACTATCCAACTTCAAATATTTCTGCTGGCAAACAAAAAACATTAAGCAAGACAATATTTAGTTTTCCCCATAACTAACATACTTCTGAAACATTCCTTTTTAACTCTGTTCACCAATATGAAGACTAACTGCCCTAAAGGACTAACCAGGTGAAAGTCACGCCAAGAGCATTTAGAGACAAGAGTTTGGCTCGGACATCCTTCTCTTCAGAGGAGTTACCTTCTCTTTAACCAAAGAAACTACACAAGTATTCTGGGTCTAAGCCTAGAAGGAAAACCTTTCTCAGACTTGCGGGGAAGAGAGGTGACCCAAGGATGGAAGAGAAACAAGTCCTTTTTATAAAGCATTTCAGTTTCTTTTGAATAGTTCCAAATTTGGGCCAGACTGCCTGGCTTATTTGCAATGACACACATACTCTTGGAGATATTGCAAGATGGGTCCCCAGATGACCACAATAAATTGACTACTGCAATAAAGGGAGTCGTACAAGTTTTTGGGCCTCCCAGTGCATACAGAAGTTCTGTTTACACTATACTGTAGTTTAAGTGTGCCGCAGCATTATGCCTAAAGAAAAAGTACATACCTTATTTAAAAAATACTTTATTGCTAAAAAATGCTAACCATCAGCTAAGCCTTCAGTGAGTCATAATCTTCTTACAATAGTAACATCAAAGATCACTGATCACAGATCGCTGTAATGATGAAAATGTTTGAAATATTCTAGTTACCAAAATGTGAGCAAATGCTGCTGGAAAACAGCTCCAACATATCTCCTTGACAACCAGTTGTCACAACTGGTTTAAAAAAAAAAAAAGCATATCTGTGAAGCACAATAAACTGAAGTGCAATAAAAATGAGGTATGCCTTTAACTTTCTACCAGGAGCAGAAATGTCAGTAACAGATAAATTTTTCCTCACAGAATCCTCATTTAAGATCCAAATCCATCAAGGACTTTAAAATAAGAGAGAATATTTTTTCACTTTACTTTCTGAAGAAAGTAGAACCAAAAAATGTCATTAAGAAAAACTGAAACTAAGAACTTCTAAAGTCAGTTACATACAAAAGTTGTAAGATACTTTAAAAGACCTAAGAAGCATTTTCAAAAACAAAAGCATAATCAAGACCCTGAGCTGTTTTACCATCTTGCCAAGGGGATACTATTTACATAACAAAGGTGTTTCAAGAAGTTCCCTTACTCTTAAGTAATACAAAAGGCACGCAAGGAGCAGGAAGCCGGGACACCAATTAGAAGGCTGCTATGAAAGCCGGCAAAATTCTGGTTTAAACTGAAAGAAGCAGGGGAAACCCTAGGCCATTCAGGTATGACCTAATTCAAATCCCTTATGATTACACAGTGGAGGCGATGAAGAGATTCAAGGGATTAGATCTGACAGAGGGCCTGAACAACTATGGACAGAGGTTCGTAACACTGTACAGGAGTTAGTTACCAAAATTATCCCAAAGAAAAACAAATTCAAGAAGGCAAAGTGGTTGTCTGAGGAGGCTTTACACATAGCTGAGGAAAGAAGAGAAGCAAAAAGCAAGAATGGGAAAGATATACCCAACTGAATGCAGAGTTCCCAGAGAATTAGCGAGGAGAGAAAAGAAGGGCTTCTTAAACGAACCATGCAAAGAAGTAGAGGAAAACAACAGAATGCGAAAGACTAAGGATCTCTTCACCAAAATCAGAGATACCAAGGGAATATTTCATGCAAGGATGGGCACGATAAAAGACAAAACAGTAAGGACCTAACAGAGGCAGAAGAGATTTAAAAGAAGTAACAAGAATACACAGAAGAACTATACAAAAAATTCTTAATGACCCAGATAACCATGATAGTGTGGTCACTCACCTAGAGCCTGACATGCTGGAGTCTGAAGTTAAGTGGGCCTTAGGAAGCAACACTACAAACAAGGCTAGTGGAGGTGACAGAATTCCAGCTGAGCTATTTCAAATCCTAAAAGATGATGTTGTTAAAGTGCTGTGCTCAATGTGTCAGCAAATTTGGAAAACTCAGCAATGACCACAGGACTGGGAAAGGTCAGTTTTCATTACAATCCCAAAGAAAGGCAGTGCCAAAGAATGTACAAATTAGGGTATAATTGCATTCATTTAGCATGCTAGTAAGGTTATGCTCAAAATCCTTCAAGCAAGGCTTCTGCAGCAGTATGTGAACCAAGAAATTCCAGATATACAAGCTGGGTTTAGAAAAGGCAGAGGAACCAGAGATTAAATTGCCAACATTTGTTGGAACGTAGACAAAGCAAGGGAACTCAAGAAAAAATCTTCTCTGCTTCATTAACCGGGCTAAAGTCTTTGACTGCATGGTCATAACAAACTGTGGAAAATTCTTAAAGAGATGGAAATTCCAGACCACCTTACCTGTCTCCTGAGAAACCTGTATGCGGGTTCAGAAGCAAAAGTCAGAACCTTACAGGGAACAACTGACTGATTCAAAACTGGGAAAGGAGTACAATACAGCTGTAAATTGTCACCCTGTTTATTTAACTTATATGCAGAATACATTATGTGAAATGCCAGACTGGATGAATCACAAGCTGGAATCAAGACTGCCATGAGAAATATCAATAACCTTGGACATGCAGACAATACCACACTCATGGCAGAATGAGAACCAAAGAGCCTCTTGATGAGAGTGAAAGGGAAGAGTGAAAAAGTTGGCTTAACCCTCAACATTCAAAAAGCAAAAATCATGGTACCTGGTCCCATCACTTCATGGCAAATAGAAGGGGGAAAAAATGGAAGCAGTGACAGACTTTATTTTCTTGGGCTACAAAATCACTGAAGAAGGTGACTGCAGCCATGAAATTAAAAGACACTTGCTCCTTGGAAGGAAAGGAATGACAAACCTTGACAGTGTAAGAAAAAGTAGAGACGTCACTTTGACAATAAAGGTCCATATAGCCAAAGCCATGGTTTTTCCAAGTCATGTATGGAAGAGAGAGTTGGACCGTGAAGAAGGCTGAGTGCCAAAAAATTGATGCCTTTGAATTATGGTGCTGGAGAAGACTCTTGAGAGTCCGTTGGACTGCAAGGAGATCAAACCAGTCAATCCTAAAGGAAATCAACCCTGAATATTCACTGGAAGGACTGTGCTGAAACTGAAGCTCCAATAGTGTGGCCATATGATGTGAAGAGATGACTCACTGGAGAAGATCCTGATGCTGGGAACAATTGAAGGCAAAAAGAGAGGAGAGCAGCAGAGGATGAAATGGTTAGATAGCACCACTGATGAAATGATTAGACAGCATCACTGACTCAGTGGACATGCATCTGAGCAAACTCTGGGAGACAGTGAAGGACAGGGAAGCCTGGTGTGCTACAGTCCAGGGGTCACAAAAAGTTGGACATGACTTAGTGGATCAACAACATGACAGCCTCGGTAAGTGGCTTAAGTTTGCGATGGCAGCATGAAATGCAGGTATTAGATAGATCAGGAGGGAAAACCAACGGGAAAGGGGTGGTTCTGGAGGCCAGGAAAGGGCAGTGTCAAGGAAGATGTCTGGAAGGAGAGCAGTAACCATCACTGAAGCAAGGAACTCTAAAAGAGGAGCACTTTGAAGGTGAAGTGCAGAAGCTGAACATGTTAAACGTAAAGGTCACAGCAACTTGAACACAGATTTGAACTCAGAAGTTTCTTTGAGAGATAGCTCTAGGTCAAAGGAAGGATCAAAAGGTCAGGATTTTCTAAACCAAATTCACCTTAAGAACTAAGAGCTACCATACCATATACCATGGTACGAGCCCATGATCTATTAGGTCTAATAGTCCATGTCCTTTCCATCAGTCTCTTATCTACTGAAAATAACTGTTTGACAGAATCGGAGAAGGCAATGGCACCCCACTCCAGTACTCTTGCCTGGAAAATCCCATGGATGGAGGAACCTGGTGGGCCGCAGTCCATGGGGTCGCTAAGAGTCGGACACAACTGAGCAACTTCACTTTCACTTTTCACTTTCATGCACTGGAGAAGGAAATGGCAATCCACTCCAGTGTTCTTGCCTGGAGAATCCCAGGGACGGGGGAGCCTCATGGGCTGCCGTCTATGGGGTCACACAGAGTCAGACACGACTGAAGCGACTTAGCAGCAGCAGCAGCAGAATCAGTAACAAAACATCAAAAGGTCAGTACCTGCTTTGTTTCTTGAGCAGTTCTTAAGTCTAGAACAACATAACCAATGGTTTCTCTGGCTGATGTTAAAGGATCCAAGGCAAAACACTGCAGTTTGATAGGAGTACGCTGTAGCCTGTAACATAACAATTCATGTGATCAATAAAATCACTTTTGCTTAATACTGAACTTTCTGTCAGCTTTGAAAAAGCTACTTACTACTATTCAAGACAACTATTATTCGTTGGATAACCTATATCTATTCTGTACTTTCTAAAAAACTCTTCAACTGGCATGAACTATTAATTATGTCTACTTATCTATATATCAACTAATACACAAAACATGCCAAAAAAAAAAAAAACCACTTTAAGTCTCTCTCACCCAAGAAGCTAACATCTAGGTCAATTTTTCTCAAGCTTCTGTGACACACAGAATGCTTTCAAAGTCAAAAATTACTATTAATCCTCAAGACTGATTTTAAATTGTTTTTCTTAGACTTACACACATAAAGCTTCAAATACACATATATATGCTTCTTTTTAATAGATTTTTTTATGTAGATGAAAGAAATCTTTATTGAATCTGTTACAATATTGCTTGTTTAATGTTTTAGTTTTATGGCCCTGAGGCATGGATCTTAGCTCCCAGACTAAGGATGGAACCTGCACCCCTGCACGGGAAGGCAGTCTTAACTCCTGTACTGCCAGGGGAGTCCCTATTTATATGCTTATAACTCTTTTTGTTGCTTAAAAAAAAAAAAGAAAGAAAGAAACTTAAGAATTAAATGTCACAACATCGTAAATTATTAAGTTGAAAGCAATTCAGTGTAATACATGATAAGGTCATGTGAGCATGAGCCTGGCTTATGCAACATGGCTTCCTCTGAGTCTGGAACCCCTACACATACAGTAAGCAGAATGGATTTTGCCATCTCTGCCGTTATCTAATGGAGTGACTATGAATCCTGCACTGGGCACAGAAATCATCTCAGTCTCCTAAATACAGCGTGGTGCCACTTTATACTAACACAATCATATACACAAACACCAATGCAGGCACTAATATCTCAATATGAAGACACCGTCTGAGCAGATATTCCAGAAGTCACTAAGACGAAATGCAAAATTCTAGTATCCTCTAGGAATTTAATACCATTTCAAAGAAATTCATGGATTAATCCAGGGGATCTTCCCAATCACACCCAGGTTTCCTGCACTAAAGGCGGATTCTTCACCACCTGAGCCACCAGGGAAGCATACCAGATATATGTGTATATACACACGCAGACAGTAGCTCCATGTGTGTATATATGTATACACACACGCAGACAGTAGCTCATGTATATATATATACACACACACACATGCATACAGTAGCTCCGCTGGTAAGGAACCCACCTGTAATGCAGGAGACCCCAGTTCAATTCCTGGGTCAGGAGGTTCCCTTGGAGAAAGGACAGGCTACCCACTCCAGTATTCTTGGGCTTCCCTGGTGGCTCAGATGGTAAAGAACCCACCTGCAATGCAGGAGACCCCAGTTTGATCCCTGGGTTGGGAAGATCCCCTAGAGGACATGGCAACCCACTCCAGTATTCTTGCCTGGAGAATCCCCACGGCAGAGGAGCCTGGTGGGCTACAGTCCATAGGATCACAAAGAGTTGGACACGACTGGGCAACTCAGCATAGCACAGTACCTGTGAGCATGCGCACATGTGCGTGCACACACACACCTCACAAATCGAAACAAGAGCTGAATGGATTGAAGATAACAGTCACCTGTGCTGATGAAGTGCTTTCCTGTCAATCTCCCAGGCTAACTCAGTAGCAAATTCCGGCTGGTCTGTATGGTCCACAGGATCAGTAGCCAACTGCTCTCCATCAAACTTTGCTTCTACGATAAGCATATGTTTTGGACGTTTGGGGAAATGGCGACCTAGAAAAAAAGACTGTACAGGTTAACTGGAAGTGTACAAAAATCAAATATGGTCCCTTGGCACATAAGTTTTAAAAACTGACATGTTAACAGTGGTTAACTTATCATGTATTCCATAAACTAACTCACTAGCACATACCCACATATATACTCAAATTCATGATTCATAAAAACATTCATCAAATTAATAAATTAGTGCTTCTCTAACACTAATGTGTAATGAGTCACCCAAGGTCCTATTAAAATGTAGATTCTGGTTGAGCTGGTCTGAGATGGGCCCAGGATTCCGCATTTCTAACAAGATCCCAGGAGATGTCAACAGTGTAGTTCTTGATTCAAACTTTGAGCAGAATGATCTCAACAACATTCATAATTAAAGTGTTAAAAATGCAATTATACCAATTTTAGATATTACTAAAATCACTGTGGACAGTGACTGCAGCCACAAAATTAAAAGATGCTTCTTCCCTGGAATAAACCAATGACAAACCTAGACAGCATATTAAAAAGCAGAAACATCACTTTGCCAACAAAGGTTCATATAGTCAAAGCTATGGTTTTTCCAGTAGTCAAGTGTGGATGTGAGAGTTGGACCATAAAGAAGTCTGAGCATTGAAGAATTGATGCTTTCAAACTGTGGTGCTGAAGAAGACTCTTGAGAGTCCCTTGGACTACAAGGAAGTCAAAGCAGTCAATCCTAGAGGAAATCAACCCTAAATATTCATTATAAGGAGTGAAGCTGAAGCTGAAGCTCCAATACCTTCACCATCTGAAACGAAGAGGTGACTCCCTGATGCTGGGAAAGACTGAGGGCAGGAGGAATAGGGGGCAACAGAGGACAAGATGGTTGGATGGCATCACTGACTCAATGGTAATGAGTTTGAGCAAATTCTGAGAGATAGTGAAGGACACAAAAGCTTGTCATGCTGCACTCCATGGGGTCACAAAGAGTCAGACAGGACAGAGCAACTGAACAACAACAAATACCAGTATTTATTATACAACAGGTTATCTAGAGAGTTAAGAAATAATCAAATTAGCACAAACAAATTTACCTGAACCTTAATTTTCCTGTTAACACAGTAACAGGATCAATGTGATCACATGGACCACAGCCTTGTCTAACTCAATGAAACCGTGAGCGCCATGCAGTGCAGGGCCACCCAAGACAAACAGGTCATGGTGGAGAGTTCTGACAAAGCATGGTCCACTGGAGAAGGGAATGTCAAATCACTTCAGTATTCTTGCCTTAAGAACCCCATGAATAGTATGAAAAGGCAAAAAGATAGGACGCTGAAAGATGAACTCCCCAGGTCAGTAGGTGCCCAATATGCTACTGGAGATCAGTGGAGAAATAACTCCAGAAAGAATGAAGAGACAGAGCCAAAGCAAAAACAACACCCAGCTGTGGATTTGATTGGTGATGGAAGTAAAGTCCGATATTGTAAAGAACAATATTGCATAGGAACCTGGAATGTGAGGCCCATGAATCAAGGCAAACTGGAGGTGGTCAAACAGGAGATGGCAAGAGTGAACGTCCACATTTTAGGAATCAGAATTAAAATGGACTGGAATGGGTGAATTTAACTCAGACGACAATTATATCTACTACTTGGAAGAAAAGTTATGACCAACCTACATAGCATATTCAAAAGCAGAGACATTACTTTGCCGACTAATGTCTGTCTAGCCAAGGCTATGGTTTTTCCTGTGGTCATGTATGGATGTGAGAGTTGGACTGTGAAGAAGGCTGAGTGCCGACGAATTGATGCTTTTGAACTGTGGTGTTGGAGAAGACTCTTGAGAGTCCCTTGGACTGCAAGGAGATCCAACCAGTCCATTCTGAAGGAGATCAGCCCTGGAATTTCTTTGGAAGGAATAATGCTAAAGCTGAAACTCCAGTACTTTGGTTACCTCCTGCGAAGAGTTGAGTCATTGGAAAAGACTCTGATGCTGGGAGGGATTGGGGGCAGGAGGAGAAGGGGACGACCGAGGATGAGATGGCTGGATGGCCTCACTGACTCGATGGACGTGAGTCTGAGTGAACCCCAGGAGTTGGTGATGGACAGGGAGGCCTGGCGTGCTGCAGTTCATGGGGTCACAAAGAGTCAGACATGACTGAGCGACTGAACTAAACTGAATTGTGGGCAAGAATCCGTTAGAAGAAATAGAGTAACCATCACTGTCAACAAAAGAGTCCAAAATGCAGTACTTGGATGCAATCTCAAAAATGACAGAATGATCTCTGTTCGTTTCCAAAGCAAACCATTCAGTATCACAGTAATCCAAGTCCACGCCCTGACCAGTAATGCTAAAAAGCTGAAAGTTAAACAGTTCTATGAACACCTACAAGACCTTCTACAACTAACACCCAAAAAAGATGTCTTTTTCATTATAGGGGACTGGAATGCAAAAGTAGAAGTCAAGAAATACCTGGAGTAACAGGCAAATTTGGCCTTGGAGTACAGAATGAAGCAGGGCAAAGGTTAACCAAGTTTTGCCAAGAGAACACACTGGTCATAGCAAACGGCCTCATCCAACACCACAAGAGAAGATTCTACACGTGGACATTACCAGATGGTCAACACCAAAATCAGACTGATTATATTCTCCACAGCCAAAGATGAAGAAGCTCTATACAGTCAGCAAAAACAAGACTGTGGCACAGACCATGAACTCCTTATTGCCAAATTCAGACTTAAACTGAAGAAAGTAGAGAAAACCACTAGACCATTCAGGTATGACCTAAATCAAATACCTTACGATTATACAGTGGGAGCGACAAATAGATTCAAGCTTTTAGATCTGATAGAGTGCCTGAAAAACTATGGATGGAGGTTTATGACATTATACAGGAGGCAGGGATCACGACCATCCCCAAGGAAAAGAAATGCAAAAAAGCAAAATGGTTGTCTGAGGAGGCCTTAAAAATAGCTGTGAAAAGAAGAGAAGTGAAAGGCAAAGGAGAAAAGGAAAGATATACCCATATGAATGCAGAGTTCTAGCAAGGAGAGATAAGAAAGCCTTCCTCAGCGATCAATGCAAAGAAATAGAGGAAAACAATCGAATGGGAAAGTCTAGAGATCTCTTCACGAAAATGAGAGATGATATAGACCTAACAGAAGCAGAAGATATTAAGAAGAGGTGGCAAGAATACACAAAGCTATACAAAAAAGATCTTCAAGACCCAGATAATCATGATAGTGTGATCACTCACCTAGAGCCAGACATCCTGGAATGAGAAGTCAAGTGGGCCTTAGGAATCATCACTACAAACAAAGCTAGCGGAGGTGATAGAATTCCAGTTGAGCTATTTCAAATCCTAAAAGATGAAGTTGTGAAAGTACTGCACTCAATATGCTAACAAATTTGAAAAACTCAGCAGTGTCTACAGGACTGGAAAAGGTCACCTTTCATTCCAATCCCAAAAAAAGGCAATGCCAAAGAATGCTCAAACTACTACACAATTGTACTCATCTCACACGCTAGTAAAGTAATGCTCAAAATTCTCCAAGCCAGGCTTCCACAGTATGTGAACCATGAACTTCAAGATGTTCAAGCTGGATTTAGAAAAGGCAGGGGAACCAGAGATCAAATGGCCAACATCCGCTGGGTCATGGAAAAAGCAAGAGAGTCCCAGAAAAACATCTATTTCTGCTTTATTGACTATGCCAAAGCCTTTGACTGTGTGGACCACAAAAGTAGAAAATTCTGAAAGAGATGGGAATACCAGACCACCTGACCTGCCTTTTGAGAAACCTATATGCAGGTCAGGAAGCAACAGTTAGAACTGGACATGGGACAACAGACTGGTTCCAAATAGGAAAAGGAGTATGTCAAGGCTGTATATTGTCACCCTGCTTATTTAACTTATATGCAGAGTATATCATGAGAAATGTTGGGCTGGATGAAGCACAAGGTGGAATCAAGATTGTCAGGAGAAATATCAATAACCTCAGATATGCAGATGATACCACCCTTATGGCAGAAAGTGAAGAAGAACTAAAGAGTCTCTTGATGAAAGTGAAAGAGGAGAGTGAAAAAGTTGGCTTAAAACTCAACATTCAGAAAACTAAGATCATGGCATCTGGTCCCATCACTTCATGGGAAATAGATGGGAAAACAGTGGAAATAGTGACAGACTTTATTTCTGGAGGCTCCAAAATCACTGCAGATGGTGACTGCAGCCATGAAATTAAAAGAAGCTTACTCCTTGGAAGGAAAGTTATGACCAACCTAGACAGCATATTAAAAAGCAGAGACATTACTCTGCCAACAAAGGTCTATCTAGTCAAAGCTGTGGTCCAGTGGTCATGTATGGATGTAAGAGTTAGACTATACAGAAAGCTGAGCACTGAAGAATTGACCCTTTTGAACTGTGGTGTTGGAGAACCACAAGGTGTTGGACAACAAGGAGATCCAACCAGTCCATCTTAAAGGAAATCAGTCCTGAATATTCATTGGAAGGACTGATGCTGAAACTCCAATACTTTGGCCATGTGATGTGAAGAACTGACTCATTTGAAAAGCCCCTGATGCTAGGAAAGATTGAAGGCGGAAGGAGAAGGGGACGACAGAGGATGAGAGGGTTGGATGGCATCCATCCATGATCAATGAACATGAGTTTGAGTCAACTGTGGAAGTTGGCAAAGGACAGGGAGGGCTGGCATGCTGCAGTCCATGGGGTCGCAAAGAGTCGGACAAGACTGAGCGACTGAACTGAACTAACACAGTAAAGGATACTTTACAAATTAGCCAAAGGAAAATAAACACATTCATTCATTCATGTTATTTTCAATGACAATGCTATACACTATCAAGAAATATTAAAATATTCTCTCTGTGCATTACTGTTCATTTGTACTGCCTGTCTTCATTCCTTCAGTTTGCTGAAGACATATTCAGAGTTAGGTTAATACCAGAAAACGGGATGCAAAAGGAAGAAAACAGAGTATGTGTTCTTGAAGAGTTGAGGGTCTAGAGGAAACAGACTTAAAACAGTGGGAAAAAAAAAAAAAACCACTAAAAAAGAAATAAGCACTAAGCATCTTAAAGCCAATATGTCTGCAGGTCTGTTGAGGAGGCTTCCGTGAGGGGAGTTTAACCACTGTTAAATAAGCACATCCCTCCTGCTACTTACTCTGGTTCAAGCTGCTTAAAAGGAATTAAGCTGGTCATAAAGACCTTGATTGCAAACCTGTCAGCGTCAACCTAAAGTGCTCATCTGAAACTCCCTATGAAGAGCCTTGCCACACTGGGCATGGCTCTCCCAGTGAGAACTCGGGGGCCTCTCACAGGACATCATTGCTGGCTGCTCTAATCGATCACTAACTTTCACAAATGGATTTCATGAATTTCCCTATAATTTCAGACTATCCTAACTACAACTTCCAATTAGCTTGAACACAGGATAAGGACAGGAACAACAGGTGCCTGCCTCGTCCCAAAGACAAAGAAGACCTTGAAAACAGAAACCCTTGCTATTCTCATCCGTGGAATCCAGTACTTAGGCCAAGGTTTGCTCGCGGTAGAGCCCCAGTGATCTTCTTTTGAATAAAGAGCACTTCTAGAAGCATAGCCAAGAAAGTGCAAGCAGTTCAAATAGCTGAAGGACCGGGAACATATGAATACAACAGCAGGAGAGAGAAGGTGAAAAGGGAGGTCACAGGTCTACCCTAAAGGGCCATGTATGCCACTCTAAGCAGGACCTTATCCCTCAGCACATCAAAGGACTTTAAGAAAATTAAACTGGCATTTCAGAAGTTACCCCTGACAGTAAGGTGGACAATGTTTTCTGAAAACACTTATAAAACGGATTACTGAGAAGATTACTACAGACGATTAGGGGGATAATGACAGCCCCACAGCAAGGCACCCACAATGGAAACTCGTTCATTTAAAAGTTTACATTTTTAAAAAAGTTATATAAAGTACCTACTATTATTTTTAAAATAAAATCAACACTTGGTGACCATTTGGATGTTGGGGATGGAGAGGGAACCCAGGAAGATGATGACTCCCAGGGTCTTGGCTTGAAGCAACAGCGTGGTTACAATGAATGGAAATACAAACACAAAAGGAGGAAGAGCTTGGAGGTCTGCAAATGTTTATAGCAACACCTAACTGACCTTCCCAATCCCAGGTTCTCTGGAAACCACTATACTCAATCCCACAGTGGTCTGAGCTGTCTAATCGCCTGGAATGACTTTTCTATCCTTGATTACCTACCAACCAAGGCACTTCGGCCATCAACCTCATGCCTCCCAAACCTGTGTTTACAGACTGTATCATTTATTTTTACTTTATTTACATTATATGCCAACATATTATGTCCTGCATGTTAATTTGACCTCCCTAAGGAGACAGAACCCTACAACCTTGAAGGGAAAGAGAGTGCCTTACATTTCTGTTACCTCATAGCAGGGGCCACAGTCCAAAAGCTTTTTGTTCACCAAATTACAAGGGGATTTTAGTCCTATGTCTTTAAACAGTCAGTAACCTAACAGTTAAATCTTCCCCAACACTGCGGATCTTCTCCTCCAAATGTCTTCTTTCCTCTCACCTCCCAAAGAGTGCCAGACCTCCATGACATATCTCCCCTGAAGGCCAGGGATCCCCAACCATTCCTCTCACCATTCAAGATGACTCCTCCTTTCATATTATTCAAACCCTAACCTCAATTTACCCATCAACTGCTATATCCTCCACTTTCCTGTTCTCCAACCACACTGAATTCAAGCAATCAAAGAACATGTCTGGCTTTACTATCCCTTAAACACCACTGGCTCTTCCCTTTGCCTGGAATGCCCTTCCTTCCTTTTTTCTCCCCCTGACAAACTTTTAATCATTCTTTAGGACCACCAAAAAAAAAAAAAAGTCATCTCCTTTGGGAAAACGTCCCCAGCGTCCCCAAACAGAGGCGGTCATTCCTTCTTCCACACCTTGATACGTTTTATTGTTCTCCAGGCTACACCGGTAGCTGTTGGAACGAGGCCTGTTGTCTTTTTAATCCCAGCACAGTGCCTGACACTCAGCGAGTCTCCAAACAAACCCAACTTCCGGGCATGTGCAATAGACCCCCTTGACAACTCTAGTCCTCTAGGCACCCAGTAGAGACCTGTAAATGAAACGGCCCCGCAAAGACATCTGAAAATGCAAGAACACATAAACACTTCTGAAAAATGCAAGAAATATGTATTTGAGTCAAAGCAAAGTTCTCAACACTAATACCAGGAGGTCGCTGAACAGAACGTGCTTTCCAGGTACTCTTTCAGCTCATATGATAAGCAGCATCGATATGCCGCTTCTGATGGAAACTTTCTCCAACATTTTCTGGGTCTACAGCTAATCACGCTAAATATCACCTACCCTTAATAGCTCTCATACTCCACTCCCTTGGGGGACTTTTAAATCAACTCCCCCAACAGACCTGACGACATACAACTTCAAACAAGTCTCTGGGGACTGCACCAGCGACGATGACAGGGTTCTTCAGGTTAACAAAGCGTGGGTCCCACACTACTCCGTCAACATTTAGGAAGCAGCAGCTGCAAACGCCAAGGCCCCAGTCGCTCACCTTCCAGGATGGACACGACGATGAGCAGTTGGTCGGACTTGGAGACCATGGTCGCGGTCGGCGGCCGGTAGGCGGGGGTCTGCTGGGAGGCAGAGGGGCCCGGGTGAGTGGCGGGCAGCCCGCTACCCCGGCCGAATTCCCGGCGAGGCTCCCGCCGCCCGCCCACAGCCCCGGACACCCGGATCCCGCTCGGCGGTCGGCCTGCAGCGCGCCCGGCTCCCGGCCCGGGGCTGCCAGTCCACCCACAACCCGTGCCGACTCAAGGCAAAAGCCAGTCTGCAGGGAGACACGAGCCCGCCGCCAGAGGACCTTTTGCCGCCGGCGTAAAAGCTTTTCAGACACCCGGGCTGCTACCGCCACAGCCGCCGCAGTTTCCCGCTTCCGCCTAGCAACCAGGCCCGCAGGCCCAGAGCCCCGGGGAAGCTGGAGGACAAAGGGTGATAGAGATCAGGGCAGTCGAGGATAGAACGCCCCTCAGCCCGCCTCACCTCCTACCCTTTTACGCTACGTTCCAGAGCCCTGAAAGAAAGACTAGCCGTTACCTCACAGCGCCCCCTGCTAGCCGGATCGGGGAAAGCGGGCGACTTGGCGGAGATAACCGCGCAGGCGCACTACTGCAGTAAACACTTCCCGAACTTCCCCAGTATGCAAAGTGAATGTAATGTATTCTCTGCTTTCCGTCCTAGACAAAACCCGGGAAATACATCAATATAGATTTAGAAAACCAAAAAAGCTAGCTCTGTTCAGGCCACCAATGCCAATACTGCTTAAAAGTTAAATCCTGGAAAAATAATGATTTAAGTCTGAACTCTAAAATCAACTAAAATAGTCCTGACGGCAGCTCAGGTTTCACGCTTTGTAAACTAAAGTAGCGTCATTACGGTAACTGCTCTAACTGCTGGCAGTGACGTAAGCTCGCTGAGAATTTCCTGTACAGTAAAAACTACCCTAAAACAAAAACATTGTCACGTGGGCAGGAAAATTAAAGGTCTAGGTTCTTCTACCCGCTAACGACAAAGTAATTAGCAAAATCAAGACCAGAAATTAAAAAGCATCTAAAAGCTTCATTTTAGATGACATTTCCCCCTTTCCATGCCTTCTCCCCCACACACTTCAGGCTTTATTTTAGGAAAGATTAGAAGTCTTGTCGGACACGACTGAAGTGACTTTGCAGCAGCAGAAGTCTTTCGGAAAGCACCTAGTTTGAAACTGGTTCTTGGGCGGGATCGGTGGGAGGAGGAGGAAGAGAGAACAATTTCTTCTCTTTCACTCCACCCCACCACCCCATCTCCGCTTTGTGCCCCAAAGAAAAGGAGGATGCGGAGACCGGACTAGACTACTTCTAAAACATTTTCAGGCCCCTTTAGAGGCCTCCCTGAAATAAGGCATTATGCAAAATAAAACCAAAGTAATGGGAGAAGGCAATGGCACCCCACTCCAGTACTCTTGCCTGGAAAATTCCTTGGGCGGAGGAGCATGGTGGGCTGCAGTCCATGGGGTCGCTAAGAGTCGGACAGGACTGAGCGACTTCACTTTCACTTTCATGCATCGGAGAAGGAAATGGTAACCCACTCCAGTGTTCTTGCCTAGAGAATCCCAGGGATGGGGGAGCCTGGTGGGCTGCTGTCCATGGGGTCGCACAGAGTCAGACACGACTGAAGTGGCTTATTTATCTACAGCGGCATCAATTATCTACTTTGGGTTCAATACATTCTTCAGCAGAAAATGTCAGACTCAAAATTGGATCGAATAATATAAGAACCCCCAGGTACCCAGAACGCAGTTTGGGAAATTATCAGCTGAAGACCAGTCATCTTCATCCGTTGCAGAGAAATAGATATTTGAAGGAAATGCCTGATAACTCAATTGGTAAAGAATCCACCTGCAATGCAGAAGACCCCAGTTCAATTCCTGGGTGGGAAGATCCCCTGGAGAAGGAATAGGCTATCCGCTTTAGTGTTCTTGGGCTTACCCTGTGACTCAGCTGGTAAAGAATCTACCTACAATGTGAGAGACTGGGGTTTGTTCCCTGGGTTGGGAAGATCCCCTGGAGAAGGGAAAGGCTAGCCACTGCAGTATTCTGGCCTGGAGAATTGCACAAACTGTGTAGTCCCTCAGGGTGCACAAAGTCAGATTAGAAGTCTTGTCAGACACGACTGAAGTGACTTAGCAGCAGCAATCTTTTGGAAAGCACCTAGTTTGAAACTGGTTCTTGGGCGGGATCAGTGGGAGGAGGAGGAAGAGAAAACAATTTCTTCTCCTTCACTCCACCCCACCACCCCATCTCCGCTTTGTGCCCCAAAGAAAAGGAGGATGTGGAGACCGGACTAGACTACTTCTAAAACATTTTCAGGCCCCTTTAGAGGCCTCCCTGAAATAAGGCATTATGCAAAATAAAACCAAAGTAATGGGAGAAGGCAATGGCAACCCATTCCGGTGTTCTTGCCTGGAGAATCCCAGGGACCGGGAGGCCTAGTGGGCTGCCATCTGTGGGGTCGCACAGAGTCAGACATGACTGAAGCGACTTAGCAGCAGCAGCAGCAAGCTATTAAGCGGCAATTACAATATGTTGTGGTAAATGGACTGATAGGGAAAGTAGATGGTGGCATTTTCAAGGTTGCAACTTTGGAAGACAAGGAAAGCTTCCTGCAGGAAGTGACATATACCATGAAACCTAAAGTAGACTTAGTAACTAGTACTCAGTGTCAAGATGACTTCCAATCTGACCTCATTAAACTTGGCAACTAATTTCCGTGCCTTTAATCCCTTAAAGAAAGACCACTAATGTCTGTAGGAGGGGAGACAATATAGCCCCACAGTAAAGGGACATACGAGGTTTCATTCCAAGTTTCTCAACCTAGCAGCTTTGTGGCTTAGCCAAATCACTTTGCCCTGAAACTTGGTTTTCCCATCAGTAAACCAGGGTTAAGTAGTCCTCAGCCACATGATTTTTGTGAGGATTAAATGGTATTGCCTCTTTTAAGGGCCCAGGATGTGATGCAATCTCTGAATATGATAGCCATTTTTATTATGAATGTGGAGGGATAATTTATTCTATTATTTTTTAGTTTGTTCCTCTTCCGGTTTTTTAAAGATAAAAAACCAGATCTTCTATACCCCCTCACTTATGCCTATATTTATGTTCTACCCCTTCTGCTTGGCTTTTGTGAAAAATCACAGCAGAACCTTCCAAAGTCAGATACTCCTCAGGTCAGGCAGGTGCTGTTAACTAGTGCAATGGGCTGGGCTTGGCCTGAGCAGAAGAAAGTAGAGCCCTTCTCTTCCCCTGCTGGTTATTGTCATGCAATAAAAGCCAGATATTCCAAATTTCCATAAAGCAGCTAACATTTATGTGAACTCAGTGGTAAAGAATCTATAAAAAACCAGATCTTCTATACCCCCTCACTTATGCCTATATTTATGTTCTACCCCTTCTGCTTGGCTTTTGTGAAAAATCACAGCAGAACCTTCCAAAGTCAGATACTCCTCAGGTCAGGCAGGTGCTGTTAACTAGTGCAATGGGCTGGGCTTGGCCTGAGCAGAAGAAAGTAGAGCCCTTCTCTTCCCCTGCTGGTTATTGTCATGCAATAAAAGCCAGATATTCCAAATTTCCATAAAGCAGCTAACATTTATGTGAACTCAGTGGTAAAGAATCTGCCTGCCAATGCAAGAGATGTGAGTTCGATCCCTGGGTTGGGAAGATTCACTGGAGGAGGAAATGGCAACCCACTCCAGTATTCTTGCCTGGGAAATTCCATGGACAGAAGAGCTTGGGGTGGGATACAGTCCATGTGGTCTTAAGAGAGTCGAACACCACTGAGCGACTGAGCACTCACAACACCCACCCTCCCACTCCCACACTTACTCCCTATCCCTGTTCCAAATTCATTAAAGTGGTTATCATAGCTGCCCCTGAAGGGCAGAGGAAAGAAGGTAGTAAAGGAAGAAGAGATTTCCTTCAACTGGGAAGGAAAAGATGAAGGGGAGTGTGGTAGGACCCACATTCCATTTCATGACAAAACCTTCAGGAGGGGACTGAGAACTTCAGTTCAGTTCAGTTGCTCCTTTGTGTCCGACTCTTTGCAAATCATGAATCGCAGCACACCAGGCCTCCCTGTCCATCACCAACTCCCGGAGTTCATTCAGACTCACGTCCATTGAGTCGGTGATTCTATCCAGCCACCTCATCCTCTGTTGTCCCCTACTTCTTCTGCCCCCAATCCCTCCCAGCATCAGTCTTTTCCAATGAGTCAACTCTTCGCATGAGGTGGCCAAAGTACTGGAGTTTCAGCTTCAGTATCATTCTCTCCAAAGAAATCCCAGGGCTGATCTCCTTCAGAATGGACTGGTTGGATCTCCTTGCAGTCCAAGGGACTCTCAAGAGTCTTCTCCAACACCACAGTTCAAAAGCATCAATTCTTCGGCGCTCAGCTTTCTTCACAGTCCAACTCTCACATCCATACATGNTAGAGCCCAACCATCTGGGGCCCTACAGACAGGGGAGGAAGCTCAACTATAATCTCCGTGTTGCTAAGAGCTCGTCTGATTCGGCCACTGCCCCAGCAGGGCCTGTAGCCTAGCAAAGAAGAAATTCAATCTTGTGCTCAAATGGACAAGGTAGAATTCTAATAGCCTCCTAAAGGGATAGTGTCCAGGAGCCCAAAACAATGCTGGCACAGAGGGAAAGATCAATATCTGTTTAATCAGATGAATTAATAAATCAGGATATCTAGTTCCTGACCCACCTCTGGTTCTCCATTAGTCTAAAGAAAACAATTTAACCCGTCAGGATCTAATTTTCATCAACTCTAAACTGAAGAGCTTATATTGGATAATCTCCAGCCTCAGGCACTCTATGGCTGCAACGCTGAAAGCTCCCTGGCCAAAGCACAGCCTGTCAAAGAGGAGAGTGGGATAATGCCAACAAACCTTGGAGGCCATGGGTGCCAGCCCAGGGGTCAAGAATCCTCTTTGAGGTAAAGGCAGTGAGTAACCTCTGGGCTGGAACACAGAAAGATAGTACAGAAAATTTATCCAGTCTCTCTTGTGCACATGCTTTCTCTTTCTCTCTCTCACACACTTACACACACACAGTCCCTCTCATCTCCCAGATCCCCCTTGCCAGCCCGGAAAATGTTTCAGCCAGATGTTTCAGTTCAGGAAGTTCTAATCCCTGGCCTCCCACAGCTCCTCAGACTTCTATGCATGTGGCCCTGTGTTATTTCAAATGTGAGATCCATTCCCCATCTTTCCTCCTGCATCCCATCCTCCATCCATGCCTACCATCATGAAGCCTCCTGCAGTGCCCGGGGGCATGGACACAGGCTCCTGCCTCAAAGCCCCTCTCCAGCACTGACTCCCCAGATGCATTTGAGTAGTCATTTAACCACTGTGACTCTAGTTCCTCATCTGTGAAATTAGGACATAACGTCTACCCAAAGGCTTTTTGCAAAAATTAAAGAAGAGAGTGAACATAAAGAACCCTCACACTGCAATAGCGGTATTGAAATGGGGAGACAGATGGAGTCAACTCCAAATTCAACAAGGACAAGTGGGGATTCACAACCAACGAACAGAGTGAGGGGTCAGTGTTTGGGAAATGACTAAGAGGAGACATCAGTGTTAGGGCGATTCTTGCTAGACTGACTTAACAGGATTCATGGTGAAGGCCAGCCAGGATAGTCAGGTTCCAAACATGAGAGATGAAAAATTTGATTATATATCGATGGTGATCAGTATCAGGGGTGGAGGAGTCTCTCTAAACTGACTTAGAAAGATTCTTAATAAAACTGGGCTTGGCAAGAACAGACATGGAAGCCCGAGGTTAAAGTCTAATCAAAACGAGAGTTCAGAGGACCCTAACAAATGTTTAATCCAGAGAGAGAATCTTGGTAAGCTGCCACAGTCGTCCAGTTTACAACTGTCAAGCCAGACTCTGGGCCTCAGTGTTTCAAGTCCTCAAAATAACCTTAGGAGGAGGATCCAGAGTCCATCTCTATTTCACCGATGAGAAAATAGGGGAATCAAGAGTCCAAAGTCAGACTGTTGGTGAATGACAGAGCCGAGATTCAAACCCAGAAAGTCTGGCTCCAAAGCCCAGAGCCTTCTTTACCCACCAGATGACACAGCTTCCCATCTGGTTTATCTTTGGTGGATTTCATGCTTAATTACTCTCTCCACAAATTTGGGGCAGAGAGACCCAAAGAGATAGGTATCTCATGCCATCCTGCTTTACAATGGGCCACTCCTTCTCATCCCAGTCATTACTCTGGGGCCTAGAAAGAGAAGCCAGTGTAATGGATACTCCATAATGTGATTTGACCAACAACAACATTGGTACACAAAAGAAGAAATCCATAGCAGATTTCTGCATTAGTTTCTATTTCTGTTGTGTTCTGCTTTTGCTTGATAATAAGGGGGAGGAGACTGGGCTTGAACACTCATCTGCAGCAAGAATTTTTTATTACCAGGGCCTGGAAAACAAAATGAGTTTTAATTTTTCCAATTTTTATTTCAACTTTGCCAGTGGACATCTGTGCTCATGGGCTTGGAAGCCATAATGCACGGCTAACACTTTCCAATAGTTTTCTTTTGATAATTTCTCTGACAGTGTGAAGAAAAGGGCCTGAACATGGATTTAACATCACATGACAGTACTTTCCCAATTCCATGTGGCAAATTGATACTTTTCTTTTTCTACCAAGATAATAAGGGGAGGAGGGAATGATTTATCAGAAGCGAAAAGCACTGGACTAGGCGTCAGGAAAATCAGGCTCTCATCCAGTCTCTGTTATCTACTCTTGAGCTGTGTGACCTGGGGCGGGTAACTTCCCCTCTCTGGGCATGTTTCAACATTGAGAAGTGAGATGCTTATGCTCTCTGATCTCCAAGTCCCTCCCAGCTCTGAAATCTCCTGCATCAGTGATACAATACAGTGCTAGGAGACCTTCACAGCATCAGTATTTGGGGTTTGGACCTAGTTTGAGTTAACCTGGCTTGCTGGATAACATAGGGGAAAATCCAAAATTAATTGTGTACATTTATGAACATATAAAAGGCAACATTTACATCAAGGATCACACATGATATAGAGGGCATCAGTGTGAGCACATAAATAATAAGGAGTAGTGGAAACAGTGGTGAACAGTGTCTCTAAAGCTGGAAACAGTGAAAATGCAGACCCAATGTGACCATAGTCTGAATTATCAAGAGAAGATAGGAGACTAGATTTTTATATGAGACTTCTTAATTTTTTAAATCTACTGGAGCCAGAGAAAATATATTCACAATCCCAGTGAGCAAATACTGGGTCATGTGTGGGATTCCCTGGTAGCTCAGCTGGTAAAGAATCCAGCTGCAATTCAGGAGACCCTGGTTCAATTCCTGGGTCAGGAAGTTTCCCCTGGAGAAGGGATAGGCTACCCACTCCAGTATTCTTGGGCTTCCCTGATGGCTCAGATGGTAAAGAATCTGCCTGCAATGCGGGAGACCTGGCTTGGATCCCTGGGTTGGGAAGATCCCCTGGAGGAGGGTATGGCAGCCCACTCCAATATTCTTGCCTGGAGAATCCCTATGGACAGAGGAGCCTGGCAGGACACAGTTCGTGGGGCTGCAAAGAATCGGACACGACTGAGCAGCTAAGCACAGCACAGCATGGGTCATGTGTACTAGGGTGTCTCCACACCCTTCTCTTGGCTCTCAGAGCTCCAAGCATGGAAAGCTTTCAATTCTGTTTACTCATCTGTCTCCTTTTTGGGCCTAGAACATCTTGAGTGTCCCTGATTCTATGTCAATCTTGAGAAGCACATTGTGAACAGTTAATAGAATAAAGGAATTTTATTACTAACAACTAAAACCTCACAAAAGATCACAGACTGGGTGACTTAAATAAGAGAAATGTATTTTCTAACAGTTCTGGAGGCTGGAAAGTCTAAGATCAAGGTTTTTTCTGGATTCATTTCTAATGAGGCCTCTCTTCCTGGGTTGCAGATGGCCCTTCTTCACGTGGCCCTTCCAAGGTATGTGAGTGCAGAAAGCGAGCTCTCTGGGGTCTCTTTTACAAGGCAATAAACCTATCGGGTCAAGCCTCCACCAATGTGCTCTTTTAAATGACCTCTTTTAAACTTAACTACTCCCTTGGAGGCCCCATCTCCAAATACAGTCACACTGGGGGTTGGGGCCTCAACATATTAATTTGGTAGGCACACAAACATTCAGTCCAGAGGGGAAATTCCCTGGCACCCAGTGGTTAGGACTACACACTTTCACTGCTAAGGCCAGGGCTCAATCCCTGGTCATGGAACTAAGATACCACAAACCACTTGGTGTGGCCAAAAAAAAATTTATTTTCATTAAAAAATTTAAAAATAAAAAGAAATCATTTATTCCATCACAGTTACCTAATTCCAATCCACAGGAATTTACTAATGAAAGAAAGTACAGGACACTGAGTCTGGAGGGCAAGAGGGTCAGGAATTGCAGAGGCCCTCAGCCAGGCATGCCTGAGCCTCTTTTCTTTCCCATGACCTGCATTTCCTCAAGCCTTGCTGATGCTCCTCGCCCCTCATTATCCACTGAGCTGAGCAGCAGGCCCTCCCAGGACCATGGCCTTGAGCTTTCCTACAAGCCAATACAAATACAACACCAACTGGGCCACCTCCAGCATCCACATAGCCATGGAAGCATCACTATCCTTACTTTTCCTGACAAGAAAACGCAGGCCCAAGCAGGTGGAGTAATGTGCCTAGTGAGCAGCAGGGCCCAGATTCAAACTCCAGCCTGGTTGGCAACAAGGCCTTTGCCCCACCCCCTGAGCTCACTGCTTTCCTGCCATCCACCTCTCCACTAACTATCCTGTCCCCAACCAAGAACTTTCAGATTTCAAAGCCAACACCTGAACCACAAACTGATGTTTACCAGGAGTCAATCCTCATATTCCCCAGACATCTCACACTCCATCTGATCATCACTTTCCCTCAGAGCCAGTCTTAGCATGCTACAAGTAGCAGATGATCCAGGGTGAGTGGCTTCTAGGGTCCCAGCAAGGCCACCTCACTCAGAAGTGCTTTCTTAAACACTCTGCTTTCTGATGATTGAATTTTTTTAACTTCCTAAGTCACGAAATTAAAAGATGCTTACTACTTGGAAGGAAAGTTATAACCAACCTAGATAGCATATTAAAAAGCAGAGACATTACTTTGCCAACAAAGATCCGTCTAGTCAAAGCTATGGTTTTTCCAGTAGTCATGCATGGACGTGAGAGCTGGACTATAAAGAAAGCTGAGTGCCAAAGAATTGATGCTTTTGAATTATGGTGTTGGAGAAGAGTCTTGAGAGTCCCTTGGACTGCAAGGAGATCCAACCAGTCCATCCTAAAGGAGATCAGTCCTGGGTGTTCATTGGAAGGACTGANGCCCCTCGGGCATGGGGCCCTCCCGCCTTCTGCCCCTGACCTCGGAGTCAGGGGTAGAAGAACTTAGCCCTCAATTTATCACACTTGCCACCAGTTCTCAAGCCCCTAATTTGACACAGAATCAGCAAACTCACTAGAATTCAAGGAACCATGGAGCCTGGGCTGATAGACAGCTGAACAGAAACCAGCAAGGGCAAAAACTTCCAAGGCCAGTCTTTGCTCGGTGTTAGCACCCTAGAACCTTTGCACAGAACTCTGTGAGGGGAGCTACAGTGATAACTGAGACTGAATTTCTGCGTGTTGGAAGGAACTTAGAACTGAAGTTAAGAGTCTAAAGAAAAGCAGTATTTCTGGTGTGTGTACGTGCTTGCTAAGTTGCTCCTGCTGCTGCTAAGTTGCTTCAGTCGTGTCTGACTCTGTGTGACCCTGTAGATGGCAGCCCGCCAGGCTCCCCCGTCCCTGGGATTCTCCAGGCAAGAACACTGGAGTGGGTTGCCATTTCCTTCTCCAATGCATGAAAGTGAAAAGTGAAAGTGAAGTTGCTCAGTCGTGTCCGACTCTTCACGACCCTATGGACTGCAGCCCACCAGGCTCCTCCGCCCAAGGGATTTTCCAGGCAAGAGTACTGGAGTGGGGTGCCATTGCCTTTTCCGTAAGTTGCTCCAGTCATGTCCAATTCTGTGATCCCATGGACCATAGCCCACCAGGTTCCTTTGTCCAGGGGATTCTCCAGGCAAGAATACTAGAGTGGGTTACCATGCCCTCCTCCAGGGGATCTTTCCCACCCCAGGGATAGAACCCTCATCTCTTGCATCTCCTGGGTTGACAGGTGGATTCTTAACCACTAGCCCCAGTTGGGAAGGTATCTGGCACTCCCTCCTATGTGGAATAAGTTTCATTCTGTTACTTTAGGCTGGGATGAATCCGTAAGTTGCTCCAGTCATGTCCAATTCTGTGATCCCATGGACCATAGCCCACCAGGTTCCTTTGTCCAGGGGATTCTCCAGGCAAGAATACTAGAGTGGGTTACCATGCCCTCCTCCAGGGGATCTTTCCCACCCCAGGGATAGAACCCTCATCTCTTGCATCTCCTGGGTTGACAGGTGGGTTCTTAACCACTAGCCCCAGTTGGGAAGGTATCTGGCACTCCCTCCTATGTGGAATAAGTTTCATTCTGTTACTTTAGGCTGGGATGAGCTTTGAGCCACTGAGTCACGGTATGTTGTCACAGTGGCTCTCTGTGGAGCAAAGTGTAAAGGGTGGGAACCTTCCCCCTACTCCAGAGAGACTAGAAGAGTTGGAGACACTTCTGGAGCTCTGGGGAAGGGCTGCAGGCCAACAAAAATGCCGTTGTCTTGCTTTCGAAAGACTACGCTATCTGCAGAGTGCCCACGTACTAGGGGCAGCTGACCTTAAGGGGTCCCTTTTAACCCTGGAGCATAGAACCGATGGTAGACGCTGGGATGAAAGACCTGCCACGGGAACACTGTGACATCAAGAAACAGTACGTGACATTTGGGACTTTGCTTCACCTATTATGTAATGTCTGATGTGTGTTGATACTTCTTTCCTTCTAAAAAGCTCCCTTTTGAAACACTGAAGTCAATACTGGAGAAGGAGCTCGTGCCAGCCTACTCAGCTGTCTGGTGGCAAAATTCCCCAGTCTTCTGGGTGATTGGCCCATAGAAGTCTGACTCCACTAAATAGTAACACAGAGTCTTCTGTGCTACAAGAAATTCCTGGCACAAGAGTTCTATTTTTTGCTGCTATTACAAGTATACCTAAAGGGGATAAAACTATTCTCTACCTCACTGTATTATAGTGAACCAACAACAAATTGCATACCAATAATTACAGCCCCCCACCTTGAATTAAGAGAAAGTTTCTAAACACATGGCCTGGATTCAAAGAAAACAGAAGCCTCCTTCTCACACGCATCCCTAAGCCATAACACAAGCAGCTTCCCCAGCCAGCAGCTAGCAAACTTTGTCATACCACAAACGGTACAACAACTGTTATCCCATGTGATTCCGCATAAATCACAGTCCTGTCCCGCTGGAATTTTTGCGTATGTTCCTGCTGCCAATGTAATACTTTGTGTGTGCATAAATGAGTACTTTTCCTAAACAGTAATGAGCATAACAAGGTAACAGGATGTTGCATGGGGATTTCACTTGTTGCCATGGAGTTGACACCCATGAACCAAAGGATGACAAAGAGGTGTCATCTGTCCATCTTTCTGAAGAGGACCTTGGACAACTCAGGTCCATAGCCCTCTCTTAGGTTTTGTAAGAGGTGACTACAACAACTTTGCTGCCCACTACCATCAGTCCAGCTCCCAGCTAACACTATATTCAAGATGGTGGGCTGAGGAGGAATGAGTGATAAGCTTGACATCCTTCCCATTGTAGACAGTGGAAATACTCACACACACGCACACCCCTGCCCGCCTCATCCCAAGACAAGTAAAAGGTGGTGAATCCAAAGGAACTTCTCAGAGACATGGACAGACTTGCTGGTCAAAGCTCATTGTGGATACTTGAGTTGGAAGGAGAGAGAGACTGTGTGTATATATGAGAGAGAGAGAGATGGAGAAAGGGGAGAGATTCAGATTCAGATTTTGTTGCGGCAACAATGTAGAGGGAGATTCCCATGGTTGAGATGAATATGGTGGTAGGTCACTTTGATGGAGCTATTTGGTGTCCATGAAGAGAGGCCAAAAAGTGAAGAGGCTGCAACCACCAGAGGCTGTGGAGTCTAGAATGTGAGGTGGGAACAGATTTGGTTTCAGAAGCATTTGAGCAGGAGTCAAAAGTGACCAAGTCAAGTTGATCGCCCAGAAGAGAATATAGTGCACTGGAAAGCCCCCCACATCATTCCCACCAGCACACCCCCGGAAAACTCACATACATATCCCAGGAGAGACTCATCATTTAGCTGAGAGCTACTCAGAAGGCCTCAGAGATAGATGGATCTTGAGCTGAGAAAGAATGGCAGGCAAGGGAAGACTGACGTCTGATATTTGCAGTCTTTCTCCATCTTTGATCCCAATTCTTTGGAGGAGAAGGGGTCCCAAAAGAAAGAAAGGTGAGGGTGTAGGACAGCTGATCCCATTCCTTTCCCAGTCTAAATTACTTAAATGCAAGCTTCAGTGGAATGGGGAGGTTGGGAGCCAATGAGATTTCAAACATATGCATAAGGTGAAGTTTTAAACTAGAAGTTGAACTAAACTGATATTTTAATACTGAATGATCAGAAAGCTGTAGGGTCTGACTAAGCTGTCTTGAAGGGATGGGAGAAAGAAACTCAATGTTGCATGGTTGAAAGCAGTAATTGGAGAGAAATGGAACCATTCATATTTGTACACTGACCTAAGCATTGATTGTTGAAAAAATCAGTTATTTAATAATAATGATATTCTATTGACTCTTCTGATCTTTCCAGCAACAGAGTAAAGCAGGGGTTGGAGAGTAAACCAGGGGGTTTTACTACTTTTTAACAGCTGAGAAAATCTGAGGTTGGATAACTTGAACAATTTGATAACAATCAGATGTCAGGGTGTCTGAGTGCTTCTGTTAAGCCAGTGATGTTCAAATGCCCTGAAAAGTGAAAAGTGAAAATGATAGTCACTCTAGTCATGTCCAACTCTTTGTGATCCCATGGACTAAACCCACCCAGCTCCTCTGTCCATAAAATTCTCCAGGCAAGAATACTGGAGCGAGTTGCCATGCCCTCCCTCCAGGGGATCTTCCCAACCCAGAGATCGAACCTGGGTCTCCCGCATTGCAGGTAGATTCTTTACCATAGGAGTCACCAGAGAAGCCCCCTACCAGGCTACACGTATGACCTGAGAACATAAATCAGTGCTGAGACCCTGGAGTAGAAATTTCTTTACAACACCATGGATGGGCAACAATGTTAATAAGCGGTAAGAAATAAAAACATTGTTTTTATATTAAAATGAGCATGAAACTGTATGGATACAAGAAATATTTGCATGATTTTCAAAGACAGAGCATAACACTTCAAAGAAATCTGCTTTGGAGGACACTTTCAGCCTCCAGGGACTTCTCTGGTAGCTCAGTGATAAAGAATCTGCCTGCAATTTGGGAGACAGTTTCAATACATGGGTTGGGAAGATCCCCTGGAGAAGGAAATGGCAACCCAATCCAGTGTTCTTGCCTGGAGAATCCCATGGACAGGGGAGCCTTCTGGGCTACAGTCCAGGGGGTCACAGTCAGACAATATGCGACTGTGACTGTTAGTCGCAATTAAGCGACTAACACACTTTCAGCCTCCAACGCCACTGCCACCCCCCCAAGCCTGGCCGACCAACTCCGTTCATGTCAGCCCTCCTCTCCAGTTGGTTATTTACTAGACCCTTAGAAAAGACCCTCAGTTATACTCTTGAGCTAGATTCATATCTTAAAAGCTATTTGCAATAGTGAAAGGAGGAAACATGATGTCTTTTTGTTGTTGTTCAGGTGCTAAGTTGTATCCAACTCTTTGCAACCCGTGGACTACCTCATGCCAGGCTTCCCTGTCCTTCATTAATTTCTGGAGCTTGCTCAACTCATATCCATTGAGTCTGTGATGCTATTCAACCACTGCTTTCTGCCATTAGAGTTGTTTTATCTGCATATGTGAGGTTGAATATAATGTCTAAGTGGAAGTAATATCATACCTCCACATAGCACTCTATGAGGTTGAAAAGTGAAAGTGAAAGCTGCTCAGTTGTGTCCAACTCTTTGTGACCCCATGGACTATACAGTCCATGGTATTCTCCAGGCCAGAATACTGGAGTGGGCAGCCTTTCCCTTCTTCAGATCTTCCCAACCTAGGGAATGAACCCAAGTCTCCTGCATCACAGGTGTATTCTATACCTGCTCAGCCACAATGTTAGCCCAAGAATACTAGAGTAGGTAGCCTATCCTTCTCCAGCGGAAGTAAGAGAAGATTAAAGACTAATTATATACTGAAATCATTATTATTTCAATGTAGTAAATGAAGTTCTGAGGTTGGTTGACTTTGATATTCTAGTAATGCTAGATTTAAATGGTTGGACATTTAGCTGAGAGGTACTCTTAGGACTGTTGAGTGTGATAACAGAACGTTAGTGTACTCTGCAAATTTTTACAATTGTGAATTGGTTTTTTATAATAAAAATGACTAATGTCCCAGATAAAAGTTGAATACAAGGTAAAAATCAGTGGTTTTTTGTTTTTTTTTCAGTTTGTGGCTAAAAACTGCAATGTCGACATTAACTGACTTATCCTCACATTAACCAGAAATATATAATCTTCCAAATATCAGTGAATGTAAATCCCAGTAAGTTAGAAAGCATGTCTGTTTTGTTCATTATCCTATTGCTAGTGCTTGGAAGAGTGTCAAGTCAATTTGTAATAGAGGCTCAATAGATTCTTGCTAAATAAATAAAGCCAAATTTACAGCAATCATAGAATTATATCTACACCAGTGATAGTAATGGAGATGTAATTCATCCAAGTGTAGAGTACTAAAGTGAATACATAATTTGGTACAGCTCAAGAAATGTAGTCTTGAAATTTTCCTGATCAGATTGCAACAGCCATTCTCCAATACATTAAAAACACTTTGCAATCCACTTGGTCTCAGGAACTTTTAACAATATGAAAAGAAATAATTTATTGAACTGAACTGTGTGTGTGCGTGCGCGTGCATGCCCACTCAGTCATATCAGAGTCTTCAACCCCATGGACTATAGCTCACCGGGCTCCTCTGTCCATGGCATTTTCCAGGCAAGAATACTGGAGTGGGTTGCCATTTCCTCCTTCTAGGGGATCTTCCCAACCCAAGGATCGAATCCACATCTCTTGTGTCTCCTGCACTGGTAGGCAAATTCTTTACCACAGGGCCACCTGGGAAGTACTTACTGTAGTACTTTGGGAAAGTCTCAAAGGTTAAGATGATGATAAGAAATGATTTTGCAAGGATGTCAGAGATGAGAGTGAGTGAATTAGCCTGGAAAAGGATAATTATTCTACATGTGTTAAAAGGAGAAAAAAAGAAAAATTGAAGAAAAGGGAAAGGAGATATTAAATGAATGTGTCTCATTAGTGTCCTCACTGGCAGTGCCATAAGAAGTCTGAGAAGGAAAAAGGAATACTCCTTCAGGGAGTGAGACTGATAGTTAAAACAAGGAAAAAGAAACATTTTAATAGACTTCTGCAGAATTCTTCTTTATAGTTTTGTCCACCATCCAGCAGTAACAAACTGGTTTCCATCATCTCTGTTAACCAATATGAACACACCAAAATGATGGGTATTCAGCAGGGTGAAGTTAAAAGGACATTTTGTAACTTGTTTGTGACTGTTTTCTTATTGGAAATGGTAACAGCTTTGGTACAGTTCATTCCAAATCTTTAAGTTAACAAGTCATTATATTAGTTGAACAAGTGCCAATAAAAGACAATCTATAAATTAAGTTCCATGGGACAGGATGTTATTTGTTTTACTTTCTATCTCCAGGGTCTAGAATAGTGGTTGGCACACAGTAGGCATTTAATAAATATCTGTTGAATGAACTGACAAAACTAAAATGGATTTTAGCCAGCAGATGGACTCTAAACCTAACATGATATGACATATTTGACTAATATCCTCCATTATAAAGTAACTTTATCAAAATATTAAACATTTTCTTGGAATATTTACTTCTTCAAAATAAAATACTATAATACTATTTTGTTATATTTAGCTGGTAGCTTACTTTTGTCAAACTTTCACACTTCATGTTTTTTTGTTTGTTTGTTTTTATGTAGAAATTAAGTTTTCAAGGACTTTCTCTTATTTCTTAAGTGGACCAAATTAGAACCATAAGATTCCCAGGAGTTTCTTCAGATTTCAAATATCCAACTTCACACTGCTATCTAGCCTGGAAAATTTACCTCTGAACTTAATCAGGGCAATTATATAAATTTATCATATATCTCTGTTCATCAAGTTGATTGTGTTGTTTTTTTTTTTTTAAATTAATGTAAGCTTCTAAGTTTTAGGAAAACTGAGCAGACATTCCAGAGCTTGAATTGGTTTCCATTTAAAAAGTATTAAATGGTATAACAAATGCATTGCAATGGAACCCAACTATCAGTCCATCCAAATGGTTAATTTACCACTTCTCAGAATAGAGCTGGGGGAGTGCTCATTTTACACAGAGGGCCAGGTTTCTTTTCTTCTTGTCCTTTCCTCTAAAGGGTTTCTGCCTAGATCAATTAACTTTCTCCCCACCCAGCCTGGTTCTCATGAGTATGGGTGCCTAATGTTATCATTTTGATAAGAAAAGGTGGAATTTCATAGCAGTTCCCTGTATTCATTAACTTTATATCCATTTAAATCAAATAATTTGATATCCAATAATGAGGCAACTATTCCATGCATTTTTTTCTCTCCTTCTCCCTAAATCTACCATGGTTATATTAAAAGATAGTAACATATCCAGATACGTTATTTACGTTAGTCGAAACTTCACTCATTGGGGTATTTTGTTTAGAAATCTTCCCCCTAAAAAAGTCTCATTGGAAACAGAACCTATAAATCAGCTTATATTAGTTATTTGAACTTTATCAGCTACTGTTTTCTCTGTAAAAATCTCATATGTGAATCAAACACACAAAAAATAGAGTTAATTTAATACATCCCTTAATTAAAGAACCTTCTCTTTCAGTGAAGCTGTTTCTTTCTCCTACTTTCTTAAGTCAGCAAAATAGAAGTCAGTTTAAATCTAGATGATCAATATTCAGCCAGCTTGTATACTTTATTTCCTCTGTGGCTACATGCTATTATAATATGTAGGAAATATGAATCTAGCTGATTAAATGCAAGTAATAATGAAGGAGGAGAAGGCAATGGCACCCCACTCCAGCACTCTTGCCTGGAAAAATCCCATTGATAGAGGAGCCTGGTGGGCTGCCATCTATGGGGTCGCACAGAGTCGGACATGACTGGAGCGACTTAGCAGCACAATAATGAAGGATGGATACCAAAGTACTTATGGATCTGTAGTCTGCAGAATAATTACTGCTGAGTTTAATGGAAAATGGAAACGCCCAAAATAAGTATCTTTGAAGGACAGAAGATTTTCTATCAAAATATAACACAAGTTTTCCACAATTCTTTTGGCATCTAAGTAATTTTCAAAACATCTGCTTGTAGCGCAGTTACCTTTCTGCTAGAAAACAATCATTTGAGTCACCTTGCATTTGTTTCTTATCACCTCCTCCTCTTCCCATGCCCCTAAAAGGTACTGATTTCTTAGACATACAAGCTATGGAACAAAATATGAAATTTCACCAAAGAAAGAAAAAGTTGAGTTCATTTTTTTAAATTACCTGCTTCTATTTTTTTGTTATTAATGTTATTTTTAAACATCTCAATAAATGTAAAGGAATGAATTATTTGAAAAAGAACCACAAAAAAATGTAAAGATTGTTTTTACAAATAGTTATTGAATGCTCTTCAGTGTAATTCTTCAACTTGATGACATGATACATAAATTATTCAGGAAAAAATGTATCTTAATCACTTATCAGCACTCATATTTTAAGATTAGATCTCAAGGACATTACAGGTAAAACATAGTTTAAGCACAAATCCTATTATTGAGATTTGCTTTAAAATCTTTGGCATTTTTTGATTGCTAAGTCTCTTATAACCAACCATATTTTATGCTGTATTTAATGGAAACTTTTAGAATGAATATTTAAGATGCTGTTTAAAGTGATTAACTTAAATCAATAATTACAGAGAGTCAAGCAGCTTCTCTTTCCTTATTATTCCAGGCTGGGAAGTGAAACTCACTTCACACTAAAATTATAAAACTATGTTTTGAGGAATTCTTCTATATTGCATATATTGTATCAGTATGCTTTCAGCTTCAAGAGGTGGAAAACTGGACCCCAGCTGGCTTATAGCATAAGATAATGTTTGTACCTGGTACTTTGGAAGTAGAGAGCTTCCGGGTTCATGCAGTCCCTTCTGGTCTGTGTTTGTGCCCTTTGTTTTGAGTTATTTCACCCTCAATCAGCATCACTCAGTGGGAAGAGACTATAATATCCCAGAATGGTTTCCAGAGAAACAGCCCCTATCAGAGGGGCTTTCTCCTAACACTGAGGACATTCCTTTTTAAGCAGCTGGAGTCTCATTGGCTCACACTGTCCCTCAGGCTCATTTCTGAACAACCCTATGGCCAGGGGAATGTCACAGCTGACTTGCCTAAACCAGACACTGTTGCGCGAGTTTCAGATTCACTTTGAACCAGGTAGGCCTGACCCCGAGGCTGGAAGTGAAGTCACATTTCCCTGAAGCACATGAACTGTGGAGAAAGGACAGCAAGACAGGATACAGTTAGGAGAGAAGGGAGAATGGATTAGCATTAACAAAGTTCGTGTGCTTCCCTGGTAGCTTAGTGGTAAAGAATCTGCCTGCCAGCGCAGGAGATGTGGTTCGATTTCTCAGTAGGGAAGCTCTCCTGGAGAAGGAAATGGCAGCCCATTCCAGTATTCTTGCCTGAGAAATCCCATGGACAGAGGAGCCTGCCGGGCTACAGTCCACGGGGTCATAAAAGAGTTGGACGTGACTCAGTAACTAAACAATAATAAAACCAACAATGTTTAGCAGAATAAAGAAAGATAACAAAATAACATAAAGCAGTAATTACCCATGTGGGGGATATCAGATATCAGAATATCTAAAAATATTTTTTATCAAAGTTACATTCCCCTCCCTATTCTGATCTGTACCTGTATGAGGCTCTTTCACTTGTCACACTGAAAATTAGTTACTGTAGGGAACTTTGTTGGATCTGAAGGATGAACACATCAAAATTACTGAGAAATATGGCTGTAGAAAAAGCTTTTTAATGTGAGGGGCCAAAAATAAATGTTTGTAAAGGAATAAAATAATGTAGTTGGTTATTCATATTTCATCCTGATGTCAGCCTCTTTTCACTTGCTGTTTTGGTTTCACAAGTCCACAAGTTCTGTGATTGTGGATAAAGACTGTTATTTTTTTGTTTTAAAAAAAAAAAAAAACAGATTGCACCTAGCCTAGTGATAATACTGAAAGCAGCCTAACTTGTATTGTTTCATTGACCCTGTATCTCATCTAAGACTATGTCTCTTTGGTAAAGGTTCAAGACTAAGCATTGCCATCCTTTTCTCATTTTCTCAAAAAAAAATAAAAAAAAGCAGACATGATTTCTTAAAACATCCTGGCCAGCAGTAGTCACCTTTTTACATGGTATAGACATCACCTTTGAAACATTTGAATAAAAGAATTTTTTTTACATAAGCTAATTTAATGGTTTCTTCAAATTTTAAACAAAATGAAAATTCAGTGCAGAAAATTAAGATACCTTCATACACTTGCTGGGAATGGAAATTGGTATAGCGACTGTGTAAAACATTGTGGAATTTTCTCAAAAAACTAAAAACAGAACTATCATATAATCCAACAATCCTGCTTCTGGGTATATATCTGAAAAAAATGAAAACACTAATTTGAAAAGATACAGGTATCCCAATGTTTATAGCAGCATTATTAATAATTGCCAAGTGTCCATCAACAGATGGATGGATCAGTACATACTGATACAGATACATACACGCACACACAGTGGATTACTACTCAGTCATGAAAAAGAATAATATTTTACTATTTGCTACAATAAGGATGGACTTGGAGTGTATTAAGCTAAGTGAAATAAGTCAGACAGAGAAAGACAAATACTGTATAGGATTACTTACATGTGGAATCCAAAAAATAAAAACAGTGATTATAACAAAAAAGAAACAGACTCATAGATTCAGAGAACAAACTAGTGGTTACCAGTAGGGAGAGGGAAGAAGGGAGGGGCAAGATAGGGGCAGGGGATTAAGAGTCCAAAGTACTATGTGCAAAATAAATAAACTACAAGGATAGCTTACACAACATGGGGAGCATAGCTGATATTTTATTAAAACTGTAAATGGAGTATAACCTTTAAAAACTGTGGATCACTGTCACACACCTAAAACTTGCATAATTTTATAAACTCTTCCTCAATTTTTAAAACTGTAAATAAAAGGTAAGTCCAAAAAGAAAATATGGAAAAGTAAAAAGACTAAATTTAAAATCTCATACTCCCTCTAGCTAAAGAACCATTGATAATATTACAGCATAGTATTTTAATTACATATGAATAAACTGTAATGTGTGTGTGTATAATGTTTTTCAAAGTAGTGCTTTACCAGAAATTGTTTTGTTGCTTGTTTTCTTTATTATACCATAAGAACTTCCTCCATGTATTAATAACTCTTTTGAAACCATTATTAAGCCAATCTCTAGTGAGCAGATAGCTTATTCTTACAGATAAAACATTTTACAAGTGTTTACAAAGCTCAAATGTCCAACACAAACATAAGCCTAGCCTCCTATTTGAACTACCTGACTCTTTACCAGCTGAGCTATCAGGGAAACCTGAACTACCTGGCTCTTAAAGTTAGTATTAAACCAGAATCGAGAATGGAAGCTAGGAATGAAACTCCAAATTATAAAACAAAAGTGTGACAGAGGAAACAAGCATAGGAAAGAATTATGAATCAGATACATACTGGAATTTCCTGGAAGTTTTCAGATTCAAGTCAAAAATACTTTGTCTACGTGTGTCTGCACTAAACTTCTCTTAGTAGCTGCTCCTTAACTGAGATGAGGGCCTTACAAATGTCAAGGTTGGAACTAAAGTAAAAGAGGGAGGATCCAGAGAGTAAACCTCTGTCCTGGGGATAGAGACTGTTTGGGTACTAGATATGGCAGTTGTCAACAGGAAAAAAAGGGACTGGCATCTCTGCCCCACTCTATCTCCTATTAGTAGCTGCTCCTTAACTGAGATGAGGGCCTTACAAATGTCAAGGTTGGAACTAAAGTAAAAGAGGGAGGATCCAGAGAGTAAACCTCTGTCCTGGGGATAGAGACTGTTTGGGTACTAGATATGGCAGTTGTCAACAGGAAAAAAGGGACTGGCATCTCTGCCCCACTCTATCTCCTCTTGGGTGGAGAAGAAACATCACTCTGGGAAGTGAACCAGGTCCTTGGCAGCAAGATTGATGATAGTACGGGCAGTGGAGGCTCAGGGTGGAACCAGAAGTGCCATTTTTCTAAGGAGTGTCCCTTAGTGAACAACTCAAGGGTCAGTAAAACCAGTGTCTCTGCTATCTTACATGTTGTTGTTGTTCAGTTACTAAGTTCTCTTTGTGACTCCATGGGCTAGTAGCATGCCAGACTTCCCTGTCTTTCACTATCTCCCAGAGTTTGCTCAAAGTCATGTCCATTGAGTCAGTGATGCCGTCCAACCATTTCATCCTCTGTCACCCCCTTCTCCTCCTGGCCTCAATCTTTCCCGGTGGTCAAAGCATTAGAGCTTCAGCATCAGTCCTTCCAGTGAATATTCAGGGTTGAATTCCTTTAGGATTGACTGGTTTGATCTCCTTGCTGTCCAAGGACTCTCAAGAGTCTTCTCCAGCACCACAATTCCAAAGTATCAATATTTTGGTGCTTAGCCTTCTTTATGGTTCAACTTTATGGTCCAATTTACATGTCAGAGCTGCATTTCTAAGACTTCAGATCTCTTGCAGATCACCTTCCTGATTTTTTCATAAATGCCTCCTACCTATGCCATCATGAATATTTTTCTTTGAATTGATCCACTTTTTTAACTTAAATACTTTGTGTTAAATAAAACACATATCAACAATTTGAAATGGAAAACAGAACCATTTGCCACCAATGCAAATGTGGGTGACCTCATGAATTCAAGGAAAACAAATAGGCAAGATGCCTAGGGCTGATGCTGGTGCTTGACAAAGGCTCTTGAGCCTAAGCCCTGATTTCTGTTTGTTTAGGGGGAAAAAAAGGTAGGGAGTGGGTATGAAGGAATTAACAAGTATTCAAAAAATAAAACGGCCAATATACCCAGACTGCCCATGGAATTCTTCAGAAGAACTGCAAGGGAATGGCATCACTGTCATGAAATTGTTA
>SJXQ01003202.1:0-34901 GCA_006408695.1 Aepyceros melampus
CTTGGCGTGCTGTGATTCATGGGGTTGCAAAGAGTCAGACACGACTGAGTGACTGAACTGAACTGAACTGAGACAGCATATTGAGAAGCAGAGACATTACTTTGCCAGCAAAGGTTTGTCTAGTCAAAGCTATGGTTTTTCCAGTAGTCATGTATGGATGTGAGTTGGACTATAAAGAAAGCTGAAGGCCGAAGAATTGATACTTTTACACTGTGGTGTTGGAGAAGACTCTTGAGAGTCCCTTGGACTGCAAGGAGATCCAACCAGGCAATCCTAAAGGAAATCAGTCCTGAATATTCATTGGAAGGACTGATGCTGAAGCTGAAACTCCAATACTTTGGCCACCCGATGCGAAGAACTGATTCATTTGAAAAGACCCTGACTCTGGGCAAGATTGAAGGCAGGAGGAGAAGCAGATGACAGAGGATGAGATGGTTGGATGGCATCACCGATTCGATGGACATGAGTTTAAGCAAGCTCTGGGAGTGGGTGATGGACAGGGAAACCTGGCATGCTGCAATCCATGGGGTCACCAAGAGTCGGACATGACTGAGTGACTGAAGATAATAGAATGTACTTCATAGGATTAGTTTGAGGATTCTGTGACTTGAAATATGTAATGTCCCTAGAACAGTGCCTGGCACACAGTAACTATAAATCTTTGCTATTGTTGTTTATTATTACAACTGTACAGATGTTATCTCTCTTTTTATTATTTATATGAATGGGATACATCAGTGATATGTATTACCACTCTGGTAACTGTATATAGTCAGAATCCTTTATTATAATAGACGTTTTGTTTGTCAAACATATTTTGAAAAGAAACAGGTTTTGGGACAAGCCAAAGAAAAAAACAATCATACCTATATCCAAATATGTTATATTAAAACCTTGTTCCTTTGCAATTTCACTTAGCAGTTGGATGTAATCTGTATTTGGAATACTGAGGAGGCTTCTTTTCAGTAAGTTGATCTTTTCACCAGGAGAATTCCTTAAGGAATGCCAAGTACAACCTAAAGATGCCCTACCATATTTGTCTGAAAAACAGAGATTAACATTAAGACTCTTGGGTTGGGTTCCAATGCACTATGAGTATTAATTAAGCAATCAACACTTTATAAAGCATATTTAAATGAATACCATTTGGTTAACTTTCCAATTTAAACTAGACAGCACTAATAAGTTCACATATTTATCAAACAACACAATATTAAAAAAGAATGTGCAATGAAATACTGGAAGTATTTCAAAATACCTTTGTATAGCATAATGGTCTTGTTAACATGTATAACATATTTAAGAGCACGATAAACAAATCTGCAAATACAGCTGACCCTTGAACAATGTCACATACTATCTTCCTATATGGACGGCATCTATACTTATCCTGTTTATTCCAATACAAATTTCAATATTATTAAGCTTCATAAATTTTGTTATTCAAAATAATAGACAACAAAAAATCAAGTAATACAGAATTATAAAAGCAACAATCCCCATACCTACCTTCAGTCCTCTTTCCAGAAGCAATAATTTTCAACTTTTTATTTTTAGTTATTGTGGTGGTTACCTTTGTAACAGAAATGAGAAAGCTATTGATCTTGTGTATTAATTTTTGATCAGTTACCTTGATGAATTCTCTTATTATTTCTAGTAGTTTTTCTCTAGGGCTTTATCAGTTCAGTTCAGTCGCGCAGTCGTGTTCGACTCTTTGCGACCCCATGAATCGCAGCACGCCAGGCCTCCCTGTCCATCACCAACTCCCGGAGTTCACTCAGACTCACGTCCATTGAGTCTGTGATGCCATCCAGCCATCTCATCCTCGGTCGTCCCTTTCTCCTCCTGCCCCCAATCCCTCCCAGCATCAGGGCTTTATAGGGATACAATTATATTATTTGTAGTTAACAATCATTTTTATCTCCTTTTATTTCCAACCTCTTATTGTTTTCTCTTCTCTGGTTACGTTGGTTGATACTTCTAGAACAAGGTTTAAAAAAATGGTATCAGTGGGCATCCTTTCCTTTATTTCTGAAATTAATGGAATGGATATAACCTATATATATGTACCCAAGATTTTGATTTTTTTTCCTGAGTTATATATTTAGTTTTTAAAAAATCTTTTAAAAAATATTTGTCTGCACCAGGTCTTAGTTGCAGCACCTAGGAGCCTCAATTTTGTAGTGGCATGCAGAATCTTAGTCGCAAGATACGAGACCTAGTTCCCTGACCGGGGATCGAACATCTGAGGTATATATTTTAAATCATAATAGGGATATTTTAGAAGCATTTATCAGTAGTGACTACCCAATATTTTGGGGGCTTCTATTGAGAGGATTATGTTTTCCTTCTTTGACCCATTAATGTAATTAATTATAGCAATAGATTTACCAATGTTGAAACACCCTTGCAGTCCTAAATAAATTTATATAGAAATTTCCCTCACTTTATATATATTGCCTGGAAGAGTTTAAACAGCACTGAAGATTATCTCTTCCTTGAAGATTTAACAGAACTCACCTGAAACCTAACTGTTTTGTGACTGTGGTGTCATCTCTGATCCAGTCTTAAAAGAAATGAATACAATGTTTTATATTTTTCTATTAAAAAAGTGAAACCAAAATTATATTACTTACCTAGATATAGTTGTTTCTTCCTACAGAACGAGCCCTTTTTTAAAATCATAAGCTCAGGACACTCCCAGAGCTTTCACTTCTCATTTTGTATCTAACATCCTATTCTCAGGTAATGGACCATCACACATGCCTACCTACATTTGTGTAGCCCCATCTCTTACGCATGCCCAGTTACCTACTCAATTTTTTAACTTAGCTACTCCACAAACACTTCAAATTCAATATATCCTACATTTAACTCCTTATCTGCTCCCCCTTGAGCCCTACTCACCTTCTCTGCTCCCCATATCACTAAATAGGTACCGCCATCTAGGTAGCTGCCAAGCTAAAACTGTGTACTTCTTCCTTTTCCCCTACTCTCCACATCCAGTTATTATGCCCCCATTCACTTCAGTTTCCTACGTAAGTTTTAAATTGACCAGCTCAATTGTACTGCCTGTGTCTCGGTCACCATCCCGTCTCATCTGCTCCTCTGTGACAGCATTATAGCAGGTCCCTATGACTCTAATATTCATTTATCCACCATAACGCAGCCAGTCATTCCCTTCTAATGTATAAATTAGATTCTCCCCTTCCTATATTAAATTTATTTAATGACTTTATGCTACCCTCAGGATAAAGTTCAATCTCCTGAACATAGTACTTTCTGCAAGATTCAATCCCTCTTTACCTTTCCTGCTTCACTGTTTGAGATTCCCTCCCTCCAAATTCAGTGCTCCAGCCATCCAAAATTACTTTGGATAACATAAAGTGTTTCATTCCTGGTCTTTGTACATGGTCTTTCTTCTCTCTGGAATTCTTTTCACTGCTGTCATCCTATAGGTCTCAGCTCAGATGTGACTTCCTCTAGTGAAGTCTTCCTGAAACCCTATCTTGATTGGGTCCTTCTTCAATGGTCCCAAGAAGCCCTTGTAAAGCCTAGTCTGCAGAGTTCTTTTCTTTCTCAGTACGCTGGCTGCAAACTCCTTAGGGCCAGAGACTATCTTATTCACTATATACTAGTATCTGGCATAAATCTGGGCAAATATTATCACTTCCCTAAATGTTTGCTGAGTGGATAAATGAATGGACATCAAGCGATGGGAGTGAAATGTCAATCTGAAGGCAAAAACAGCATTACTGACCTACCATCTTTAGAAACCATCATATTATTCTGAATTTGACTGTGCTCCCCAAGCTCTCTTTCCTGGCCACCCCTGTTTCTCTGGCTCACATACAGCAAGCAGCTAAAAACTGGGGTAGTTTTTGAAAAACCCTGACTCTGTAGTATACCTATACAGAATGAAATCTACAATCATGTGTTGTTCAGACAGCAACACATGTTTAATCACATTAACATCACAGACCTCTGATCATTACTCACCAAAGAAATGTGGTTCTCTGGAGAAATATTACTGAATTTGGCAAGAAATTTCTCAGCAGCATTTCTCTTGGCTTGTTTCTTTGATGCCCCTTTCCTAAATAAAGAAAAAAAAAGAACAGTAGGTTAGAAAAGAAATTAGTGTCCACAGAGAATGACCAAATGTTTAAAGTACTATGTTTGATCAGAGAATAATCTCATGGTTCTTATATATTATTTTTTTACTGACCTGACATCTTTACTTGTTCTGCTTCATGCAATTATTAATTGTTACTTTTGAAGGCATTTCTTTAGAAGTTTATCTTTAATAGTTAAACTTTCTGTTTTTCTTCAACAGATGTATCTTCTCATGTCTAGCTTGAGGAGAACTATATTTGGTTTAATTCTGATGAAATATTCAAATTTACCAAGGTAGATTTGAATTATATCTCCCATCTTTCAATGTCTACTTCTGGCTTATAATCTCCTGCACACTGATAACTATATAGAATTTCTTCAACATGAATAAGAAGGGCATAGGAGAGGCTGGAGTTAAGATACCATAAATATAATCTATTTCCATGTTTAGAGATTTAAAAACTCAGGCCTAGGCATGGAGATTAAGCAGTTTGCCTAAGCTTGCAAATCAAGGACTGCATCAAGAACCGAGGTGAGGTGTCTGCTTCTGGCTCAGGGCTTCCTGCACTGACCCACACTGCCTCTTGGGGGCAAACAGCTGCTTCGTACTTCAGACTAATATCTAGCCAACTTAAAATTTCATTTCAAGCCACTTTTAAAATGATAAAAACATGCTCAAGAAATTAAAATAGAAATCCTTAGGAGTACTTTATTAAGTGACTTTTTTCCTCATAATTTGTGGCCTTTACATCGAAGTTGCTATAAGACAAAAGGTTAATTTCTACTTTATTTTTATTTCACTATCAGTTTCTTTGGAGAAGGAAATGGCAACCCACTCCAGTATTCTTGCCTAGAGAATTCTGTGGACAGAGGAGCCTGGGGGTCGGGGGGGGCGTCGCACCAGAGTTGGACATGACTGAAGCGACTTAGCATGCATACATGCATTGGAGAAGGAAATGGCAACCCACTCCAGTGTTCTTGCCTGGAGAATCCCAGGACCGGGGAGCCTGGTGGGCTGCCATCTATGGGGTCACACAGAGTTGGACACAACTGAAGCCACTTAGCAGCAGCAGCAGCCTCTTATCAATTATCTTCTTTTTAAATGTAATCTTCTCCTAGTCCTTCTGTCTTCTAGAACAGCTATTGAAGCTCCAAGAGATTTACTACTGCTTTCTTCTCCAAAATGATATGTTAAGTCCCTATTATATCAATGAAGACTGTTTAAAGAGTCAATTATTTACTTGCATGTCCATTACCAACCCATGATTTTTTTTTTAAAGAAGCATAAGTATTCTTAAGCCAACTATTTTTACTTATTAAAAAACTCAACAGCAGAAAGTTAGAGACAGTAGACAAGGAGTGTGTCAGTTTTTTTCCCCCCAAAGAAGTATTTGAGATGAAATCACAGCAGAAATTGTTTCATTCTCTCAAAATATTTCGAAGGTCTTCAACTGTATCAGAGTAGAAAGAAACAAATACCAGTTTCCATGAATGATTCAAGCCTGCAAATTGTGGTATATTCTCTCTTATGAGCAGGTCCTCCCTCCTGGGAAAGGGTATATTCAGGAAGTCTCCAGCCATGATGAATAGCCAATTCCTAGAAAATTGAGATGAGCCTTTAGTAGTAATTTTTACTATGCAATGGCTCAATCACATTAATGATATTCTCTCATGGTTTTGATCCCATTTCTATTTATATGTTTGCAGAGAGCAATGATATTCTGCATTATTTAAGAGAAGGTCTCCTATTTCCCACAGATATTCCTGCATTTTATATCTTATAAGCCCACGACACCATAACTGAAGCAGTTTCTTGCTGTGAATGGTGCTCTTCCGTTAAGCTATAGTGAGCTTGTTATCAAAGAGGTCAGACAGAAGGATAAGCCAGTCTCACCCTCTTTGGGAACATGGGAAAGGACATTACCGGTCTCATGGCCTTCAATCCCCAAAGTCTCTTCCTAACTAACCTTCTATACCCATGGCTGCCTAACTGACTGCATTCGATCAAGAGCAGGTGAGAGCAGAGAGCAAACACACACACTGGATGAGACTGAGGAAAGACGGGGACAAAAACTACAGAAAAACTCATAGAGGAGGAAAGAGACCGAATGACTGGCTGGATAACAGGGAGGGGAGTTGTCCAACAGAGCACATGGATAATCTGCAAGAAGGATGTTCTCACACAGAAATTCAAAGCTGAATATATTTTTTGGTAGACTAAGCAAGTAAGCAGACGACTTCCCTTGTCCTGTGTTAGGTAAATCAATTTGGGTTCTTTATAGTCTTCTGTCTCAACAGAAGTAGAAAGAGATTTGTCACAAGAGTGGCAAGAAATATTCTTAAAATATAAAACACTCTACCCATGTGCACTGAGGTCCTGTTGATCTCAAATGAGAATTCCACAAACCAAATGCAGATACTGTATATGGAAGAAAATCCAAAACGTAAATAAATATGAAAATAACTTCAAGTTAGCACTTTAATATCTAATGATCATAACTTGGAACACAAAATGTTACCACCTAATCTTTAAAATATTAATTCCTTCTCTTAGCCCTTATGATATTATCAACATTTATGACATTTTTTTCCAGTAGACACAAAGTTAAGCATGGAAAAACTGTGCCACTTACCTGTAATGAGCCAATAGGATTAAGTTGGTTCTTTGGTTGCTTAGAAGGGTCAGGCATTAAGGGATCAGGAACTGCAAAGCTGAACATTTTTATAAAGGGTTATAAAACAAAATAATTTTCCCCAAATTATTAAATAAAGGATAAGCATTTTCTATTTAGCTCTCCATGCCTTTGCTCTTGTGTTCCTTCTACATGAAATAATACCCTTTTCACCCACATCTTCTATGGGAATCTGATCTATACCTCAGCCAAGATATACCTCAAATGCAACTTTCTCTCAGAAGCCTTTTCTTTTACCCCAGTGGGACATAATTTCTCCCTTCTTTGAACCATTGTAACATTTGGTTTGATACTTTCTTAAGCAATTATTTTACCATTAAGTTGTACACTACAAATACATGCTATTTGCTATCCATCACCATACCTCTCTCCTGTTCAGACTGTAAAATCCTTGATGGTAGGGCCTGTGTATTACTCACCTTCATAAGCCTTGCTGTGCTTTATATAAAACAGATGCTCAATAAAACATGTATTTAAATAAACACACTATTGTTACAACCTCATGAAAAGGGAAGACTAACAGGATGCTTAGCTCGGCAGTGTAAACCATACAGATCATAAATGTAGCTTTTTCATCCAGATAATTATGGAAGAAAGACTTGGCTTGACCCACCATCTGCTCTACGCTAGGATAATCTTCCTAAGGTTTACGTATGCGTGCTCAGTCACTAAGTTGTGTCCAACTCTTTGCAACCCCATGGACTGTAGCTTGTCAGGCTCCTCTGTCCGTGGGATTTCCCAGGCAAGAATCCTGGAGGGGGTTGCCATTCCCTATTGCAGGGGATCTTCCTGACCCAGCGATCAAAACTGCATCTCCTGCATTGAAGGTGTTTTTTTTTTTTGATGGCTGGCATGAATCTGATTTGAACAGGTAGGGATTAAGGATTTCCTGTGACTAAGGAAAAAGAGAACAACCTCTTCTGAGTAGTGTGAGCTTACTAGTTACGTGGATGATGGGTGTCTAACACGCAATAAGCTGCATTTCAGATTACTGTCACCTTGGCAGCTAGAGTCATTTCTTCCATTACCAATGAGGTTGTCATTGCCACTTACTAAGTTTCTTTTCTACCTGCCAGAATTTCAAGCCTTACCTAGGCTGATGAGATACAAACATTCATTTACAATGCTGTACACTGAAGCTATCTAAATAATTGTGATGGAGAAGTGAGAAAGTCTTTTCATCCCATCAGGCCACCTGAGGCCTGATTTATAGCTTAGTATTTCCATCTTCTCTGTCAAGAAGCACAAATATATAGTAAAGTTTATTAGCCTTTTCTTTTTGCAGATAAAGTGCCTATGTGCAGAAAGGACACTCTGTATGTTCATTTCTACAAATATATGCAACACTCTGAGTTGACCTTTGGGTTGCAAAAAATGGCATGGCCATCACCAGCAAGCAGAAAATCTAAAACTTACCATGCCATCTGGCATGTCCAAAAAACTAGCATAAATCAGTTATAATGTATGACCCTGGAGAAGCAAACATCATGTTATGAGATCCAAGGCTTTCACTGGTTGGTTCTAAATGACCTGAACAGTTTAGAACTACTAAGTACACAGGATTGGAGAAGGCAATGGCACCCCACTCCAGTACTCTTGCCTGGAAAATCCCATGGACGGAGGAGCCTGGTGGGCTGCAGTCCACGGGGTTGCTAACAGTCGGACACGACTGAGCGACTTCACTTTCACTTGCATGCATTGGAGAAGGAAATGGTAACCCACTCCAGTGTTCTTGCCTGGAGAATCCCAGGGATGGGGGAGCCTGGTGGGCTTCCGTCTCTGGGGTCACACAGCGTCGGAAATGACTGAAATGACTTAGCAGCAAGTACACAGGAAGAACACTGCAGGAGAACCTAAACATATTAAACAGAAAGTTTTTCTAGGGCTGGGAAACAAAAAAACCCATCCTAAATTCTCATAGGCCTCTGCTGTCAGCTATAAGCAGACATAACAGAATGCACTCCCAAGTATACTTAAATGCATGTCAAGGGAAGAATTTGGAGGCAAAACATGCTCCTCTTGGATATGCCCATTAGAAACCAAAAGACACCACTTTACGATACAAGAGATGCTCCAGGGTCAGTGCTCCTTCCAAAAATAACTAATGTGATAACAAATTTATTTTGGAAAGATATGTCAAGAATAAACATCCCATTTAGCATCCTCTTATATTTGGTATATGTTCTCTAGTAGGAGGAAATCCATCTCCTTACAAATTCAAATTTCTAAAAGAGTACTTTTAGCTGGTATTTTTCTGTCTCACACTTTGTTTTCTTCAGTGTAGAAACAAAACTCTTAATACAGTAAGATATTTGTTAGAGCACTCCGGTTTTCTACTCCTGTATCTCATCTGGAAAAAAGAAAAAAACCTAGTTCATGAGAGCCTTCACCTATAATGTTGTTGTTTAGTTGCTAAATCATGTCTGACTCTTGCAACCCCCTGGACTGTATGTAACCCACCAGGTTCCTGTGTCCGTGGGATTTCCCAGGCAAGAATGCTGGAGTGGGGTGCCACTTCCTTCTTTGTCATCTAATAAAATGGATTTAATTTCTTATGGATAAAGTGTCTTTAGGGGATGACAGGTCTTCACAAGGAGATAGAATTTTATTAATAGAGCTAGACACTATCAACTGTTTACTTTGTTGCTTTTGTGAGCATGATCAAACTTTTAATCTTACCTCAGCCATGATATTTTTGAGCTGCAGAATACAAAGAAATTTAGCTCACCAAATACTTGCATTGGCTTTCAAAATGTTTATGGCAGCCTCTGCAGCTCTATGTTTCGCCAGCTTCTTACTTGTACCTTCACCTGAATTAAGGTTAAAAAAAAAAAAAAACTCTTTACATGCTGAAAAAATGTGAGGCTTGCATACAGGTTTGCATAGTAGAAAACAAAGTCACTACACGTATTATATATACACACTAGGAAATAAAAACATACACTACATACAGTTATACATCGAAATAAAATACCATAAAAATTAATATATTAAAAATCCGATTTTAAAAGTGCTAAGTATTTACTTCTAAGTATACTTGTATAAAAATCTTTATTATGTCTACTTTGTACATGTTTATTATATAAAATGATGATACAGCAGACTGTCACTATGTATGCTAAAGAAAAGCAACTTACTTCCTTTATTCCTAGAGAGGAAATTCTTCTATAGCAAGAAATTTTCTTTAAAGGAGGCACTTACTGCAACATTATTGAACAGCAAAACATGCACATTTTACTCTAACGGCCCCTCCTATACTGGATGAAACCCCTCTGCTTGGCTAAGCAGTCACTGGCTACCTGTTGGATACAGCGGAGGAAGGTTTGTATAGGGAATGTGAGAGATTGCATTGTTACGTGTCTTTCATACAATCTGTATCCCTTACATGGGTAGCTAAGGGGGCAGAAGAGACTATAATCACTGAGACTGACGCCTATTATCTGTAAGCAACCACACAAGTAAATTATAAATTCAGTCTTTTTCCTTCTCAGTTCAAACTAGGTGTTGCGGACTTGTCCAAAGTTGTGTCAGAATGGCAATATCCATTCCTCTGATGTAGTGGAAAGAAAGGGCACATGGAACAAATGTCAGGTGCGGTTCTCAGGCATCAGAGAACACAGAAACCACACTCATTTATCCATTCACATAGGTATTATGGATACTGTATTCCTTTGAAAAATGTGGGAATTAAGAGCACTGATGCTCTGCACTGAAATATGTGGGAATTAGGGGCACTGACCCTCTGCACTGAAAATTCACGCATAATTTACAGTCAGCCCTCCGCATCTGTGGTTCCTCCATTTCTAGCTTCCTCGGTAACTGCAGATGCAACAAACTGTGGATTGTGTGATCTTGTAGTACTTACTACTGAAAAAGATTGACATCTAAGTGGACCTGTGCAATTCAAACCGTGTTGTTCAAGAGGTAACTGCAGCAGAGAACTAAGCAGGGTCCCTGTCCTTAAAGAGCATCCGCCTAACGTGTGGGATTTTGTCTATAAAAACGATGTCTGAAATATGAAGCATCACAGTAGGCCTAAGTGCAGGCTGTAGGGTAGCCTACAGAAGGGGTAGCTCTGCTACTCTTAGTAAGGGCTCAGACAGGTTTCATGAAGGAGATAACTAAACAAGGATCTGAAAGATCAGTAAGTCAGTGAGAGCTGGGGGATTAGGAAGAGCACTGGAGGCAGAGAGGAGCCACTGTGATGGCTCAGAGGCCACACAGAGCACGCGTTCTCAAGCCCCAAGTTGCTGGGACAGTACGAGCTTGAAGGAGGGAACTTTGAGATAAAAGGTCAGGCAGTTGATGGGCAGAAGGAGAGTTCAAAGAACAATCTCCTCAATTGTGCTTCTCTCACTTTAGGACTTGCCTGGAATTTTGTTAGAACATACCAAGAGTAGGTGTGCCTGGGTGATAGCAAGGCTGCTGTTGACCACCTTTGTGAAGTAAGGTTGTCAGTCATGTTAAGAAATTTGTATTCATCCAGAGGGTGATGGGAAAACCACGGAATGGATTTTAAGAGTTTGAATACTTCAAATGAACAGATTTGAATGCCAGAAAAAAATACTCTGATTTTTTGTGTGGAAAATGGATAATACAAGACAGAAGCTAAAAGAGCAGCTACGAGACTGCAGTGATATTCCAAGTGGCTCAGACAATAGCAAAAGGAAGAGGAGAGAAGTAGACAGATTCAAGAGATATTTAGGAAGTAGGATCTGGTGGCATAATGGGCAACACAAAGAGGGAGGAGAAGGAATCCAGTAGGTGAAACTCAAATCTCTACTTTTAGCAAATGAATGATGGCGGTGCCTATACTGAACTGGGGAATGCAGGGGAAATGGATTTGAGAAAGAAGATGGATTCAGTCTGGGACAATGAGAGATGAGATGGAGGTGTCTTTGGGTCATCCAAGCAAAAATGTCTAGCAAACTCAGGGTGATGCATTGTGTTGTAATTGCACCTGGGCTAAAGACAGAGATTTCAGAATTATTAGCCATTAGATAGTATTTGAAACCATGGAGGTAGATAAGCTTGCACAGAAGACAGGCCAGTGTGAGAAGAGTAGGGGGACTAAGCAGTTGCCACAGGTTGTTAATCTTTCACATAAAAACACACTGAGGGGGGAAAATGCTTTTTCTTGAATTTTCACTGAATACTTAAAGACAGACCAGCTAAAGCAGTAGTGTAATGTTGAATCTGTCATTCATATGAGAAACTTCCAGCTAGAATCTAACTATAATCCACCTGCCCCACAGAGACAAAAAAGCTCCAAAATTTTCTTAAAAGGACTTCAATGAAAATAGCGGACTCCAGATTTTCGTGGACACAAATAATGCCTTCAGGCTACCAGATGGTGGAACTTCAGCCTTCTTACTGAATTTCTTTCTTGGCATTCTTCCAAATTAAATTTAGTATTCAATATTTCATGTTTGCAATTAAATAGATACATAAGAAGTAAATGTCTACATTTACAAATGGGCTACTTCAGTTATCATTTGCTGAAGCTCAGTGACCATAATCTGAATTTTGAAACTTCGCTGCCATGTGACCTTCAGCATGTTTCTTATAATCTCTCTGGACCTATTTCCTCATATATAATAAAGGCGATAACATCTTATTAGAATATCTGTACAGTGTCAGGAACTAGAAGCTATTATGCAATACGGTGTAGTTGAGCCTTCTACCTTCCTCATTTTGCTTGGATACAGAACCAAGTGTGGTACAGTGGACCCAGAGTGCCAAATGAGTCCGTACAAAGAGGCGAGCAGGTCAGAAAATTCTAGGGTCATGCCTCCTGGCATCTGCTATAACCTATGGAATTTGACAGCATCTTCTGATTCAGCTATGGCTGCTCCAAGAACCTTTCCTGCTTCTCCCTAATTCTTGGAAGAACCTTAGGAGGATCTTAGGGTATGTTTCTGAGCTTCTCTTGATATCTGGGGGAGAGAAAATTAGGGAGAGAATCAGAAACTTGCAAAGTCCAAATGACCTGAGAAAGGCATCAGTTTCAAGAGACTGCTCCTCACTGACGTCTCTGGCAAAAAGGGCACTTTTTCCGAACTGAGAAGCGATACCCAAGTCTGGACCGCCAGCCCACATGGTCATGGGGTTAATACAGACCTGTGCAGGTTATGTCACCAACGGTTACTCTGAAGGTGAAAGTGGGCACGTGTATTTGCACATCGGATCGTTCACATTCATAAACCGGGATGTTCTTGGTCTTCATGCCATATTCGTGTAATACCTGAATTGGTGTTTTCCCTGGCTTAGCTGTAATCATCTTCCCCAAACTGCAAAAAAACAGAAAAAGCTATGCGTTGCATGTCAAAGCGAGGAGGGAAGCAGAAGCAAGCAGAGACTAGTTTTAACAGCCATCACTGGTGACGCCGGAGGCACCGAGCTACCGGTCGGACAGGGTTAGAGCTGGCGAGGCGCGCCAGTCTCCGGGCCCCGCTGCAGAGGTCTTAAAGAAGATAACTTAATGCGGGTAGGAGAGATTCGCAGGGGAATCGAGAGGTACGGCGGATGCTGCAACCTCCCAGGTCCCAGCCTGCAAACCCCTTTCCCTCCGCGGCAGCCGCTCTCCACCTCCGTCCAGCCGGCGCTGCCAGAGGCCGCAGGGGGGGCGGGGTCCCCGGCCGGCTCGCGGCCGAGAGGGCGGGGTGGAGCGCTCGCTGGCCCGCCCGCCCGCCTCCCTGCAGCCGCTAGGATGCGAGCTCCGGGAAGGGGCTTTACCCAGAATGCTGCTGGATAGCCGGCTCCCCCGCCCGCTGCTGCCCACCACTCTGGGCCCTGCCTGGCTCGGTCCCGATCGCTCAGAAACTGACCTGAAGGTTCCGCTGTCCTCGCGCTCCATCGGCGGAGCCGCCGCGCGATGCCTGCTCTGAGACATGGCGAGAAGGGACGGCTTTGCGGGAGCAAGAGCAGTGCAGAGCGACGTCCTCGCTTCCCCAGCGGGCTGGTGCCCGAGAGGAGGGATCCAACGCCGACGCCGCTACCTCCTCCCCTCTCCTCGCTGCTGGAGTTCCTCCCGGGGACGGGCGGGGCCGGAGGCGGAGCCTCGGCGCGGCCGCGCAGGTCCCGCTCCCGGCCACGCCCCCTCCTGTCCCTGCACGGCCGCGCTCCTTGGCGGCCCCGCCCACCGGCGCGCCGGCCTCCTGGCGCCCGGTCCCGCCCTCTCTCCAAGCCCTGGCTTCCTCCGCTGCAGCCGGTGCCCTGCCTTCGGCCCACCGGCCCGGGGAGACCGCAGTTCTGTGTCCTTAAAAGGAGGCCATTCCCTGCCCAGAAAGAGGCTTGTCGCCAGGCAGGCGAGCTTCAGAGTCTTTGAGGCCTGAAGCTCAACCTTTTTTTTTTTTCTTTCGGCCAGGTTACGGGGACGGGGAAGAGAAGGGGTAGGTCACTTTAAGAAAATAATTTCAAAATTCCAAATGCAGAATTGCTGGAGAGCCTCCCCGGGCCTGGGCCCGAAGCCTAAAACTCACGGTATATCCGCTCCTGAGGGCCGAGTGGGTCCTCCTGTCCCGGAGCCCTGCGTTTAGGTGCTCCCGGGGACGTCCGGAGACCCGCGCCTCACCCAGGGTGGGCTCCATTGTCTTCTAGGCTTTGGTTTCCTGGGGAGTGCTGGGCCAGCGGATGCCAGCAAGGCTCGTTAGGAGTAAAGGAGGGCTTTTCTGTTCCTGAACACCTATATTGGTTGTGATGGCATTTGCTTGGGATGTACCGCTTTTGTTGGGGATCAGACAGAGACATTAAGTGTTCTGTGGCTTCTAGGGGTTTTGCTTGCCACGTGCAGAAATGACTCCTTGTGTCTTCTCCTTTCTGGAGATTGCCTCGCACAATTTTATTCACACGAAGGGACATTATTAGAAACTTTTTGTTACCCTGGAGCCCTGGATACTAGAGATCAAAAGAAAAAAAAAATTATCCGGAATCTAATCAAGCTGATTGAGGCTTGAATTAAGCCTGTTTTTATCTTCCTCTACCTCCCCCTTATATAGATGTTACTGTATCAATTACTTTTCATTGATATATTTTAATGAATACCTTACTTTAAATACCACATAGCCACTATTTCAGAATGTTAACATCCATGTAGCTGTGGCAGTACATTATTTCAGCACTCAGATTTGTTTATAAAATTTATTTTTAGCCATAAAATTCCTTAAAAACAAACCTAAACTTTATACTGCTCTCCTTAAATGTTGAGTAACTGCGATAATAATGGTGAAACAAAAAGAAAATAAATGCAGCAGGACTCTGTTTCAAAGAGATACTATGTAGTAGCTTAAGATAAGAAGCCCCTAAGTCAGAGTTGATGCAGTTACATTTAAATATGTTTCATTTAGTATTTTATAAAGTTCTGCATGCAATTGTTTCCTTATATTCTGTGAATTTATTTTTATATTAATCACTTGGTTTTGTAAACATACAAGGAAAATGAATGAAATGTTCAAAGAAGAAACTGGACTATAACAGAGAAACAGTACTTTTCTGTTGCCAATATTGGCATGATGGATTTGTGAAGACTTCCCTTTGGACCAGGTCCACTGTAGATGGTGTCCAGGGCTAATGTTAGTGGCTAATTTGTATTGTTCCCCAAAGGGCTATTGGCTTCCTTCAAACTTGGCAAACCACTACTGTGAGCCTCATCAAGGACAATGGTGATATTTAAAGATTACTAGTTTTCTGTGTATATTTTAGTATTATAGACTGCAATTCCAAATTGACTTGCTTTTAGTGTATCATTTTACACTGTTACTCTATAATTCATTGCCTGAGCATACCAGGAGGCAGTGTTGTGAATTGTATAGTGGTAAGCTACCTGCTGAGACCATGCTTTGTATTTTTCACGTGTACAATTATATTTAAAATCAAGCAAGGCTTAGTTTTATGCCTGATTTTCTTTGAAAATATGGGTTTGTTATCTGAGGGTTGCAGTGGATGACATTTTGATTCAGTATTAATATGTTTGCTGCTGCTACCAAGAGCTTTGTCAAACAAGTTGGAGATGGAGGGAGATTAGTTCCTGTTCCAAGCCTCAGTGAGGCTGACAAATACCAACCTCTGAGTCTGGTAGTAAAGAAGAAGCGATGTTTTTTGTTTCCTAGATATAAATTTACCTCAACACCTTTTACACTGAAAGATATTCTTCTAGGAGACAGAGAAATTTCAGCTGGTAAGTTTCAGTGTTTGTTTGGGAGTGATTACTCATTCACGTATATTATTCGTAATCTAAATGTAGGTTGTCTGTGCTACTTACGTTTGTAATATTTACACATTTTCATTGATGAAAGCTTTTATTACTGTAGCAGTAATAATGTTAACAATGCTTGATGTTTGTATAGTAGCAAATCTCTTATTGACTGAATAATTTCAAATGTATTTTATGTTTATTGTATAATTTAATTTTAGTTATTTTATAAGTTGTTTTAATCAGATCAGTTTAGAATATGGCATAATAATATATTTCTTCATTTATAAAATGGGGCTGTTTTTCAGTCTTACGTATCTCACATGGTTAAATAAAATTAAATTAATTTGTGTTTATTTTTAATTCTCTTATTATGATTGGTAAGCTGAAATGTATTAACAGGCTAGTTTAGAAAGTAAATTGACATTTTGCCAAACTTTTCTTATAAATACTTGTTTTTCTTTCAAGTAATCATTGGATCTTGATGCTTAAGTGTTCTGTTGGCTGAAAGAAAACTTGAGTTCGTTTAAAGTGCTCTGGATATTTATTTCTCTTGTCAAATTAATTGAATTGCTCTTTTTCATCTTGATTTGGGATGATACCATTCTCAACATTTGGGTAATCAAGTTTTAAATGATAAATTAATGTATTACTCTATTATTTACATTAGATGAATTTGAGACATTTAAAATATTGACTTCTTGTTTTAAAGGTATTTCATCTTATCAGCTACTGAATTATGAAGATGAATCAGACGTTTCACTCTATGGAAGACGAGGCAACCATATTGTGAATGACGTTGGGATTAATGTTACTGGATCAGATTCCATTGCAGTAAAAGCTTCATTTGGTGTAGTAACCAAACATGAAGTGGAAGTATCAACATTACTCAAGGAAATTACTACACGGTCAGTATAATAATCCTTAATATACTTCCATGTTTTCTTTAAACATTTTAATTATAAACTTCATTACCAAGTGTATAAAACATTCCAGTTATATTTTACTAGAGTAATTTGTTTGATTTATTTGAAATACTACAAATTAGTCATATACTCAAACTTTGGATAAGTGTAGATATCCAGAAGCATTTGGTTTAAACAAAATTTAATTGTTCTGCAAGATCTCTTTGGTTCTGCACACATTTGCTAAATTATAAGATTACAAGACTTCAAGAATCTGCTTGCAACAAATACACTAAAAGTTTCCTCCAACAGACTCCTCTAGTACACATGTTTTAATGAAATAGGAAAGGCAGATTATTAAATTTCTTTTGAGCATACTTTCTGATTTGTATTAGGACTGCCTTGATTTACTTTTAATTAAGGTGGATCATGAATAGTAACACATGATAAGCAAAAGTGTACTTGATTATACAAGTTAGATGATACAGATTCTGGTGAATGTCTGTCTTCTTGATTTTAGAAAAATTAATTTTGACCACAGTTTGATACGTCAGTCAAGGAGCAGCAGAAAGGCAGTGTTGTGTGTGGTCATGGAAAGCATCCGAACCACACGGCAGTGCTCACTGTCTGTGCACGCTGGAATTCGTGGGGAAGCCATGAGGGTAAACCATTAGACTCCCTGGATTTCTTGTACTCAAAAGCTGCAATGGGAACTTAAGTATTCAAGAGCCTTGTGTATTTTGTCAAATATTGAAATTAAAGAGCTGCAATTGTATATAGGATTTTGCACGCTAATGGTTTTGGTTTAGAATATGAAGAAAGAAACCTAAGAAAATTTGAATTATAAACATGTAAAATAATGTAAAAAAACACTAATCTTTGAGAAATAATGTGCACAATGGTGTCCCTCAGAGTACTGTTTAAATGCTATTTTAAGAATACAGAATGAGTGTGTTTATTGAACTCTTCGATTTTATTTTTAAGTGATAGAGTTTATACTTGAATTTAAAAGTTGAGTTTATATTTTTATGTTAATTTTTCTAAAATAACATTGTCAGTAGCCAAACATGCTTCATTCAACGTTAAATCCTTTAAAAAATCTTAAAAAGTTATTTGTTTAATTTTTAGCTCAATTATGACATTATTTGTCATTGCCTTTCACCTAATAATGACACATAATGATTTGTTTTATTAAAATGAATTATTAGAAAGATAGAATACAGTGATAATTTTTTCAAGTCTTTGCAAATGAAGTGGCTACATTTAAGTGCCCACCAAATTGTTTAATATTGGATCATTCTGGGGGCATGAACTGAATGAAACATTTACTTAATTTTTGGTGATTGCTTTGGAAAGCTGCTGAAAGCTTTGGGGGCTTTGAAACAGTGGATACAATAGGCTAAAACAAATGTAGCCCTTAAAGGCAGTGGATCTGCAGTTGAAAGGAAAAGGTTCCTATGACCCAAAGCATCACCCTTGGGGTAGCACTAGTCATGGCTTGGATACAAAGTAAATGAGAAAGTAATAAGTATTTCCTAATATAGATCAGAAGTCCCCATTGGATCATTTATTTGAACCTCTGCTATAAACAGTTGAATTCAAGTAGGATAGTTCTTTACTTGGAGGGGTGGAAGAGTTTGTTTGTTTTTGGTAGGATTGTAGGGAATGTTTTGTTTCTCCAAAAATATATCCTTTACATGTTATACTCCCTAACAATGTTGTTTAATTTATTTAATATAGTTTCATTTTATGGATGAACAGAATCCCAAGGGAAGGGACAAAGCTATTGTTTTTCCAGCACATACAACCATAGCTTTCAGTGTTTTTGAACTCTTCATTTACCTGGATGGTGCCTTTGGTGAGTGAATGATTTACGTGAAACTGAAATGATTATAGTGAGAATCTCTATATCTGTCTCTGTCTCTCCCTGAGTGTCTAATGATGAAGAGTGATGCTGTCAGCACTGTCGATATTATGCTTGGGTGAAATGACTGGGAAAGACCCAATAGTCCCTCCTTCCCCATAACCTCATCCCTGTTTCCAGGGGAAAGCTGTAGACTTCCCAGCACCCCACTTCCAGTTATAGTTGAGAGCTAGAATGCAATCCACTGGCAAAGTATTTCCTTGACTAACATGGGAAAATAAAAAATAACCTTCTGATAAGTCATTTTGGGGCTTCCCAGGTGGCATTAGTGGTAAAGAACATGCCCACCATTTCAGGAGACATTAAGAGACACGGGTTCGATCCCTGGGTCAAGAAGATCCCCTGGAGGAGGGCATGGCCACCCACTCCAGTATTCTGGCCTGGAGACTACAGTGGACAGAGGAGCCTGGCAGGCTACAGTCCATGAGGTCGCAAAGAGTCGAACACAACTGAAGTGATTTAGAACTCAAGCAGGTAGTTATTGGAGATGGCAAATAGAGGAGGTATACACAGTAGGAGAGTGTCAGGGCACCCAAGCTAGCATAAGACAACCTTTCTTCAGGTTTTCCTTTCATAGACCCAGCTCTCCTGACCTGGATTACCGACAACCTGAAAGGTACAAATACTTCTCTAAAACCGTCATCTTTTATGATACTGCAGTTCAGGTCACTTTAAATTTCTACATTGCGTCAAGTTTTAATATTAGGAGACCAATCAGCTCAAGTCTAGGTATAGCCCAAGGATTAGGCAAGGCCATTTATAAACATTTTTGTTGCTTTTTATTTCCTTTAAACTTTTGATTTTGTATTGAGTTAGCTGATTAATAATGTTTCGATAGTTTCAGGTGGACAGCAAAAAGACACAGCCATACATATGCATGTATCCGTTCTCCCCAAACTCCCCTCCCATCCTGTCTGTCACATGACATTGAGAAGTGTTCCCTGTGCTATGCAGGAGGATCTTGTTGGTAATTCGTTCTAAATACAGCAGAGTACACATGTCCATCCCAAACTGTCTGAACAATCCTTCCTCCCATTCTTCCCCACCCCTCCCCCGGCAACCATAAGTCTGTATAAACACTTTTATAAACATTTTTAGATCTGTTTTTGTTTTTGCAGTCCTGTTGGAAGAGAGAATGAGGAATCAAAAAACAAAACACATTAATAAATTTTGTTTGAGACACTAAAGGGTGTAGGTTTTTACAATTATATTGATCATTAATTAGAGTATAAACTGATACAACTGATAATGTCCATCAGAATTTAAAATTACATATATTTTAGTCTTATTTAAACTTTTAGGAATTTATCCTACACATATACTCACACATATGTGAAATGACATGTATAAAGATAGTTCGTAATAGTAGAATTTTGGAAATAACCTTAAGATGGAGGGACTGAAACAAAAAATTAAAAAGCTTAATGTCTAAGATTTATAAAACTAAATGAGTTTAGAAGAAATTCAAGTAAATTATCAAGTGATGTTTTGCCAGTCTGTAGCATTTCTATTTCTGCAGCAGCACCCTGGGGTAGTCAAGCATACTGTGTTAAAGTTTAAAATTGCACTGAGTCTTTTGGGACACCTTCTATTTCATTACTTGCTTATTAATTCCAGATCACCATGTTGGCTGGAGTTATGAAAATATCCTTTAACACAGGTATTTAACATAGAGGTAAATCATCAGAAAATGAAAGCACCATTAGAGTTAATAGAAATGCGTCACGGACCCAATAGAAGTAGATAATAAACATACTTGCTCTGTTTATGACCCCAGACATGCTAATATGCTAATAAGTGATGCTTGCAAAGAATTGGAATGACATGTGTTTTCAGCAGCTTTTTGGTTTAAATTGATTGCCAGTAATGACAGTGATATAGTAGGGAGGAAGAATCCTTCAAAACCTGACAATGCTACAGCAGTCTGTTCCTAAGTATAAATTTCACGTGTGTATGTATATCTGTCAGATAAATTCCTAGAAGTGTAAATAAGACTAAAATATATGTAATTTTCAATTCTGATGGATGTATCAATTCTATCAGTTTATACTTCTAATGATCAGTATAATTGTAAAAACTTTTACCCTTTAGTGAAATAAGGTACATCCACACAATAGAATACTGTGAAGCTGTTAAGAATTAGTGCTAAAGATACTACTGACATGGCATAATCTCTATGATATTTTAAAGAGATGTACATCTGTTAATCTTGGAACCTAAGATTTTACGTATGTGCATCAGTTCAGTTCAGTTTAGTCGCTCAGTCGTGTCCAACTCTTTGCGACCCCATGAATCGCAGCACGCCAGGCCTCCTTGTCCATCACCAACTCCCGGAGTTCACTCAGACTCACGTCCATCGAGTCTGTGATGCCATCCAGCCATCTCATCCTCTGTCGTCCCCTTCTCCTCCTGCCCCCAATCCCTCCCAGCATCAGAGTCTTTTCCAATGAGTCAACTCTTTGTATGAGGTGGTCAAAGTACTGGAGCTTCAGCTTTAGCGTCATTCCTTCCAAAGAAATTCCAGGGCTGATCTCCTTCAGAATGGACTGGTTGGATTTCCTTGCAGTCCAAGGGACTCTTACATACATATGTACATAGCCTTTATGCCCGTGAAATATATGGAGTATTTCTATAAGTCACACAACAGTAGTTACCCCTGGGGTATAAAGCTGAAGTTGGGGTCAGTGAAGAGACTTATTTATCATTGTATCCTCTTTTTGTACTCTTTGAATTTTGTACCATGTAAATGCTACCTTTTCAAAAAATATGTGAAATTTAACTTAAAAAATAAAGTGAATGGCATGTGCCAGAATTTGACCACAATTACAACTCCCAATAAAATATGAGTTGTTCACATTATAACATCTTCTAAAATTTTTTTTTATAGACCTTTGTGTCACTTCAGTGTCAAAAGGAGGATTTGAAAGGGAAGAAATGGCAACGTTTGCACTGCTCTACAGATTGAGAAATATACTATTTGAAAGAAGTATGTCCATTGAACATTCTGTTCCTTCTCAGATTAACACTTGAGGTTCTCTTTATTAATCTTTAAGAATTTACATTTAAAAGCCAAATTTCATGACTGATTATTTAGATTTACACAGTTATAAATGCAGTCTGGCTATGCATTTTTTTTATTTCACTTTTAACACATGTTTGTTTTTATCCTTTTAGATAGAAGAGTGATGGACGCCATTTCTCGTTCACAGCTTTACTTAGATGATCTTTTTTCTGACTATTATGAAAAACCTCTCAGCATGAGTGATATTTCACTCAAAGAAGGTACTCACATCCGTGTTAACTTACTTAATCACAACATTCCAAAAGGACCTTGCATACTCTGTGGAATGGGGAACTTTAAAAGGGAGACGGTTTACGGCTGTTTTCAGTGCTCTGTTGATGGGCAGAAGTACGTGCGACTTCATGCAGTTCCTTGTTTTGACATTTGGCACAAGAGAATGAAATAAAATGGAAAATGAATGTACCTTGCTGGTGTTTTGGGTGCAACTGTGCCACACACCTTTCCAAAATTATCTTGGTTCACTTTGACGAATTGTAGCAAATTAGAGAGGGAGAGGAGTGAGAAATTAACCTGTCTGGGCATCATTTTTCCCATTTATAACATGGAGATCATAATAGTGTCTACCTCAGAAACTGTCTGAAGATTAATAATATTGTTTATATTGGAAAGGCTTACATATAAAATTCAGAATATAGACATTCCTTCATAAAATCTGCCAGTTACATATACTTTGGAACTTAGTGTACCATTTTACATACAAAACTTTTCGAGATACATGTTATTTTTAATCGACTTAATTCATTATTTGAGGATGGCAGGAATGCACCAGTGGCAACTTTTTGATGCTTTAACTGTTGCCCTAGGTTTGGTAAAATGAGAAAAATGTGTTAATAATTTAATGTAATCCTAAATGTTTAATTGTGGTATCAAATTAAAAGCACACTGAGCTCAGTATGGGGTTTTGTGTACCTAGCTAAGCGTGACTGATAGTAGTAATGGGCTGCCATTCAGTGATGTAGGTATATATGTACGCACCAGCTTTGTCTTTATAAGAACTCACTGCTGTCATTTTAAAGTTAAGGCAGCTGGGACACATTTACTTCTCTCCTTTGAAAGTGTTTAAAACATTTAACATACTTTGTGCTCAGAGACCTTTTTCATCTACTCTGTAAGACATGAAATTTTTTCATACACAAACCTAAATAATTGGCTCAGCTGGTAAAGAATCCGCCTGCAGTGTGGGAGCTGCTAAGCTGCTGTCGCTTCAGTCGTATCCGACTCTGTGCGACCCCATAGATGGCAGCCTACCAGGCTCCCCCGCTGTCCCTGGGATTCTCCAGGCAAGAACACTGGAGTGAGTTGCCATTTCTTTCTCCAGTGCGTGAAAGTGAAGTCGCTCAGTCATATCCGACTCTTAGCAATCCCATGGACTGCAGCCTACCAGGCTTCTCCATCCATGGGATTTTCCAGGCAAGAGTACTAGAGTGGGGTGCCATTGGAGAGCTGGGTTCAGTTCCTGGGTTGGGAATATCCTCTGGAGAAGGGAAAGGTTACCCACTCCAGTATTCTGGCTTGGAGAATTTCATGCACTGTATAGTCCATGGGGTTGCAAAGAGTCGGACACAACTGAGTGACGTGCACTTGCACTTACTTGCATTATAAAATAATTACAGAAGTACTGTTAAAATTTCAGAACTCAAATTATATAGCACAGCAGTCACTACCAGGCATATGCCAATGAAGGTGTTAGGCAATTATGTAAATATGAAATATTTACTTGTTTATGTATGTCGAAGGGTTAAAATTTTATTTATTTAAACGTGTTTAAATAAACGTGTTTTCAAGTAAATTTCCATATTCATATGACATCATCTATGATTTTTTAAAACATAAGTTTAAAAGTACTTGGTATGAAAACAATGGGATAGAAAGGTTAGAATTAGAAACAGTATCATAGGATAATTTCCAGTATAGCTTTCATGACATTTTTGTTTTGCACAGTATATAATTCAGATGCAAAGATGAGTATACTGATCAAAAAAGGCTCCAGTGACTTTTTTTATATGGATATAGACATGGGGACAGTTTCTAAACCAAAGTATATTGTGTTATCAACTTAAGTTTACTACTCAGCAGGGTTTTCTGAGGAAAGTAAAGGGATGAAAGTTGAAGATTGAGTTAAGTGAGGAGGAGGTATAAGACTGGGTTATGGGAATGAAGAAATATTGGGAGACAAGAATAGATAGTAAATGTTTTTATTTTATGAAGTGTCTAGCTCTGTGCTACACATATATGATATTCACTAACCTAGTGGGATTTGTGTTGCCCTTATGCTTTATTTTTAAGATATTTTTTTATGTGGAATATTTTTAAGGTCTATATTGAATCTGTTACAATATTGTTTCTGTTTTGTTTTGTTTTTTTGACCAAGAAGCATGTGGCATTATAGGTCCTCAACCAAGGATCAAAGCCCCACACTCTCCATTGGAAGGCAAAATTCTAACCACTGAATGGCCAGGAAAGTCCCCTTATACTTTTAAATCGTAGGATTTCTAGCAGTATATATAAAGAAGTTAAAAGATAAACAATGGTTTGGAAAGAGTGTAAGTTTCATAAAATGGAAAAAACTGTTTTAAACTTACTTGTTTTGAATAGAGCTGTTTACTACCTAAGCACCCTTTCTATGGGCTTCCCTGGTGTCTCAGATGGTAAAGAGTCTGCCTGCAATGTAGGACACCTGAGTTTGATCCCTGGGTCAGGAAGATCCCCTGGAGAAGGGAATGGCAACCCACTCCAGTATTCTTGCCTGGAGAATCCCATGGACAGAGGAGCCTGGTGGGCTACACCCCATGGGGTCACAAAGGGTCGGACACGACTGAGTGACTAACACACACACACGATTTTCTACATACACAGTAGGCAAATCTTACCTGATCCAGTAAATATGTGTCCTTTCTTGGGTACCAGCGTGATCTTCTACAGCTTCTCTTACCTCTTATTCTCAACATGTTGGACCACAGTGATTTGATGATGACACAAAATTGTCATGGCACTTTATATCCTCATTTGATATCCTCATGTGTAAAATAAGTTCTACACATCTATCAAAAATTTGATGGCATACCAGTTTGTACTGTTTGGTCATGGTTAGTGATAAGCATTGTGAAATGAAATGACATAGGATAGAAATACCCAGAGAAGGGGAGAATAGAAATGCCATAGTATCAATTTAAAACTATCAAGACAAAAAGTTAAGGATGGTAAATATAAAGGCCTACGAGATGAAGAGGTGTAGCACACTCATAATGATGTCTGAGGGAGTGCACAGGTCAGAGCAGCACAGACTTTACGACGCATGCTTAAGACAGAGGCACAAAGCCCTTGGTCTGATCAAGTCTCTTTCAAACAATATCTACCCAAGGCCAGAAGCTTGCACCAAAAAGTACAGACACTGTTGAGGCTCTCTGTGGGACATATTACAACTAATACTTTTCTGCATGCATACTAAGGGAAGATTCCTCAGTCATATGATTTTATTTTTGGCTGTGCCATGTGAAATGTGAACCCACGTCCCCTGTAGTGGAAGCTCGGAGTTTTAACCACTGGTCTACCAGGGAAGTCTGGTAGATTTTTACATCTTACTGTCTGTAATGCTATGAAATGTATAAAATAAGTGAAATGTTAATTCTTGGGTTCCTATTAATATGTTTAAAATATGAGGTACTTTATTAAAAATTGGGTATTTACATATCTATACATGCTGTTAAGTTTAGAGTTGGGAAGAACTTGTAAATTATGACATAGGTGTCTTCCTATAACTTGAAGGGGAAAAAATTGCCTAATAGGATGCAGAGGTCGATTTCATGGTACTGCAATTCATGTTAACAGAATAAAGCAATAGGAAACACAATCATGCCTATTTGAAAGTTAAATTTTGCAAAAAGAGCCTCACATTTATTATTCCAATATTACATATATTGAAGGATAAAAATATGTTCATGAGGGAAAAATAAGGAAATACAATGCAGAGAAAAGTAACTTTGTATTACATGTAAAGTACAGTAAATAGCTAAGAAAATTTAGAAATAAAAATATGCTATAGTTCATCATGTTGATAGACATTGTATTCCTTAGAAGAAATAAAGCCATCCCCATCATGGTCGTTCTTTTTAAAAAAATCCTCTAAAACTGCAGTCTGATATGACTTGTCACGTGGCTTCTCGTCTTTTTCAAATTCCTTTTTCAGGTAATGACTTATCTAGAGGGCCAAAATAATATTTCTTTAATAAAAAAGACACCACAATAAATTTCCAGAAACTTTGAGAAAACTTTCAAGAAACATATCTCAGACTACTTGTTATACGTGATACAAAAATTTAAAAGGCTATTTGAGGTTTTATTTTTTTCATCCTTTGAAGCAATTTTCTAAAGAGAAACAGATCTTCAAATTAGCTTCCCCTAAGGTTGTAGATGGTTAATGATACATACTCAGAGATTAACATCTGAATGTTAATGGCAACCTGTTCCACTGTTCTTGCGTGGAGAATTCCATGGACAGAGGAGCCTGGCGGGCTACAGTCCATGGGGTCAGAGTCAAACATGACTGAGCAACTGAGCATGCATGCACACACATGCTATATAATAGGTCCTTGTTTATTTTATATATAGTAGTGTGTATCTGTTAATCCCAGATTCCCAATTTATCCTTTCCTTCTTCCTTTCCCCTTGGTAACCATAGTTTAGAAATAATAGAAATCTATGTCTGTGAGTCTGTTTCTATTTTGTATCACTTTTTTAGATTCGATATGTAAGTGATATCATATATTTGTCTTTCAATTCATTTAGTATGATAATCCCTATGTCCACTTATGTTGCTGCAAATGGCATTATTTCATTCCTTTTTATGGCTGAGTAATATTCCATTGTATGTATGTATGTATGTACACCACATCTTTATCCATTTATCTGTCAGGGGACATTTAGAGTGCTTCTGTGTTTTAGATGTTGTAAATAGTGCTGCAATGAACAGGGGTGCCTGTTAGCTTTTCAAATTATAGTTTTGTCTATATCTCTGTCCAGGAATGGGATTGCTGGGCCACATGACTCTATTTTTAGAGTCATGATGCCTGTAGAGATTACTTTGGTATTTCAATGACCCTCTTGCAGGGAGAAAGGAAATTAAACAGATTGACGCCATTTCAACTTTTATATTAAACAAGCACATTTACTTCTTAGAATTTAATATTTTTGTAATTAGCTCTATAAAAGCTAATTAGCCTGTGCTAGATAGAAGTAAACATAATAGCTTTAACACACATGTATTTAAATGGTAATAAAAATTTAGATTGTACATACGAAATTGTTTGAATTACCTCAGTTTTAGAAAGTTGCCTGTCATTGTCCGTGTCTATCTGTTTAAATGTTTCAACGCTTCGTGGTCCTTTGGTCACAGCATAAAGTTCAATCTCAAAAATCAATGTTGCATCAGGTGGAATCTTGCCTTCTGCTAAAGGTATGAATTTTAACAGTTTAACTTTCATGAAGATAATGGTCAAATATTTATTCACAAATAGCCACGATAGCATTATGATTGTATTATTTCACATTTATAAGAATTGCTTTCTAAATATTTCTTAGGAACACTTTTCTCATATGTTTTCAAAACAAGTAAGTTCTAAAGACTTAGGGGACCATTATTTCCTGATTACATTTAAATATAAATCATGTAATTTTTAATAATATACTCCGCATTATACAAGAAAGAGCTAGTGCAGAGAAGAAATTCACAGCCAGAAATATTTAAAGATCAGTATCTTTTAGAAAATGATTTTGTTCAGTTACTTGGAAGTATGAATAAACTATATGTATTAATATACTTGTTTGTCAGATTTGTCATATAGACAAAAAATACTGCAATAACAGAACAAACCAGTAGCAATTTCATGAAGAAATTTCTAATCACAAAAAAACTCTTAAGTATTAAGTTAAATAATTCCCTTTAATAAAGTTAGCCAATTAAGTGAAGTCACAGATGATTTAAGCAAGCTATGGCCTCTTCAGATGGCCATTCATAAAAATGACCTGCAGTGGGTGGCTTTTGTCACCACTCAAATATATAGTTACTCAAAAATTTGTTGAATGAATGCTATCACTTATTTTAAAAAATGGCTAGGTTTGTTCTTTGATGGACAAACCATCAAAGTGGTTTAATGAAAAAGTGGAGGATTCTTGCTAAAATATTTATATAATTCAAAGGAAAAAGCTTGAAAGTTACAGCCAAAGGAAGTAGATCAGTCATCTCCAAACCAGGACACACAAAAATCTACTCATATATCACATGACTAATGTGACCATCCCAACCAACATATATTACCTAACTTTAGAGTAAAAGATTGAGTGGATAATTTTATAAGATCCATCCCCATTCTGTCTCATTAAGATCTCTCTATGATAGAAGAATAACTTTTCCTGACAATAATAAAAACAAATGCAAAATTCTTAAGGAAAACTGTTACAAGTTGAAGTTTCCCCCAAATTCAACTGTAAACATAGAATAAATTGCCAGTTAGTTTTATCTTACTAAAAAATGAAAGTATAAAGAAGAGAAAAACATGCATTTACTATAGAATTACTTGTATTTAGAAGATCAAAAGACTTAGGAGTTAATGTAAAGAATCTGTACATACCACATGTACTGTTAGTTAAAGCACCAACAAATCACATGCATTTCAAGACATGCAGAGGTGCTCTGTGACATTAGGCAAGACTATGCACAGAAGAAAAGACTTCTTTAAGTACCTAAAATAAAAGTTACAGCTTATGTTAGGTCTTAATAACAACTTATTTAGAAAAGCTTATTCAGTCAAGATATTGTGTGTTAAGCAGTTGCCTGTGGTCTACACAGCAGCTTTTAAAATAGTTGAATTCAAGCTATTAGTAAGTTATTATAAATAATACAGGTAAACTAGCAGTTAGCTACATTCCAAACAACACAGTTTTGTTGGGCTTCAGTTTCCTTACATGAAAGACAGAGGTTTTGGTGATATTGTTATACTGGTGAGATTCATTATATTTATTGAAGACACCTCAAACTGAGTATGAACTAACTTCTTCACGTCAAATTTATACATTTTTGCTACAAGGTTCTAGCTTATTAATAGCTTAGGCTGCCTGGGTAGTCATTCATATCTAAGCATAAATTAGTTTACAATAAGGACAAAATTAGTAATCATCTGCCATATAGTAACAGGACCTAGTATGAGCACCAGTTGACAAGAGATGTGGGTTTTCTGGTAGCAGGCAGAATGCTCTCTTAGAAACTCTGAAAATGAGATTTAAGGAGGCGGAAAGGAGAACTCTGCCTGTATTAGTTTGTCTAGAATTGGGCTCAGTCTATGACACTGTTTTTAGGACAAGATTACATTCAATTTAACTTCTCTTCAATTCTCTCTCTCCTGGGCTCCTTTACAACTAAAAATGGGATACCTTAATTATGGTTTTGTGGGAGCTATTTTGATGGAACCAAATGAGTGGCAAAAAACTTTGAAAGTGAAGATGTAGTTATCTGGACTGTCTCATTAGGAGTTTTAAATCTGAGTCTGATTTATATCACTAACATCTCTCCAGTCCAATATGGGGGCAGTGATCCTTGCGCCTGCTGGAAAGAATAGGCAAAGGAACCAGCTCTTCTAATGAGTAAACCAACAGCCTTAATGAGGGCATGCCATTTCAATGAAATATTGGGGTGTAAAGACAATATTTCATTGTAGAAACCCTTAATTACTTTAATTAATACTAAATATTTCAAATAGCTGGGGTTAAGAAGGACTCAAAATGAGGTGGTAAAAATTCTTTCTTTAGGGAATTCTCTGGAGGTCCAGTGTTTAAGATCCTGTGTTTCTACTGCAGGGCGCACAGGGTTTGATCCCTCGTTCAGGAACTAAGATTCCTGCAAACCACAGGGCACAGCCAAAAAAAAAAAAAGTCTGTCTAGTTTTCACACAGTAAAAGGAAGGACCCAGCTGAGAATGCTAGAGACCAGCTTTCTGCCATACTGCCCATTTTCCCCCCTTTAAAATTTTTTTCTGTTCTGCTCCACTTTTGTGTTTGGTAGTCACTCAGTTGTGTCTGACTCTTTGTGACCCATGGACTGTAGCCCACCAGGCTCCTCTGTCCGTGGAATTCTTCAGACAAGAATACTGGAGTAGGTTGCCATTTCCTTCCCCAGGGATCTTCCCAAGCCAGGCATCGAACCCAGGTCTCCTGCACTGCAGGCAGACTCTTTACCATCTGAGCTACCTGGGAAGCCCCACTTCAGTGATTTTTAAAAATTTAATTTTGGAAAAATTAATACATGCCTTTGTCTGGTAATTTTCAGTTAGCTTAATAATACCCTCTAGGTCCATCCATGTGGTTGCACATGGCAAGATTTCTTTCCTCTTTATGGCTGAGAAATATTCCTGTGTGTGTGTGTGTGATGTGTGTGTCTATATCACATCTTTATCCACTCATTTATATTTTTCAGTGAGTGGGCCACTTGTTTATGAAGTTGCCCATTTCTAGGACAGGTCATCATACATGTTTATACATGCTGCAAACATTTTCCTCATTTATCTGCTTAACCTAGGTTCTCATAGCTTACTCAAGGATTTTAAAAATAGCAATATATTGAAAGAAGCTGTTCATTTTCCTACATTTCAAGGCTTCTCCTGAATTTGGGTAGTAGTGACTAATAACTTGTTATGTTTCAGATGTTCTTTCTATAATGTTCCAATGCTGTCCTTTTACTTTAAAATCATATGTTCCAGTTTCCTAGTTTTATCAATTTGACTTTGGTACTCCTTACAAAATATATTTTCTATAGACATTTATCCCTGGAGAAGGAAATGGCAACCCACTCCAGTACTCTCGCCTGGAAAATTCCATGGACTGAGAGGCTCCTCAGAGCCTGGTAGGCTACAGTCCATGGGGTCGCAAAGAGTCGGACACGACTGAGCGACTTCACTTCACTTCACTTATAGACATTTATATAGTAATAAAATTACTTATACTTAAATGACTAAGGTAGAGTTTCTAAAATATACACTGTAATTATGAATATTGCCACTGTGTGGAGTAAAGAACTCTGGCCAGAGACTTGTATTGCAACAATGGCTTAATTTCTTGATATGTAAAAAGAACTGGGCTGGACTGGATTCCATACAGCTTAAAGTTTATTGTACCCTATATTCTATAATTATTTTCTCTATAATTTTTCATTTTTTTAGTAATTCAAAAATTTTGATTGAGGGAAAATACAATTAAAATAAAATTTATCATTGTAACCATTTTAAGTGTAGAGTTAGTTCAGTGGTGCTAAGTATATCCACATTGCAACCAGTTGCTAAAACTATTTCATCTTGCAGAACTGAAACTCTACACCTATTAAATAACAGCTGCCTATATGCCACCCTCTCTCCCCTGGCTGTGGCAACCACCCTGGCCTTCCTGGCTCTATGAATTTGACTATTCCAGGTGCTTTATGTAACTGGGATCATACGGTATTGGGTTTTGTGTTTGGCTTATTTCACTTAGCATAATGTATTCATCGGAGAAGGCGATGGCACCCCGCTCTAGTGCTCTTGCCTGGAAAATCCCATGGATGGAGGAGCCTGGTGGGCTGCAGTCAGTCCATGGGGTCGCTAAGAGTTGGACACAACTGAGCGACTTGACTTTCATGTTTCACTTTCATGCATTGGAGAAGGAAATGGCAACCCACTCCAGTGTTCTTGCCTGGAGAATCCCAGGAACGGGGGAGCCAGGTGGGCTGCCGTCTATGGGGTCGCACAGAGTCGGAACGACTGAAGTGACTTAGCAGCAATGTATTCAAGGTTCATCCATGTTGTAGCATATATCAGAATTTCTTTCCTTTTTGAGGCTAAATAACATTCCACTCAATGTATATACCACATTTTGTTTATCCATTCTTATGTCAATAGACATTTGGGTTATTTTCAGTTTTTGGCTATTTTGAATAATGCTGCTGTGAACACAGTTGTAACTGTGAGTTACTCATAGTAACTTTGAGAGTCTGCTTTCAGTTTTTTTGACTATATACCCAGAGGTCTATGATTTATTTTTACCATATTTTTACCTTACCGTAGCCTTCCTTTCCATATGCAAATGAAGGAGGTATAATCAATTTTCGCTTCTCTCCAGGACACATATCCATCATCCCAATGTCTAGGCCTTTTATGACTTGTCCGACACCAAGAACAAACCATTTGGGGTGGCCTTCATTTTGTGTCCGGCTGTAATTAAAAACAGCACCTAGGTAAGCTGATTTCAAGGAAAATAAAATTAAACTTTAAAATACAGCTGAGTATTTAGTTCCTGTGTAAAACTGGAAACCTCCCTCTCTAACCATGTCTTTTCCTATATTAAGATTCATTCTGAATCCCATAGTGGGGTGTTTGGCTCAAACTTCCCTCATAATAGCCAGACAGAGGTTTGATTTGCCCAAAGCTAGTCATTAGGAATCATCTCATTTTCTTTTTTCTTGTCGTCTTTATAAAAACTACTCAACAGTTAACTTTTTAATGGGTCTCCTGCCCCTAACTGCATAGTTTGTCCAAATGACTTATTTAACCAGTCTGTGTTTATTCTAAAAAAAATGGATGGTCCAGGTTTAGCCTCAAAAAGTCATTTGAATGACGGTTAAAATTTGTATCTTTTCTTCTTATTAAATTTCTCTATTTTCTTCTAAATGGAAAGAATTAACTTTCCCCAATCGTATTTTTATAGGGTAGTAGCACAGGAGAAAAGACATTCTATCTCTGAGTAATAAAACATCAATTAAATCAGAGTAAGTAGTGGTGGATGAGGGGGCAGGGCACAAAGACACAGGGTGTGAAAATCACCAGAGAAAAGTCAATTGTAGTGGCTTCTAGTAGTGGAAAGCGGCCTCCAGTCAGTAAATGTGCCAGATAACTGAAGGCCAGATAAACTATTCTACATAATCCTCTGTAAGGAGACTCCAACCCACAGCAAAGGAAAAGTGTGAACATTTTTACAAACAGTACCTTGACTTACTACTATAGGCGGTAGTGAGGAGAGTGTATAGATGTAGTGTATTTTTAATAATTTCTTGGGCTAACATTTTCAGTAATTAAAAAAATAATATTCCATATTATAGGGAAGTACTGTGTCAAATCCTATTTTCCTCCTAGAAAATTCAGAAAGGCTGAACTCTTACTGTTCAAAATCAACCTCAAACAACCCAATAAATTAGACTTCTGGTTGGTGGAGGGAGGTTAGATTTACTGCATCAACTGGACTTGGGAGCTGTTCTCATCATATCCTACCTGCAGTAGAATTTCGAGCCGTCTTTAGCCAAGAAGCCGTCGTAATGGGCATTTAGCAGGTCTCCCTTTTTGCTTGTCTTAGAACAATTTTCTGGACGATGCAAAACTTCTATTTTCACTTCCTCTGTGCTCTCCTCTGCCTTTTGTCCCTGAGCAGTAAAAATGCCCCACACGTAAAAGAAAACGATTAATCTAAGTAAGACATGCATGATTCCTGGATTCACCCCCCAGATTATCACTGCGTTTCCTCAAGCGAGTCAGTTGCAAGGGGGTGGCAGCAGCTGTAGCCCATTTCCGACGCGTGGCAGGCGAGCATTGTCCTACGTCACAAAGGGCCAGGGGCGGGGTGAAGCGTAGCACCGCCCCTTTCCCCTGCGGCGAGCCCAACCCTTGGAATTTGTGTCAATTGGCTGCTGGCTGCACTCCTGCTTTCAGGGACTGTTCTCAGTCCCTAAGGCAACACTGTACTTTTGCACCGCATCTACTTTCCAAGTCCTCATATTTACAGCCAGTTTCCTTAGAGATCGATAATAAAGTCTCTCTCTCTCTTTTTTTGTTTTTGAAACTGGCGAAAGACGAAATAAAAAGACTACGGTGGGAGGTTGTAATCAGGGATACACGATGGGGCGTGAAAGGCCCTCAGATTCCTAGAGAACTGGTGCGCATCGGGAGAGGCACTGTTGTTTCTGGGGTTTCCTTGAAGCGCCTTCTTAAGGTCAGAGTCATACATTAAGAGATTTCAGGCTAAGCCATCCACTAGTAAACAGGTGTCACTGCTCTCCCTGGTTAGAAGCCTTTCTGCAGAGCCAACTAGCGATTTGGGACCGGCTACAGGTTTGCATTTTCCTTCCTTCTCCACTTGCGGTCGCCCTTATTTGAGGGCTGTGACAGTGCCGCACTCAATATGCCAGCCAATTTGGAAAACTCAGCAGGGGCCACAGGACTGGAAAAGGTCAGTATCCATTACAATCCCAAAGAAAGGCAATGCTAAAGAACGTTCAAACTACCGCACAGTTGCACTTATCTCACACGCTGGCAAAGTAATGCTGAAAATTCTCCAAGCCAGGCTTCAACAGTACATGAACCGAGAACTTCCAGATGTTCAAGCTGGATTTAGAAAAGGCAGAGGAACCGGAGATCAAATAGCAAACATCTGTTGGATCTTCAGAAAAGCGAGAAAGCTCCAGAAAAATATCTGCCTTATTGACTATGGCAAAGCCTTTGACTGTGTGGATCACAACAAACTGTGGAAAATTCTGAGAGAGATGGGAATACCAGACCACCTGACTTGTCGCTTGAGAAATCTGTATGCAGGTCAGGAAGCAACAGTTAGAACTGGACATGAAACAACAGACTGGTTCCAAATAGGAAAAGGAGTATGTCAAGGCTGTATATTGTCACCCGGCTTATTTAACTTATATGCAGAGTACATCATGAGAAATGCTGGGCTGGATGAAGCTGGAGCTGGAATCAAGGTTGCTGGGAGAAATATCAATAACCTCAGCTATGCAGATGACACCACCCTTATGGCAGAAAGCAAAGAACTAAAGAGCCTCTTGTGAAAGTGAAAGAGGAGAGTGAAAAAGTTGGCTTAAAACTTAACGTTCAGAAAACTAAGATCATGGCATCTGGTCCCATCACTTCGTGGCAAATCAACAGGGAAACAATGGAAACAGTGACAGACTTTATTTTCTTGGGCTCCCAAATCACTG
>SJXQ01003203.1:15263-88121 GCA_006408695.1 Aepyceros melampus
TGACTACTGGAAAAACTATAGCCTTGACTATATTGACCTTTGTTGGCAAAGTAATGTCTCTGCTTTTTAATATGCTGTCTAGGTTGGTCATAAGTTTCCTTCCAAGAAGTAAGCATCTTTTAATTTCATGGCTGCAATCATCATCTGCAGTGATATTGGAGCCCCCAAAAATAAAATCTGACACTGTTTCCACTGTTTCCCCATCTATTTCCCATGAAGTGATGGGACCAGATGCCATGATCTTCGTTTTCTGAATGTTGAGCTTTAGGCCAACTTTTTCACTCTCCTCTTTCACTTTCATCAAGAGGCTTTTTAGCTCCTCTTCACTTTCTGCCATAAGGGTGGTATCATCTGCATATCTGAGGTTTTTGATATTTCTCTCGGCAATCTTGATTCCAGCTTGTGTTTCTTCCAGTCCAGCGTTTCTCATGATGTACTCTGCATATAAGTTGAATAAGCAGGGTGACAATATACAGCCTGACGTACTCCTTTTCCTATTTGGAACCAGTCTGTTGTTCCATGTCCAGTTCTGACTGTTGCTTCCTGACCTGCATACAGATTTCTCAAGAGGCAAGTTAGGTGGTCTGGTATTCCCATCTCTTTCAGAATTTTCCACAGTTTATTGTGATCCACACAGTCAAAGGTTTTGGCATAGTCAATTAAGCAGAAATAGATGTTTTTCTGGAACTCTCTTGCTTTTTTGATAATCCAGCAGATGTTGGCAATTTGATCTCTGGTTCCTCCGCCTTTTCTAAAACCAACTTGAACATCACGAAGTTCATGGTTCACGTATTGCTGAAGCCTGGCTTGGAGAAATTTGAGCATTACTTTACTAGCATGTGAGATGAGTGCAATTGTGCGGTAGTTTGAGCATTCTTTGGCATTGCGCGCACTAAGCGCAAGTGGCTGCGACCGGCGCACTAAGCACGGCCGAGAGGAGCTACCCCACGTCGGAGGTCAGGGGCAGTGGCCGAGAGTGCCAGGCTGTGACGGCGCAGGAATGGCCGAGAGGAGCTACCCTGTGTCTGAGGCCAGGGGCGGCAGCTGGGAGGAGCAACCCCAAGTCCAAGGAGCAGTGGCTGCGCGGGTGCAGGAGGGCCGAGAGGAGCTATCCCACATTGAAGGTCAGGAAGGGAGGTGGTGAGGAGATATACCTCATCCAAGGTAAGGAGCAGCAGCTGCGCTTTGCTGGAGCAGCTGTGAAGAGATACCCTACGTCCAAGAGAAACCCAAGTAAGATGGTAGGTGTTGCAAGAGGGCATCAGAGGGCAGACACACTGAAACCATACTCACAGAAAACTAGTCAATCTAATCACACTAGGACCACAACCTTGTCTAACTCAATGAAACTGAGCCATGCCCGCGGGGCAATCCAAAACAGGCAGGTCATGGTGGAGAGGTCTGACAGAATGTGGTCCACTGGAGAAGGGAATGGCAAACCACTTCAGTATTCTTGCCTTGAGAACCCTTGAGAATTTGATGAACAGTATTAAAATGCAAATGATAGGATACTGAAAGAGGAACTCCCCAGGTTGGTAGGTGCCCAATATGCTACTGGAGATCAGTGGAGAAATAATTCCAGAAAGAATGAAGGGATGGAGCCAAAGCAAAAACAATACCCAGCTGTGGATGTGACTGGTGATAGAAGCAAGATCCCATGCTGTAAAGAGCAGTATTGCATAGGAACTTGGAATGCCAGGTCCATGAATCAACGCAACTTGGAAGTGGTCAAACAAGAGATGGCAAGAGTGAACGTCGACATTCTAGGAATCAGTGAACTCAAATGGACTGGAATGGGTGAATTTAACTCAGATGACCATTATATCTGCTGCTGTGGGCAGGAATCCCTCAGAAGAAATGGAGTAGCCATCATGGTCAGCAAAAGAGTCCGAAATGCAGTACTTGGATGCAGTCTCAAAAACGACAGAATGATCTCTGTTTGTTTCCAAGGCAAACCATTCAATATCACGGTAATCCAAGTCTATGCCCCAATGAATAACGCTGAAGAAGCTGAAGTTGAACGGTTCTATGAAGACCTACAAGACCTTTTAGAACTAACACAACTTTTAGAACTAATGATGTCCTTTTCATTATAGGGCTACAGTCCACGGGGTCGCAAAGAGTTGGATAAGACTGAGCAACTTCACTTTCACTTTCTTTAGTTCTATAAAGAGCTCAAAGATATTGTTATATGTATCACTTGAGGGAGAACCAAGACCCTGCCTCAAGGCTATAGTATTGTTTCTTGACTGCTCCTCTCTTGCCTCTGCATCCCCTTTTCCCTGGGTAGCAACTGTTTTTGAAAAGCTTCCATGCCCAGGAGCCCCACAGGGTCTTTCTTGGTTTCACTATTGTTCAAATGTGTGACTTAAAGAAATCATGAAAATCACAGCGTTGTAAAAAGAATCTTGAATAGGATAAAGTCTTTCCAGGCAAAAACTGAAACCAGAAGCTACAAAGGAAAATTCTGACAAACTAAGCTATGCGAGAGGCAAAAACTTTTATGTAGAAAAAAGGAAAAATGAAACAAAAGGTAAATACATTTTCAAAACATGTGGCACAAGACTAAATTCTTTGGTGTATTATATAAAGAGCTTTTACAAATCAATAACAATGGAAAAAGAAATAGGCAAAGTGTGTGAATATACATAGGAAAAAAATTCAAAATCCAGTGAATAGATGATAAGAGACCAAACAGTGATATATCATTTTTCATTATTGGAGTGCCCAACATTTAAAACTTTGATAATACCCAGTGATGGAGAAGATATAGGAAAACCAGCACCCTCATGCATTGTTAATAGGAGTATAAATCAGTGCTAGCATTTTAGAAGGCAATTTCTAACAGTTTTCAAAATTTAAAACAAGCATATTATTTGAGCCAGCAATTCTCCTTCTAGAAATTTATTTTAATCATTTCCTCATACAAATGAACAAAAATTATATGTACAGGGTTCATTTTAGTTTTACTTTTAAGAGGAAAACAAGTGGTGAGAAATGGGAAACAACCTAAACGTCTGTGGTAGTGTTACATTTTATCTCCAAATTTGAAACAGGAAGGCGGCATAACCTCCAAAAGAATGGCATAGCCTGAAGACATGATATAAACTGATCAGAACCAACTAGATCCAAGATGGCAGGTGAGCCAACTTCCTCTTGACTTGAGCCTCAGTGTACGCTCATTGTAACATCAGTACTCTAAATGACATATTCCAGGTGCCATGATGACTCCAAGGATGACCTTAAAGGTAAACAAAAATAGCACTTGCCCAATTCCTGGAAATCCCTCTTCCCCCAAATAGCTGGAATACTCATCCCACTTAGCTTATGAAATTATTCGCCCCTATAAAAGCTGACAACCCTGTACCCTGGTGTCTCCTTTTCCTCTCTTGCTTTCTGAGATGGTCTATACTCTGTGTATGGGGTGTGTTTCCTCCCTGAACAAACCTTCTTTCAGTTTGCTATGGTTCGCTCTTGAATTTTTTCCTGCACTAAGCCAAGAATCCACACTTAGTGACTGTCCAGGGATTCAGACGTAACCTGGGTGTGACCACTTTCCTGCACCTCACTCTTTTTCTTGCAACAAGTTGAGACTCCTCCCTTCAAAGAGTGCAGTAAAATTACCCTCCCTTTAAGTGTGGCTGTACTAGAGACTGTAATAAACAGAATGTGGTGTAAGTGATGCTTGTTGCCTTTCAAGACTGCGTTATAAAAGCCATTTGGTTTCTTCCTCGTTCTCAAAGTTGGATTCCTTACTGTAGAAGAAGCTAGCTGCCATATGGAGAGGACACTGAAACAGCCCAAAGGAGAGAATTGACTGGTAGGAACTGAAGCCTCCTGCCAGCAGCCATGTGTGAGCTAGCTGGGAGGTTAGATTTTCCAGCCCTAGTCGAGTCTTCTGATGGCTTCAGCTCCAGCTGACATCTTGGCTGAAACTTCATAAGAGACCCAGACCCAGAAGAACCCACCGAAACCACCCTTAAATTTATCACCAGAGGGCCATGAAATAACAAGTGTTTGCTGTTTTAACCTCCTCAGTTTTGTTAACAATAAATTTAAAATATATTAAATAATTTAAAAACTAGTTGATAAAGTATTATACTGACATACAATGGCATTCTATGCAGCTATTAACAATAATACTGTGGAGAAAGCTAGAAACAGCACTGTCTCCACACTCACAAGATCAGAAAATCTGGAAAATATGCAAATTCACAACTTTTGTGGACCAAGAGAGAGATGAGTTCACAGGGCAGCCATATAACCTGAAGTCCAAGGAAAACAGGCAGCTGCACAGAGAGAACTCCAGCTCTTGCCTACTTGGAGCAGGCAGTGCAACATGTCGGCAAGCAGAGTTCAGCTAAATTTGTTAGTGGCCTAGTATAAGTTTGCAAGAGAAAATTGAAACCTGCAGATGTAATGAAAATTTGCATTCAGTAGCAGACTTTTCTCCAGTGGTGTCACTGGGCACTCTAACACACACACACACATACATACACAATTAGTGAAAGTCCTGAGAAAGTATCCTTCAGGGCATAGCCCAGGGAGAGGAATACTAGCTGCTACAGAAATACAGGAAACAATGCTCGGATCCTATTTCTAACAGAACAGAAGCATATCCAACTGCTCAAGAACAGGTGTGATAAACACAGACTCACAGGCTGGTAAGCCCAACTGCAGCTGGGGAAAGAGAATGGAATGAAAACCGCACCTCTGATCCTGAGAAAGAGGTGGGCATATGTGCTGGGGGAAGAATAGAAACAACTCAAAGGTCACACTCCCTTAAAACCCAGGGACAGAGTGCCTGCCTGCCTGAGACTTAATCAGAACAGAGCATCTCCTGGCTTAGTGCCCAGCACCAGACTAACAAGCAGTGACTATCAGTAATGGCAGAATCTGCCAGGAGAGCTGGAAAGTGTGGAGAAAGAGAGACTCTGACACATGCCAGGGAAGACCTAAAGCTGAGGTGGAGCACACACTGAGAAAGCATTTGAGCAAACAAGGCCATACCTTAAACACAGGTAACACTTGAGGAATTTGATGATGTATGTAGCGTACTTAGGGTAACTGTGGCAACAACTGACCCAAGAATCTACACAAAAGAGTGAAGACTGCAAAAAATGGTAATCACATGAGTAAGGTTTTTTTTTAAAGAATTCTTTTTTAATATTTCATTTATTTTTTAATCTATTTGTCTGCATCGAGTCTTCAATATTTTATTTATTTTTTAATCTATTTGTCTGCAGCATGCAGATCTTTTGCTGCAGTGCAGGGACCCTCTGGTGGCACTTGGGCTCCAGAGCATACAAGCTTAGCTGCTCTGCAGCTTGTGGGACCTTAGTTTCCCCAACCCAGGATCAAACTCACATCCCCTGAATTGCAAGACAGATTCTCATCTAGTGGACTGCCAAGGAAGTCCCAATGAGTAAGTATGAAAGCCTTTTATCCCCCCTTATCATTTACCTCTCCTTAAAAGCTAATTGATTATTTAAATAAAAATAGAGTAACAATATGTTGTGGGATTCATTACATCTACCGAATTAAAACATATGACAAGACAACAGAAGTGAAGAGGGAAGAAATGGAAGTAACTGTTGCAAGATTCTTCTGTGTGAAAAGTGGTACAAAATCATTTGAAGGTACACTGTGATACCTTAAAGATATATACCCTAAACTCTAAAGCAAACACGAGAGTTTTTGTTTTATGAGATAATATTAGTTATGACATGAGAGTTGCAACTAATAAGTCAACAGATGAGATAACATGGAATTTTAAAAAGTAACTAACCAAGAGTTAATAGAGAAAGAGGAGATATGAAACCAAAAATGGGCAGGAAAAAATAGAAAACAGTTGCCAAGATGGTAGATATAAAGGTAACTATATCAGTAATCATATTGTTTGAACACCCCCAATTAAAAGGAGGTTATTGTCAAATTGAATATTTTAAAAAGAAAAGAAAAAGAAAAAAGACCACCCTTGTGACCTACAAGAAACCCACTTTAGCAAACCAAAGCCTATGCCTGAAATGCCTGAAGGTTAAGAAATGGAAACCTAGAGACAACCAATCACACACAGCCAGCTTGACTTTCTCAAAGAACACACCCATTTAAGCTGCAGCCAATCAAATAATTTCCTTACTTTGCTTCTGCCTCTTCTCTAGAGAAGTCTTTCCCCTAGCTTCTGTCAGTGGAGCTCTCCCAACTACTTCTGGCTTGACCCTGCCCAAATGAACTGAGTTTTGCTCAAATAAACTTAAAAAAAAAAATGTTAGTATGCCTCATTTTATCTAACAGTATAAAGACACAAGGGCTTCCCTGGTGGCTCAGATGGTAAAGAATCTGCCTGCAATGCAGGAGACCGGAGTTTGATCCCTGCATCAAGAATATGCCCTAGATAACAGAACTGCAACCTACTCCAGTATTCTTAACTGGAGAGTTCCATGGACAGAGGAGCCCGGCAGGCTATATATAGTCCATAGGGTTGCAAAGAGTCTGACATGACTGAGTGACTAACACACACACACATAAAGACAGAAATAGATTAAAAGTAAAAGGATGGAAAAAGATATCCCATACTAACACTAATCAAAAGAAAGAATAACTATGTTAATTAAAAACAGATTGAGTCTCAGAACAAAGAATATGACCAAAAATAAAAGTCACTTAAAAATAATAAAGTGGTAAATCTATCAAGAGGAAATACCAAGCCTATGTGTTTACACATCAATAAGAGAGCTTCAGAATATACAAAGCAAAAACAGAACTGCAAAGAAAAATAAACAAATCCACAATTATAAGCCAGTATTCTGACTTGAGAAATAGAATATTTCCTGCCGTATTAGTAAAGAAGGATGTCAGAGTCATCGGCGATTTTAGCCCTCCAGGGCACTCTGGAAGGAGAATACCTCTGAGGCAACAGCCACCAGGCTGCAGCCACTCCCTGCCAGGAGCTCCAGGGAGCTGCGCATGCATGGTGTTCAGTCATTCAGTCTCAGTCATGTCTGACTCTGCAACCCCACAGACGGTAGCTCGCCAGGCTCCTCTGTCCATGGGATTTCCCAGGGAAGAATACTAGAGTGGATTGCCATTCCCTTCTCCAGGGGATCTTCCCAACCCAGGGATCGAAACTGCATCTCGAGTCTCCAGGATTGAGAGGTGGATTCTTTACTACTGAGCCACCAGGGAAGCCCCAAAAGGCCACCTACAATATTGTTAATAGCTGATTAATGCTTTAAATTTTAAAAGTACTAATTTTTAAGCTTTTAAAACTCCTTAGCAAACTTGGGACAGTATCGCAAGGTAATTTTTTAATGTAAAGTTGGTTAGTTAAGCCATCATTCCTCTGATCTACTGCTTATATGCGTATTCCTCCTGACTGGGATTCACAGCTCTGAGAGACCATCATTGCTTCATCTAATTAATAGAGGAAGGAGATAAGAGATGAAAAGATCATCTTTCCAAGACATTGAATATTATTCATGTTCCAGAAAAACCAACTGGGAGTAGGCATTATTATCCCTATTCTACAACAGAAGAAACCTAGGCTCAGAGAGATTACCCAAGGTCGTACAACTGCTGAGTTGGCAGGGTCAGATTCAAACCCCAGATCCCCCCAACTCTTTAGACCATACTCTCCCACTCCCCGCAAGGTGAGGGTGCCAGATAAGGCTACCTTGAGCAGCGAGCAGGGCTGTCTCCGACTTCTTGTGAATACACACAGAGACAGCGCTCTACTACTGAGTTTTGACTCCTGCTCATTCCTCATGAGTGAGGGATTGGTTTTCTCTCAGCTGAGAAGGGTCTCTGGGTTTATACAGAAATAGATTCAAGATCTTAGAGAAAAATGGAGACCCAGCTTATGAGAGAAGGAAGCCAGTACTGGCACAGATCCACCTCCTCTTGTGTAAAATAATCTTAGATGCTCTTAATGGGGCTGGGGGACATGCCCCACCCCCCACCCCATTTCTTACAAACACTTAAGGCAGAACCGAAAGTGCCTGCTTTCACCGGAGGGCCACTTGTGGTTTCCCGCCCTCAGCACACTGCTTGGGAGGGCCTCTCAGTTGCTTCTCATAACACAAGTGACTTTGGTTTCTCGGCCACAACTGAGTGGAGGGCAGAAGGAGCCTGCCCTGGCATCAGCCTCCCACCATTCAGAAGACCCAGCCGTGCTGAGCGCTGAGCCTAGCAGCTGCTTGGTGAGGCACTGGTGCTCCCTGGCTCCCCAGTCATGTCCTGGCAGATCCCTGCAGTGGTGGTGTTCTTCGTGTCTGTGGCTGGTGAGTGACACATGACCTTCCATGGTGACCCCACCATATCTGGTCCTATTAAATGCAAATTCATTCTAGTTCCAGTGACCAAGGTGGGACAGGGCAGACTGGAAATAGCTGTAGTGACTTCAGTTACTGTGGGTATTTGGCTTGGGACTTTTTATTACTCTACATGTGGAGCACACTTCAGTGTTTCCCAAAGGCTTCCATGGTTTGGATTGTTTTCCGTGAGTCAGGCAGAGTAGGTGTCAACCCAGGAAGACAGAGATACTGCCTGTGGTTCCCAAACGGGTTCTAGGCACCTGATTAGAGAGAGTTTGTAGAAATCACTCCCATTTAAAAGGTGAAGAACTGAGCCAGAACTTAAAAATTGGGCTCTTGCCACCACTCTGGGGAAAGCATGTCATGCTTTGCTTTTTCTGCTTTTCTCAAGGGAAGTGCTACATTTATATTATGTAACAATAAGCTGTGAAGATGAATGAGATGTGGCTGGCAAACTGCACCATCTCAGAAGGATGTAAGCCAGGGCCTCAAAGATTTATTTTTCAATTGCAAGGATTTCAGATCAGAGAGACTGTCTAGAAATTTAAGCTTTTAATTTATGTCCCTATCCCCTGCTTTCACCAAGAGCATTTTCTCCCTAGGACACAGGGTCCTCTTATGTACTTTGTAAAGCTTGCTTGTTGATTCACAATTCCTTATACTACCACTGACTTGAATGTGTAAGGGAACTAGCTCTGTCCACACGGCCCCACTAACGTGCTCAAGTGGGGGACACACCTGCACTGGAGTGTAACCCAAATCATCATGAAAGTTGGGTGAAGAGTCAGGCCAGCTGCCCTAATCCAGGCTGTTTTCCTTTGTGCTGCACTTTCAGAATTAGAGTTTCACATTCTTTGGGAGGCAAAAATGGAAAGTCATTATTATGATTAACAGAGCAAACTAATAAAAACCCCTAAGTTCTCAGTGTAGTAGGAGCCCTCAGCGAGCTATGTGTGGGCAAAATTTCAATGCCTGGCAGGTGACTGGGGGATTCAAGAATGCAATGAGTGTGTGATAAATGCCCAGGCAGGTGGAGGGGAAATGCCACATTGCCCTTTCCTCTCTGAGCTGCACATTCTTAAAGGTGAACACAGGCACTCAGCAAATAAATCAGGGTCCATGTTCTACACTTCTTCACTGCACTCCTGCTGCTGCTGCTGCTAAGTCGCTTCAGTCGTGTCTGACCCTGTGTGACCCCATAGACGGCAGCCCACCAGGCTCTCCCCTCCCTGGGATTCTCTAGGCAAGAACACTGGGGTGGGTTGCCATTGCCTTCTCCACACTACACTCCTACATGCATATATTCAAGAAATACTCGCTAAATTGGGTATGAGCAAAAAGCATTAGACATTTTGCTTGGAGAGAATAGCTTTTAAGTAAGTTTACTGTGTAATCTTTTTCCAGTCACTTTGCTTCCCCGATCTCAAATTCTTCCCCTGTAAAATAAGGGGATTTAAGTTGGTATCAGTCAAATTTAGGTTCAGTTGCACACAAGAGACCAGCTCCAAATAGTGAATTAAACAAGATGAATGTTTGTTTCCCTCTTAAGTGAAAATGAGTCAAGAGGAAGTCAGAGCAGCTGTGTGGGGACTTTCTCATGGACCCACCACCCTGTGTATGACCTCCACCTGCAAGACCTCCTCACAGCTCTCGTTGTCTGCAGAGCTCTAGCCATCACATACAGATTGCAGGCTGATTGAAGGAGGAAACAGGAAGGCAGCAGAGAGGCCCCAGGAGTGACTGAGCTCCCTGCGAGCAGCCTTCCCAGACGGTCCACATGACCCTACCTCTTCTATTGCTTTGGCTTGAACTCAGTCACACATTCCTATCTTTCCCATCTGGAAAAGAGGCTTGGAGATGAATTCCAAGCAGTAAGCACTCAACTTCAACTCATGGTTCTATCTACAAAGGAAAAAGGAGAAACTGAATTTTGGAGGAGTCAGCCAGCAGTCTCCAACACAGGGCTGGAGCACCTTCTGTTCAAAGGTTCTCTTTGAGTCTCAAGTCCCCCAGAAAGTTAACAGAGACAGGATTTGCATCTTTTTGCTAAATGCTTTAAGACTAAACTGTGAAACTGTGAGCAGAATCTTGCCAAGGGCTGACCCCTGCTGCCCCACACATCCAGAAACAGTCTTCCTGCCTCATGCAGCTGGGGCTGCTTCTGCTGCCCAGGGAGGTGCCAGAGAAAGTGCTTGGGCATTATACCCAGTTCTCTGCCCCTGGGTGTGGCCCCTGGGGCTCCATTTACTCTCCAGCTGCGTTCCTTACAGCTGTGCAAAGTGTAGCCTCCAAAACCCACCAAGCTCACTCCCTGCTGGCCTTCCACCTATCCCTCCTCCCCACACCCTCCCATGTTCCCTTCATGTTGACCCCCTTGCTGTTCTGCAACATGCCAGGCTCTGAGGCCCCTGTGCCTTTGCACAGACTCTTCCTCTTGCCTGCAGGATGCCACCTGCTCTCTTGTCTGGCCGAAAAACTTCTGTTAGATTCCCCACCTCACCCCATCGCACTCAGAGAGCTTGCTTCAATAATAAGCCCTGCCACACTGAGGTGTGTAGTCCATTTTTGTATCTGCCTCACAAGGTTTGGAGCCCCTAAGAATAAAGACCTGCCTCCAGTATCTGGCCAGGAGCTTGGCTCAGTGTAGTCGCCCATATAGCCATTGAATTGGGTGTGGCAGGGAAACCAAACTAAGGCTCCCTAGGAAGGTCCCACTGTCTGGGAAATACCGAGAGAAGTAGTCCTCGTGTGGTCACTGGCTTTCCCAAGGCCTGGTTGACGGGGTATCTCTCAGATCCTCACGCGAGCTGTAGGGAAATCCAAACCTTCTCACACCCCTTCCTGCAGCTCACCATCTGGAGGGGTGAAGACTCTAGGGTACTCATTTTCTGAGTCCCTTGAATCCTGGAGAGGAGATGCTCAGGTTCTGGGAGTGAGAGCCCGGTGAATCAATGTGGAGATTTCAGATTGTGTTCTTTTGAGCAGGAGGAGGGTGGAGAGATTCTGAGTTATGCCCTGCCCTTGCTTCTGCCTACTTCCCTCTTTGTGGGTCTCAGACAACTTAACTAAACCTCTAGGGGTCAAAGAACCCATTTAAAAACTATGACCCAATTTTGACAAAGATTAGGCATATATGTATGGTCATAAACATAGATTTTGTAAAAACAAAGTATTTCTCAGAATATTGTTTCTTCGAGTACCTAACAAACTTATGAAGTTCCTTGGACATATTTCAATGCACAGCAGAGCTACCCCTGTCAAATTTCCATCTTATCATCGGCCCATTTTTTATACCTCACATTCCTACGAGGAAAGGAGGAGAGGGGCTAGATTGGAGAAGGAGAATATAGGAACAATATTTCCCAGAGTTGTTGAGTTGTAGTAACATACTCTGTCACTTTTGGTCCTGCACCTACCAGCCCCAGGCATCTGTTGACCACAAAGTCGTGTATCACACGGAGACGCCATCACTTCCGGGCACCTCACAAAGGCTTCCTGTACACCAAGCACACTTGGCAGGGTGCCACGAGTGTTCGTATCCGATCTGGGATGCTGTGCATTCATGAATAGCCAATGTGTTTTTTCCCTTTATTTGAGGTCATTCATCACGACTGAGAGAGGAGTTCTAATTGTACTATCAGGAAGGTTCCCCCTTTGAAAGTGTGTGCTACTCAGTTGAGGAAATTCTACTCAATTGAAAAGATTTACTTTAGCTCATAAGCATAAGGTAAACACAGTGGGATTTTATCAAGGACCTAATCATCCAGGAGAGCAAAAGGCAGGTGGTTCTCAATCTCCCAGAGTTCTCTGGAGCAATCTTTGCTTTTTACTATAGATATCCCTAGACACCATGTCTGGGAGTCAATTCTATTTCTCCATCATAATACTATGATCCTAATGGGATTTCTGTTGGGTTCTTGACCCAGGAAACAGCAACTCAGATTTAGCCCAAATGAATTCTGAAGATAAATCGTCAACAACTGTCAACCTTCATAATAACCTTGAATGGGGAAACCTTGCCCCAGGTTCTACAATATGGGCAGAAAGGCTCCACATGGAGTGATTTTACAAAGATTTACAAAGTAAACCTACAACCCAGAAAATCAATTGATATAACTCTCAAATATTATACATTTCAGTTGTCCAAGTAAACATTTTGGATACAGAAAAGACTCTTTAGTAAAAGTCTCAAGTAACTTAATGTCACTAATAATGTCTTTTACAAACCAGCTGTGCAGAAATAATTGATAAGTATTACTACTGGGTCGGGAAGATCCCCTGGAGAAGGAAATGGCAATCCACTCCAGTATTCTTGCCTGGAGAATCCCATGGACAGAGAAGCCGAGTACATTACAGTCCATGGGGTCGCAAAGAGTCAGACACGACTGAGCGACTTCACCTTCACCTTCACTACTGGACTTATAGTTAGCCTTTCTTCTGGAAAATGATCACTGTTTTAGCATGTGGGCCCTTGAAAGCCTCACTAAGGACCAGCATGAAGGTTTGGTGACCTGGGGTCGCTGCAGGGGCACCCTACTCTTCTCTCCTCTGCTTTTGTCTCTTCTCTCACTGTTCTTCCCAGGGGTACACACTGCCTCCATCCATCCACAGATCCAAGGGCAGGCTTTGCTTCAGACAGGGGTTTGGGTCTAAAGCTCCAAAATTTACTAGTTGAACAATTATGGTCAAGTTAATAGAATTTTCTAAAATTGAGTTTCCTCATCTGAAAAACATGGAAAGATTAGTACCTGTCAAAGGGTTTTTGAGAAGAGCTGATGAAAGATAACCCTTGATCTGAGGTCTGCCATGTAGTAAGTGGCTTGTAGTAACTTGGAATTTTATTGCTATTATTATGGGGAAAGTACCCACTTAGAAATATATTGGATGAAAAAGAGAGAGTAAAGGAATTTGTGGATGATTTTTATTAGATATGAAATTCAGGACTCTATAAACACCAGCATAGAACAATCTTTCCATTTTCCCCATGTTTTTCTAAGTCACTGCCTGCCACTGGGCAGCTCCCGCTCCAATGAGTGAAAATACAATGGGTAAACACTCTGAAACCGTAACACTGAAGAGACAGCACCATCTCTCAGTGTACCTGATTGTAAGGTCTCCTGAGACATCGTTGCACTTGTTCACTTTCCGGTTTGCTCTGTGCCTGAAGGAGACAAGGATAGAACTTTTCTGGTTGAAAAAGAGCCAGAGGCCTTTGGCCCTGAAGGGTGCCCTGGGAGAGAACCTATGACAATAAAGCACATTCTAGGTCTGCTTAATAGTTCAGAAAGGCTTTTACTCAAACCACCTTATTTGAGCCTTCTAATAATAGTAGAAGGAGGGTGATCCAGTGGTTAAGAGTCTGCTTTGCAATGCAGGGGACGTGCTTTTGATCCCTAGTTGGGAAACCAAGATGGGGAGCCACAACCGAGACCTGAAGCAGCCAAATAAACATAGAATAAACCTAGGAGGTCTACAGTGTTATAACTGCCCCTTACACATTCAGTTATTTATTCATTCATTCTGTAACCACTGAATACCTTCAATGCACAAGACTTGGTGGTAGAAAAAAAAAAAAAACAACCCACAGCCCCCACTTTGAGGTTGCCTTTAATCTAGTGGGAGAGATGCACAATCTATAAACATATAATCAGGGCTGGTACACACTGTCTGGCCAGGCTTATTGTTAAATATTTGAATGCCATCCCCTTATATCGTTACAAGTTGTGATTACTGCAGTGAGGGCAATGAAAATAACACTGTGATGGAGAATTGTGGGAACGGGGAGCTGTTTTATGTGGGGAGGGCAGGGAAGACTCTTGAAGGAGCCAACATTTAAGCCAAACTGTGAAGGACATGCACACCAGATATATCAGAGCCTTTATGGGTTAATTTAATTTCTTAGCTGGAAAAGACTGGACCACTCTAAAGGTTAAGTAAGGGAATGATAGAAATTGGGCTACAATTAGAAAACTGATGGCAAAATAAAAAAATGGGAGGGAACTGAATCTCTTGTCATTGGAGGAAATTATGCATAGATTGGCTGAACACGTGACAAAATATCCAGCAGTAAAATCCACACACTAGATTAGGGTTTGTATTAGATGATCTCTAAGGGCCCTCTCAAGCCTGGGATTACATGATTCTATGAAAACTGTACAAGTCTGTGCAGACCTTTATTCCTGTTATTCAAGCTGCCCTAGCTCTGTCAGATCATCCCAGCAATACCCTACCCAGGAACACACTCTGCCCAGGAACTGCCTGGATTCATGTCTGGAGAAGGAAGATGAAGTGACATGACACTTAGATATCTAGCTGAGCATGCTCTCTGGGGTGATAGTACCACACCTTATACAAACAGAAGGAAAGAATATCTCCGGTACAATCATGGATGACAGCCTTGTGTAACTCAATGAAGCTGTGAGCCATGCCATACAGGGCCACCCAAGATGGACGGGTCATGGTGGAGAGTTCTGACAAACGCGATCCACTGGAGAAGGGAATGGCAAACCACTTCAATATCCTTGCTTCAAAAACCCCAGTATGATCACAATCCTGTGAAAACATGGGTGCAGTCAAAATGTTAAAATTGTGACCTCGTGGAAGAATTTTGAGTGATGTTCACTTCACCATTCTATCCTTGCAAATTTTCTCCAGATCTAAAAAATGCATGTTAATTTTAATGAAACATTAAAGTGGGAGTGGGGAGGGACTAGCAAAGGTGAGCTACTAGTTGGTATACTGACATTTCTTTTCTAATTTGCAGGGATTTGGTATTATAACAGTCACATGAGAGCAAACGTGTTTCCAGAAATCACAGGTTATTCTTCACCTGCAACAGGACAGGCCACAGTGAAACCTTCTCTCCTCCAGCCCACTAACCACATGCCTCGCAAAACTGCAGCAGCAAGATCGACAGAGGGCCACGCCACCTCTCAGACAGTTGCCAAAACATCCAGCTCCGAGACCCTAACCACAAACACAGCCAGAGAAGCGCTAGCAACAACTTCCCCAGTAACAACAAAGAGCACCCTGCCAACCACGCCAACAACCCACACCCTAGTCACAACCCTGGCCACACCCAACACGTCACACGTGACTTTTCCAGTCACTGAGGCTAAAGCTGGCCTCAGTGTAGGTCCCAGTTCACCACCAGTCACCGTCAACCCAGCAGCTCACACCACTGGAAACAGGCCATCAACTGCCAGCCACACAACTGGGAAAACCACCCAACTCAGTAACCAGACCACCCTTCCAGCAACTTTGTCCACCTCACCACACAACATCACAACCAGTCAGAAACCTACTCAACCCACCCACACCCCAGGGCCAACTACAGCCACATACAACACCACCCAAACGGCCTCGCCTGCCACCATAGCTCCCAGGCCCACCCTCACACCACAGCCACTGTCACCCAAGACGGGACTTTATCAGGTTCTCAATGGAAGCAAGCTGTGTATCAAAGCAGAGATGGGGATACAGCTGACGGTTCAAGACCCATGTTGGTAAGTCGGGGCCATAGGACCATAACAACAGCTTCAAAAAGTTTGAGTGAGAGTGCCTTGCTAAAAATGAACATTCCCCTGCATCCTCTGCCTTGTAATGAAACAGACACTTGCAAGTTCCTCTTTCTCCAAGGTCCTCTATTAAGAGAACCAGTTTTAGAATACCTATAAAAATAGACACTGATAGTGACTGCATGAACGAAGGAAAGCACACACCAAAATTTTAAATATGCACATTCCTCACTTTTAGCCAGCACGGGCAGAGTGTGGGGTATGTCCAGCATTGACCCCAGCCTGGCCCTGGCCGTCTGGATGACTTTCAAGCCTCAACAACTTTCCTGTGAAATGAGAGGTTTGCATTCAATGGTTGTTCCAACCACCTGTAACATTAATATGAAAAATCCAGATTAATGAGAAGATTGGTTGGAGGTATTGGGGGTGAGGGGTTAAGAGTATTTGATTTACTGAAAGAATCACTATAAAAATTCTTCCTATTTTGCACCATTTTTGTGATTGCAAGTAAAACTTCCACATTTGGGTTTTTATTTGAAACAGAAGTTCATTAGACAGCAAAACATTTCCTGTAGTGTCCAGCATGTTTGACTGAACAAAAATTAAATTTCACACAGTTTATCAAGAATATAGCTGCCATGAATTATCTCTCAAGGATCTCCTCACTGTGAGAGCACTCTTTCGTTTAGAAAAAATCTTAACAGATTGGAAATGAGAGGTGTCTTCCAGGGACTTTGAAATTCCCCAGTGAAAACCCACTAGCCTCGAGTTTCAGACTTCTTTCTAGCCTGTGTTTCTGGTCTCCCAACTAAAGTATTCTCTTCATTGAGCCCATCTATTTTATTTCGTTTAGGTCTTTTCACCTCAGAAATACTTCAACATCGACCCCAATGCAACTCAAGCCTCTGGAAACTGTGGCTTCCGAAAATCCAACCTCCTTTTGAATTTCCAGGGCGGCTTTGTGAATCTCACATTTACCAAGGTGAGGCTGAGATCCTTACATGAACAGGCTCTANTTTTCACCTCAGAAATACTTCAACATCGACCCCAATGCAACTCAAGCCTCTGGAAACTGTGGCTTCCGAAAATCCAACCTCCTTTTGAATTTCCAGGGCGGCTTTGTGAATCTCACATTTACCAAGGTGAGGCTGAGATCCTTACATGAACAGGCTCTAGCATTTCTTTCCCCGGTAGCTCAACTGGTAAAGAATCCACCTGCAAAGCAGGAGACGCAGGTTCCATTACTGGGTTGGGTAGATCCCTGGAGTAGGAAATGGCAACCCACTCCAATATTCTTGCCTGGAGCATTTCATGGACAGAAGAGCCTGCTGGGCTACAGTCCATGGGGTTGCAAAGAGTCGGATGTGACTGAGCTACTAACACTTTCACTTTTTAAATCTCAAACATAAACCAATTTGAATAGATTTTACATGTTGATTTTATACACATGTAGACACCTAGACTACTATAAAAATGTATTAAAGTGTGTAGGTCTTGGTCTTATTTTCTTAGTCATTTGGAACACCTTTCTGCAATCCTGGCTTACTGGGCCTGGCATCCCTCCCACTTCTCTGACCATCCTGCCATTCCCTGTGTGCCCTGACTCTTGGTCCATCCAGGTTTCTACAGTGAGTTCCCTGAATAAAGGAATAAGCAATTAAGTGCTCATTTTTTCCACCTGAGCCCAAATTACCTGATTTGGTGAGGGAAACAGCATGAGTTTCCGGGACAGTGATAAGAATCACATTCTTCATTTGGGTGTTGTCCCAGCCTGTGAGAACAGCACCAGGTCTCAACCTCCAGCGGCCCTCACCACCTACACTTGTGTTAAAGCCTAATGCCTCAGTATGATACTGGAGGTTTACCTATGACACTGGAGGTTTACCTATGACACTGGAGGTTTACCTCCCTCTCTCTCAACCTCATTCCTTCCACTCTACCCAGGAATCTCTCAAGCCTGGCTCCAGGTCATCACTGAACATGGTCCCTTGGAGGCAGCTTGGTGATTTTCAAAGGTTCCTGGGTCCACCTTCATTACCCATGTGACAGGTGGAAGTTGCCCAGCTGCTAGGATGGGCCTGCGGCCTGGACCTCCTGCTTTGGCTCTGGAGCCTGCCAGGGCGGGGAGAGACCTTATACCAGGCACCATGCTGCCCTACAAAAGACACCTGCAGCCAGAGCCTCTTCCCAGTGAGCCTGATCTTCTTTGGTGTACCAAGGCCTCCTGGTTACAGGGGGTCAGGCCACAAGGGAAGCATGTGTAGAAGTTGTCCCAAACCATGGTGCCTGCTGCCCTCCTTGACCTGTGCTGCTGTGTCCCATGCAAGGGTCACACTCTTCTCATTCCAGCCCACAGCCTCTCTGACTCTGTAATTTCCTTTAGTTAAGAGAGTGGGATGTGGCATTGTAGGGATGAAGCAGGGTGTTCACTTCAGTTCAGTCACTCAGTCATGTCCGACTTTTTGCGACCCCATGAATTGCAGCACGCTAGGCCTCCTTGTCCATCACCAACTCCCGGAGTTCACTCAAACTCACGTCCATTGAGTCAGTGATGCCATCCAGCCATCTTGCAATCCCACGCTTCATTTTAAATTCCAGAGGAAATAGACATCAAAGCCTTTTGAGATGTTCTCTGATAAGAATGAGGGTCATAGAGATGGAGAGGAGGCAAGTGTCAACATCTTCTGTTTGCTCTCTTTCCCCTTCAGCCTCCTCTGTGCAGCCCAAGAAGGGCTTTGATGCCTCTGGAGATGGGGCACGGAGGGGGGGACTTTGCCTCCAGGTGGGGGAACTTGGCCTCAGGGAACCTGACCACAGTGCCCTATGCAAACCACCCAAAGGAGGAAGTTGTACCAATGAACAGACCCACAGAAATTTCCAGTGGGCACAAAAAGCAGTATTACTCTAACACCAAAGTCAAATGTCATAGAAGGCAAATTCAGGGACTAACCAGGAGCTGGGTTTTCTAGGCCGTATCCTGGAAGGGAGAAGACAACAGAGTATAGTGAAGAGCATGGTCATGAGGTCAGAGTCTCGCCTACCAGTTTGACTTCGTTACTGTTCTGCTTTTGACATCAGGCAGGCAGCTTAATCTATTTGAGTTTTTTGTTTTATTTTTTTACCATTTGAAAAGTGGGAGAAAGGAATTAAAGATCTCTCCTGTAAAGAGCTGGATGCAATACATGGAAAGTGGACGCACACTAGCTAGTCGCTATGGTTACAGTGACTGAAATGGGCAGACGTCTTGGGGACACAGCGATGGCCATTCCCCCTCTCAGAGGAGAAGCTCTTTCTGATTGCCCCGAAGTGTCTTGCAGGCCGAGAGGATCCTAGCAGCTGGGACTCGGTGCAGGTCTCTTTCTTCCCTGTCTAACTGACCCCTGAAGTTAGAGGGTCTTGTTTAGCAGATCTTAGAGAGCAATGAGCACAGACTTTGGGATCAGACAAATCAAGATTGACTTTCAGTCATAAAACTTACTAGCTGCATGACCTTGGACTAGATTGGGGCATTTTCCTTGTCTATAGAATGGAACTAGTTATAGCTACTTAGTGGGACCCTTGGGAGAATTAGAAATGGCGTTTGTAAACCAGCCTTAGCTATGCCCCCAGAGAAGGCAAAAAGTCCCAAAGAAAGTAAAAGTTCCTACCAGTCTTAGCCTTCTGGGGAATGTCTGCATTTGAAAAAAAGTTATTTGGCTGTGCTGGGTCTTAGTTGTGGTATGTGGGATCTTTGGTTTCAGCCTGCAAACTTCTAGCTGTGGCGTGTGAGAGCTAGTTCCTCTGCCAGGGGTCGAACCAGGTCCCCATACATTGAGAGTGCAGAGTCTTTACCACTGGACCACCAGGGAAGTCCCAGTTTCTGCATTTTAAAAGAGTTGTTTCAGCCAAAGTGGTGGCCACAAGTCCCAAGATTATAGGGGCTAAGCATAGACCTTGTTGTATATTTAGTCTTAATTGCGAGTAGTTGAAGTAGTGAAAAAGTAAAAATATCTTTTGTCTTGAAACAAACAACCCTTTTTTATTTTCCCACTTTTGGTGAAGACTTCATTTATCCATTAAATCTGTATAAGAAAAATGTTAGCGTAGGTGTGAGGTGACAAGCAGCAGCCTCAGTAGTGAGGGGACGATAAGGAGGGGTCAGGAGCTCCGGTCCTCCCCAGAGCGGACAGCCAGAGCTGAGGAGGCCAGTGGTAGGGCTGGCATCCAGCCCTGGGGACCGTCACTGTCTTTTATGGTGAGCGTTCATTCTGGATGGTGAGGTGTCCTGAACGGACACCACTCTACTGCGCCAGGTAAACATTTTACGTATCACCTCCATCAGGTGGTAATGAGAGACCAGTGTTGCCAGTGTTCAAGAGGAGGCAGAAATCCAGATCTTTTAATAAAAGCACATGACTTTTTAAGTTAGCAACACATTTTTAAAAAAGTGAACACTGTTGACCCAACGAAACACAGTTGTAGGCCTGTGTTTTGGCCTCAGGACCCTGACACTGTGCCTTCTGCCCTAACAGGTGAACTATGTGAAATGCCTTTAGGCAGGAAAGTCTAGATTCTTCCGCAAGAGAAATGCGCCCAACACTTCCGTCGCTTTTCACTTGTTGCTACCCTCTACGCCAGTGCTTCTCACCAGCAGCAGTATTAACACTTGGGTTAATACAGATGAGTCTTTGCAGTGGGGGCTGTCCTGTGCTTTCTGGGTTGTTGAGTAACATCCCTGGCCAACACCTACTAAATGCCAGTAGCAACACCCAACCCCAGCTATGACAATCCAAAATGTCTCCAGACATCACTAAGTGTTCCCCAAGGGGCAAAATCGCCCCAGATTGAGAACCAGTGTGCTAGAGAAAAAGAGAGCCTTAAAAAAAAATAGGAATACATGTTAGTAATAACATTTCTGTTGTTCAATTGCTCAGTTGTGTCCGACTCTTTGCGACCCCATGGACTGTAGCATGCCAGGCTTCCCTCCCTGTCCTTCAGCATACCTGGAGTTTGCTCAAACTCATTTTCCGTTGAGTCAGTGATGCCATCTAACCATCTAGTCCTCTGTCATCCCCTTCTCTTCCTGCCTTCAATCTTTCCCAGCATCAGGATCTTTTCTAATGAGTCAGTTCTTTACATCAGATGGCCAGAGTATTGAGCTTCAGCTTCAGTATCAGTCCTTCCAGTGAATATTCAGGGTTGATTTCTTTTAGGATGGACTGGTTGGATCTCCTTGCAGTCCAAGGAACTCTCAAGAGTCTTCTCCAAAACCACAGTTCAAAAGCATCAGTGCTTTGGTGCTCAGCCTTCTTTACGGTTCAACTCTCACAACCATAAACAGATGTTATAAAAGAGAACCAAGTTGTAGGATAATAAGTAGATGCTGACTAGCAAGACTGATTTTTCAGCCAGTTTATCAATAATAAGAGTTTACTGAGCACCTACTTTGTCCCCAACACTAAGGTAGACATAACGGGAGAAAAAAAAGAAATATAGGTAATAGTTTGAGGTTTCAGATCACATACAATAACTTGTAATTTTTAAAACTGAACACTGCCAGCTACAGAAAAAAAGAAAAACCCCTCCTAGGAGGGAAATTGTTGTTGACGTTGTTCAGTCAAGACTTTACTGATCTGTATCATATCTGTGTGACCATGGACAAATCAACAGCTGTCTGTCTGAACCTGTTTTCTCAAGATGGGACTGCTATGAGGATGAATTGGGCTGGTGTATATGAAAGAACTGAGCGGGGCATCTGGCCCACTTAGGGTAAGGACAGGTGGTATTCCTTTCTCATTTCTCTCTGTTTCGTTTTTTAAAGAACTGAAAACCTTTCCATGTCAATGTCTTATTTGATTAAGATGACATGCTGAGAGTTGTTCAAACTCTTCAGCTGCAAGATAAATGTATCTCCTCTCACCCTCTACTACCCACAATTTCCTTCCTGCCCAGGATTGTTTGTTTTAAAAACAACACATCTTTCAGTAACTCTGTGTAGAGTTTGTTTCTGTTCTCAGTACTATCCTTTCTCATCCACCTGGTTTGAAGGGCAATGTGAGCCTTCAGCACTGCCTCTGGACCTGGAAGAAACCAGGCACCCAGAGGGAGGAGACCCAGGGCAACACAGTGTTAGCCATCGAGGTGTGAACAATGAAGAGTGCCCAACCACCTGGTGTTTCCCCAAACCCTTTTGGGCAATTAGGAGCTGTCTTAGCTTACAGCTTCCTGAGAACTGTCATCAGCATTTATATGTTAACACCCTCAGGGAGTGCTGTTCAGAACTTCCCAAGTGGGTGGCCCACCATTCCTGCCATGCTTTCCTTTGTGGGGTTCCCTCTGCCTGGAATGCCCCTCCCACCCCTAATTCATCCTTTGAGATGAAATATCAATTCATCTTCACCCTAGGAAGTCTCCCCACCTCAATCGCCACCTCCATCCCAGGTAAACTGGGACACTTCCCTCTCTTGGTTTCTGGACCCTCCATATATCCCCTGACCTCCACTAATGCACTTGCCACACATTTTGCCATCTTGAAGGCAAGATTTTTACTTATTCACACTCCTTAGTGCTCAGCCCTGATTTTACATATAGTGCGTGCTTATACTTAGTCAGTCAGTCCTGTCCAACTCTTGGCAACGCTTTGGACTGTAGCCCACCAGGCTCCTCTGTCCATGGGATTTTTCAGGCAAGAATACTGGAGTGGATTGCCATTTCCTCCTCCAGGGGATCTTCCTATCCCAGGGATCAAACCTGTGTCTCCTGCATTGCGGGCAGATTCTTTACCCTCTGAGCCATCAAGGAGGCCCTTATACACAGTATATCTTTACCAAATGTTTGATGGAAGAATGAATCAATATGGAGTAAATCTAAACTTCACAGAGAACTTTGAGCCAAGGGGTCAAAAAGTAAATTAGCACCTCTGTGTAAACAGCCTCTTTAGTTTTTGTGACATTCAGAGTAGAGATTTCTTTTTTTTTTTTTTTTCCATTTAACTTTTTATTTTATACTGGAGTATAGTTGATTAACAATGTTGTGTTAGTTTCAAGGTACAGCAAAAACATTCAGTTGTACACATACATATATCTATTCTTTTTCAAATTCTTGTCCCATTTAGGTTATTACATAATGAGCAGAATTCCCTCTGCTACACAGTAGATCCTTGTTGGTTATCTGTTTTAAATATAGTAGTGAGTACACATCAATCCCAAACTCCCTAAATATCACCCCATCTGTCCCCATGGTTATCATACCTTAAGCAAAAGTGGCCTGATTGATGTCCACATCCTGAACATCTGTGACTGTGAAACTCCCATGATAGAATTTGCAGAAGTTGAGGAGGGGACCCTGGGCATCACAGTCATTGGTATGCTGCCTTTCTGGGCAGGCTGGACAGACTGGCTTTCTCTGGACCCTGTCCTTTGCTAAGGAGGATGTTTAAGTTCCTTGAGCTAAAATCTTTCTGATGAGATATTGAAACGTTCTCTTTCTGACGAGATATTGCAGAGACACTGACAGTGAGGAACCACATTGTCAGCACCCATTGGTTGAGTAGTGAGACGGCTCTTTAGCAAACGGTTCATTCAAATGGACATGTTTTAAGTGCTAAAATACCACACTTGGCTCTTAGGAGTGCTTGGCCCTCTTTTGTCAGTGCTGATAGGTACACACAGGCTTTTTACTTTGTCTTCAAGAATCTGTCATGGTAGATATTTGTCATTCTTCAGCCTCAACCCCAATTGAGAAACCATCTGGCAGAGACTAACCTGATGGGTGACAAAGGAGAAAGCAGACATTATAAATTGAATAATGTGTGGCATGTGATTTCCCTTGGGCTTTGGGTTAACACCTGCTTGAAGCTCTCAACCTACCCTCCACCCCCACTGCTCTTCTCTGCATCCACCCCGTTCCCATCACTGAGAGCTGAAGTTTCAGCCAGCTTCTTTAATCCACAGGGCTAGCTAAGCTTAGCTCACTGGCTTGTTCTCTTTTTCTGTTGGTGGTAGATCTGAGCTCTAGGATATAGATAAAAATTATCCTTTGAGCTCAGTGAGAGAGGTTTACCGGGAAGGAAAATCTTTTTGTTAACAACGCTAGTTAAAATTTGAATGGAGACTTTGTGATCAGTTTTTTACATGATTCCTTCATTTAATCTTCACATCAAACCTAAGATGTGAGGATTACTATTGCCTATTACTATCATCCCCATTCTTCTATTGAGTAAGTAAAAAATTAAATGTTTGGAATGTTCACAAAGATTCAACAACTCAAACTAGGTTACATGGGAACAAAGACATATTTTAAAAATAATATTTAAAAATTCTTAGCAACACTTTATTCTCCCAAATAGGAGATTCATCGCTCTAACATTTCATAACCAACCAATGTATTCAGCAACCTTGTATTTTACTGATGGTGTAGCCCAAGAGTCAACAAACTATGCCTCCCCAACCAAATCTGGCCCACAACTGAAAAACTGTACAGTCCACAAGCTGAGAATGGCTTTTACATTTTTTATGGTTGAGGGGAAAATTAAAATTCTATGGCACATGGAAATCATATAAGATTCAAAATTTCAGTGTCCATAAATGTTTACTTTTGGAATATGGCCACATTTATTTAAGTATATGTCATCTACAGCTGCTTTTGTGCTAGAATGGTAGAGTTGAGTGGCTGCTACAGAGAAACACAAAATCTAAAATATTTACCATATGGCTCTTTACAGCAGGAAAAAAAAAAAACAACACAACTTTCCAACCCCTCATATAGAATAAACTTCAGCCTTGTTGCCATTCAAATTAGGCCAAATTCTGAATTTTTTAAAGAAATGCTTTGCTCCAGTTTAAATGAAAGACAATTTTATTTTCTTTAACACCACTCCACAGAAAAAGTGGGTACCATGATCTAAATAAGACTCATTCAATATTGGCAGCATACATTATATAAAACTTGAAATCTCAAGGAAATTAAACATTCCTCTGATCTTTTGTTTATATAAATTTGCCGAACACATGCTGTTCCTTCACCATGAAGATAGACAGCAGCTTTGTCAACATTTGTCTAATTTTGATTCAGTCAAAACAGAAGGATATAGCTTGGGGCTCTGTCCTGTTACATCATGAGATGAACTTGCAGTGAGTGTGGGCACTGCCATCTGCTCTGGAGGGCCTCACCATGGGCGCTAGCCCCATAAAGCCCAAGTTCTTCTGGAGCAGGGACAAACCTTCCCATCAGGGCATGCAGTTGGTTGGGCCCATGCTTGCTTTAATGCTTCACCTCCCCTCTTGGAACTCTTAATGGTTTTTCAAATGTTATTTACTCATTTATTAGCTGTGCTGGGTTTTCGTTGCTGTACCAGGGCTTTCTCTAGTTTTGGCAAGCAGGGGCTACCCTCTAGCTGTGGTGCTCAGGCTTCTCATTGTGGTGACCTTTCTTGTTGTGGAGCACAGGCTCTACAGTGCTCGGGCTTCAGTAGTTGCGATGCCTGGGCTCAGTAATTGCAGCTCATGAGCTCGGTAGTTGTGGCTCGAAGGCTCCAACATGTGGGCTCAGCAGTTGCGGTGCATGGGCTTAGTTGCCCTGCAGTATGTGGGATCTTCCCAGACCAGGAATTGAACCCATGCCCCCTGCATTGCAAGGTGGATTTTTAACTGTTAGACCACCAGAAAAGTCCCTTAATGACTTTTGATCTTGCATTTTTTATTTTGAACTAGGTCCACAAATTATATGGGCTTCCCAAATGGCTCAGTGGTAAAGAATCTGCCTGCCAATGCAGGAGACGCTGAAAATGCAAGTACGATTTCTGGGTCAGGAAGATCTCCTGGAAGAGGAAATGGCAACCTGCACCAGTATTGCCTGGAAAATCCCATGAGCAGAGGAGCCTGGTGGGCTTTAATCCACGGGGTCACAAAGAGTCAGACACTGAGCAACTGAGCATGCAGGCACAAATCACGTAGCCAGTCTTGCTTCCTAAAGGTGATTATGTACAGGCAACTACATTTCAGGGAATGTGAAAGGAAGCTCTCACACCACAATTTTTTCTCTGTGATTCCATATCCCATAAAGGAAAATGTTGAACAAGATCCCATAGACAAGATCTTCCTTTGTCTCTCCTAAATGTGAATCAGAGGTAGATTCCTGCCTCCTCTGAACCTCTTTATTCTTGGTTGTAAAATGGGATAAGAATACTTATGCTGCCTCGAGGGGTTGTTAGAAGGATCCAAGAAGGTGAAAAATGCACTTAGGAAACTGTAAAACCTTTAAAGAAATACAAGCCCCCTTTCTTTACAAGGAGGATAGGTGTAGGAGCTGCCACAGGAGAGAGAGACTCCTGGAGGCCTGTCATGGAGCTCAGCCTGACACCGCCACTGTTCTGCTGCTCCTTAAATCAGTCTCTTGCTACAGCCCAGTTTCCAAAAACAAAGCCCTCACATCACTGCCCTGCTTAAAACCCTTCGATGAATTCTTGGCTAAAAGAGACCCAAATAAAAGAATAGTCTGGGACTTCCCTAGTGGTGCAGTAGTTAGGCCTCTGCTCTTTCACTGCTAAAGGCCTGGGTTCAATCTCCGGTCAGGGAACTAAGATCCCACAAGCCACACGGTGTGGCCAAGAGGTAGAAAACAACAACAACAAAAAACCTGAATAAACTATCTGAAAGCAACTCAAGAAAGGCCTGGATCACAGTTGTTTTTCTCTAAAAAAAAATGGATGATCCAAGCACATTGTCCAATTTGCCTTTGAGACCCAAGACTGAGCATCTTGAGTGAATCACCTAGGTCTTATTCTTCTCCCAGGACCTAGAGCACTGCCTGGTCTGGGGTGGATATAAGAGAGGTTAAAGGCTAGCCAGGCAGCTGGGGGTCATATCTTCCCTGCCACCTATTATTAGAGTTGTGACCTTGGGCAAATCACTGAGCCTTCATCTCTTCTCCTAGCTGTTGTGAGGATTAAATAAGGTGTAAAGCAGAGGTGACTATCACACGAGGTAAGAAGTGCTGGGCACAAGGTGAGAAGCCAGTGTGTGGAGGTGCTTCAGTGAACCGTAGCATCCAGAGTTCAGTACATTAACAGCAGTGACCTTACTGGAACAATTTGTACTCTGGAACCCTTACTGTGTAAGGAATCATCATTTTCATCACAAATAATATGCAAATGAACTAGATGTGGTCAAGATTATTATTGTCAAATTCCTTTGATGAATACTAAAAGTAATTCTGTGTCAGATTCTCATTTTGGTTGCTTTACCATTTTTGGCAACTCCTCTTACTTCCAGATGGTTTTCTAACGAATGCTTAAAAGTGGTAACACCATAAATCACCTGCTTTAAAAAATAAAAACTCCTTTTCCAATGTACCCTTTCATATCTCAGTTCAATTCCTTTTAACGTTTCATACTCTGAGTCTCTCAGGAAGTTATAGGGCTATTCTGTAGGGAGTTTTTTGGTTTGTTTTGTTTTTCCAAAAAGACAGTCTCTGGATAAAATGCTTTCTAATTCTGAACACAAAAGCCTAAGGTCCTTTTCTAGGGAGCAGTCAGTAATCTCAGGGTTAACCATTTCTTTCCAGAATCCTTCATGGTTCCATCTAACTGCTTGGAGATATGAACCCATTAATCTGTTTAAAGTAATTGATAACCTATCCAGGAAAATCCACACACATACACTATTTTTCATACTCTATTTTTCCCAGGGGGTTTATGATTGAAGTCACTCAGTTGTGTCTGACTCTTTGCAACCCCGTGGACTGTAGCCCACCAGGCTCCTCTGTGTATAGGATTCTCCAGGCAGGAATACTGGAATGGGCTGCCATTTTCTTCTCCAGGGGATCTTCCTGACCCAGGGATCGAACCCAAGTCTCTCGTATTGCAGGCAGACGCTTTAACCTCTGAGCCACCAGGGAAACCCATCAAATCCACCTACAGTAGCCTTAAGGATGAGTAGTCTCAGTTTAAATCCCTACCCTAAGATACTAATTACTAATAACAGCTTAATGTTTGCCCCTCACCCTACAACCCACTCACCTTCCAGATATATTTGCATTTTATCTGGGAAAAACGTGACCTAGCTGAAGGGATTCAGATTTTACCAGAGGAATTTGAATTTCAGGCTCTAGCAACAAGCATGATGTAGAGAAATTTTCAGCCAGGGACAAGCCATTACTATTATTTATTTATTGTGTGATGTATTTACTGTTTTGGAAGTTTTCAAGCACAATTATGGTTCCATTACAACATACCCCCAAACCTCCATATCAATGATTTAATAGCTAGAATCCTGCCTAAACAGTCTGTAAACTAGGATCATAAACAAAAAACCAGAGATTACCCAAAGATTTACACACTACTGTTTTACAGGATGAAAATTCATATTATATCAGTGAGGTGGAAGCCTATTTGACTGTCTCAAATCCAGGTAAGTAGTTGGAGAGGCCTGTTCTACTAGCGATGATGCTATGTTTCTGGTTAGTTCATTTTTCATCTCACTAATGCTGCATTTGAGACACAGGCAGGAGCTACAATAGCACAGTAGTTAAGATAACAAGCTCTAGAATTGGACAGCTTGAGTCCAAATACCATTTATTAGCTGTGTGGTTTTGGGCAAATGTTTTCAACTCTATTTCCTCATCTGTAAATGGTGACAATGAGGTATGTCACCTGTCATGACCTCATGACATGTCATGTCATGTCATGTATGACATGTCAATAAGGAAGTTAGTGTGGGAATTAAACAGGAAAATGCACATCAAGTGCTTGCACAGAGCCAGACCCAGTGAGCTGACCTTCAGTGTGTGATGTGATCTCAGACACAGGTGAATGCACCTGCAGTGGCAGGAGAGGAGGAATTTCCAGGCTGCCTCACTAACAGCCTGTGGCTAAGTTCACTGAGGTTCACAGTCTAGTCCTTGGCCCCAGAAGCCCTTAGCACACCCTTAGGTAGCAGCTGTCTCTTCAAGGAACCTGGCATTAAACCAAGGTTGTAAACTGATGTATAAAAGCAGAATGCTAATCTGTTCATTCATGCTACCGTTTCTTATTGTTACTGCAAGGGGACCAGAGAGTTAGCTCCTCTTGGTCAATGAATTTTCTCTCATTTGGGAAACCAAGTATATTCAGAAAGGTACCTGGTGGAGGTGTAATTAGAACATGTGGAGTTATTATGTGATTTAAATGTTTAACCCCATGTCCTTTAGCGTTCACCTCCTTGAAAAGGGTGTAACCCTCATGAGACAGCGCCAGTCTTTGAGTAGGTCCCTCTTTCCATCAGCACTCAGATAGCTGGAGATGAGCCTCTCCCTTTTCATGAGTCCCTGAATGATGTAACAACCCCTCCCAATGATGGGCCTAGTCCTTCCTTTTGTTCTATTAATGCATTCAGTGTGATGATATGCAAATAGTCAACTCGGTAACTTTGCATGTCTCCACTCTGATTAATTATTAGTAAAGAGTTCATGTGATTTTGACTCAGAGAACAATCTTACTTCTTTTATTTCTGAAGTTTTTGTGGGCACTGTGTGTGTGTGTGCCCAAGCATTGACAATTGTCCACATCAGCTCTGCCCCTAAATGATTTAAAATAACTGAAGAAAAGATTCCCAGAAGTTTTGATTTCAGCATTATCATATTTCAGTGTAAGTGAGATGACTCTCAAATACTGCAAACAGCAGGAAAAAGTCCCCAGAGAGCACCTGGGTGAGGTTTCATGAGGCGAAGGTGGCAGAACTCCAGAAAGCCACATTTAAGAAAGGCCATTTAACGTTTCATGAGCCGCCAAGCAACAGCTGGGCCTCAACAGCTATTTGCCAGGATTCTTATATGTCTCTGTTTCACCTTTGTGTTTTCAGCGAAAGTTTACCAAGGAATGAAACGTGCAATGATGATGTTTGAGACTGTGGTCGGGCATTCCTTCAAGTGTGTGAGTGAACAGAGCGTCCAGCTCTCAACCTACCTTCAGCTGAAAACAATGAATGTCCAACTTCAAGCCTTTGATTTTGAAGATGACCACTTTGGAAACGGTGAGTTATGTCACAAAGAAACACTTCTGAGAAAGTGTACCAAGGTAGTTTTAAGGTTTTTTTGTTTGAAGCTTTTAAAGGAACAAGAATCACTTGAACATCCTAGAACAGTATGATTCTACCACCAAGCTCTCAGGGTCAAGTTTCTCTGGCCAGCCCTCCCACCATTGTGTGAGTCAATACCAACCTCAAAACTAGCTAAATCTATTTTTGCTAGTTGAGAGGTACTCCTAATGTTGTTGAGTTGTTATGAGAGAGATATTTTAGAAACTAAAATTCAATTCTTGCCCACAGGTAGAAATCCTTGTAACGCTGTTTTCCTGGTGGGGAGAAAAGGAATTCCTACATGTCTTAACCCACTCGTGTCCATTGCCCTCCTGTTGTAGGTTACATTCTCTTTGCCTGACCAAAATGCACGTTCTGACTCACTGATACACACATGCATATAATCAATCAAAAAGTCAGAAAATGCCATCGGTAACCTCCCCAAAGCAAGCTGCTGAGTGCTGGTAAACCCAAGTGTTTTTGGAGAACACTTTAAACATCCTGAATATGAGTGATGGGTAAAATTCAAGATTTTGGAATAGATTCCTTCCCACTTACAGAGGGAAAAGAAAAAGATGTGATATTTCTAGACAGAAACACACTCAGCTGGACCTCCTCTTCTCAAATCCAAGCTGTGCCACCAAACTAGTGCTTCCTCAAAGTTAGTCTTAGTTTTCATCCAACTTCTGCTTTGGGTTTTTACCACAACAGAGGGAAGCAGGTCGTAGCAAGAAGACCAGGGACAACCCAGGGTGACTTTCCAAAAAAGCCCTTTTCTCCCCACTGAGAAAACAGTGTTACAAGGGTTTCTATATATGGGCAGGAATTGAACTTTAGCTTCTAAAACATCTCTTTCATAATATGTCAATGACATAACAGCACCTCTCAACTATCAAAAATTGATTTAGCTATATACTTAGCTGTAAGTTAAATTTCTATAATGTGAGTCTGATTTCTCTGTAAAGTTGAAGATGTGAGGGCAGAAAACTCCTGATATATTAACACTTGGTGAAAGCATTGAGCAAAGGAAGTAGTAAAGTGTTATTTGCTGTGGATCCCCTGATTTCTGTAGATTTCATCTGAGTCCTACAATTTCTATCTTCATTCTGAACCTTTACCACAGTCCAGATTAAAATCTAAGATTAAATATTAAAATTTGCTAGTAGGTATTCCCCTACATTGTCATCTTGCCTCAAAATACCCAGTTTGAAAAATTCTTTTAAAAATTCATTATGAAGTCTTGAAACACCTCTGTATTTAATTATGAGGTTTTAAAAACAGTGCACACGTTTGTCCTTCCTCCCCCTCAGAACCTGTGTATAGAAGGAAGTTGAGCAGGTCTGGGAAACCACTTAGTGGCAGAGGTGAGAAATGAAAACCTTTCAGCAGCACACCTGGCCTGCTATTAGCAGTGCTCACGAGGAGATGTAGAAAGCTATCTTATCATTTTTTCCTCTCCCTCCCTTGCCCTCTCATATAAATTGTCACAAAACCCTGTCTGTTCTACCGCCAGAATATTTCTCTTGTTCATTCGACCATCCCTACTTCAGCTCAGCTCTTTATTCCCATTCCTTGTGCTCAGAATTCACTAAAGATGCTCAAGTGTGAAGTCATATGTCATCCTGTAAATAATATTTTCTACCAAAGAGTAAGAGAAGATGGTGAAAGGAATCAGTTAAAAAATAAAAGTTACCATACAGTATGGTGTTATAAAAGGGATAAGTACAAAGAGCTGTGAGAGTCAGAGGACAGTGTGACACACACAGCATTGTGGGGAGGAAGTCAGAGAAACCCTGACCGATGGCTGGCCCTTCACCAGGGGCTCGGAGAACTGGGGGAGGAGTCCCGCAAGTGTGAACGCTCAGCCTTGTCAGAGAGAATGGTCGTCTCAAACAGTAGGCTCCTGCCCCCACTTCTCAAGCTCTTCTCTCTAAACTCTGGGAGGTGCAAAAGCTCTCTCTGGTGTCAGGAGCACGGGCTGTCTGGCAGCCCCTTTCAAGAGGCACAGAGTTTAAATAGAATACTTTGGCCACATGATTTGGTGCAGATTTTGACGTTGGGAAACAAGGCTCTTGGCTTACCCTGGCTCTAGAGTCAAGACACAATTCTGATCCTGACCTCTAGCCTTAACCAGTATTTCTCAACCAGTATTTCTCAAAGTTGAATCTGCCTCCCAGTCATGTCAGAATCACCGGGCCCCACGTCTGACCCACAGAATCAGAATCGCTTGAGTGTGGGGCCCAGGAACCTGTGGAACAATATGCCCCTTAAGTGGCCAGAAGCACTGCAAGTTCCAGGGCTGCAGTGGCCCCTCCCCTTCCCGTCTGTACCTGAGGCAGCGGGGACAAGCCTAGTACCTCCATCTCTCTTTCTTCTCTGTGAAGCCGAGGCAGGTGGGGGCAGTATCACTTCCCAGCGTCGTGGCCAGCCTGTAACATCTGTTACTCTGACTTCAATTGCAGCGGATGAATGCATCAGTGACAGAAACAGGAGAGAAATCCCTGTGGCCGTGGGCCTGAGTATCGCAGTACTGCTTGCCGTTTTGCTAACAGCATGCCTGATGACCAGAAAGAGGCCCAGTAGAGGATATGAACGCATGTAAAGCCCCACCTTCTGCAAAATGTGCAAGGTTAAGGCCTGGAAATGCTGGCTGCATGTTTAGCCTGAAGTGATGGGATCACATTTTCTAGTTGCCAGCCCCACCCTCCCAATCCGACTGGGACACCAGCTTTCCAACAAAGGCTGTCAAAGCTAGCTACGGGTAGCCCCCACCCCACTTCTTCCCGGGCCATAAGGGCTTGAGTTCCATCCACACCTGATAATACAAACCTGGCTGGGAGAATTAGGGACAAGAGGCATGGATGTGAGCAGGGTCCTGTGAGATGGAGAAAGCAAAACACCAAGGGAAAAATTGTGGGAAAGGCATTTTCAAACTGCGCTGATTTTTCTTATAGGCTTCAAAGAGTCTCAAATTCTAGGCTTTTGTTTTGCTTTACTTTTAAAAAACCAATCCAGTTCAAAGTAAATTCTAAAGTGATTTTAAACTTCTGAATTTTGCCGATCTACTGATTTACTTAAATTACCAATGGTCTTAATAGACCATCATTTTCAAAAGGACATATTCTACACTGTTAAAATGTATTATTAGTAAAAAGAAAAAAAAAACTAGAAACATCCCAACATTTCATTTTTTCAGTGTAAAGGATATACCAAAGTCTTGGCAAACAAGAGTCTTAATAAATGTTAGTTCTCCAATTCCTTCACCTTCATTTGTTGTCTACCCGCATAACATCTTCTTTCTGCTTTGTCTCTATTTTTCTTTGATTTTAGTCTCTCCTTGTAGATTTACTTGTTAATTTGGGCCATTGTAGGGGATGGAAGTAGGCAAAGCATCTAAACAACCAGAAATGGCAAGAAGAGGGAGATCTACCCATTGTTGCAGGAAGGGGGACTCCTTCCAGGGCCCAAGAACGGGCTCTTGTCTAACACTCAGAAATGAATTGTTCACGGAGACACATGTGTTGACAAAGCAAGAGACTTTGTTGGGAAGAAGCACTCCGTGGAGGGCAGGAGGGTAAAGGAACCTAGGAGAACTAGTCTGCCATGTGGCTCATAGTCCTGGGTTTTATGGTGATAGGATTAGTTTCTGGGTTTTCTCTGGCTAATCATTGTGACTCAGGGTCCTTCCTGGTGGTGCATGCATTACTCAGCCAAACCAGATTCCAGTGAGAAGGATTCTGGGAGGTTGGTAGGACATGGGGTTTCTCCTTTGACCTTTCCTGAGTTCTTCCAGTTGGTGGTAGATTGCTAGTCCCTCCATGGCCTTACCATGTCCTCCTGTTGTAAAGTAACTCAAGAATGCTTGTTACGGTGCCAGGATGGCAGTTCCAGTCAGTGTTTCCCCAACAAGATTATTACCCACTTTCCTTTTTAAGCAAACATTTACTGAAAAAAAAAATTGTAAACCAGAAAATTCCTGATTGGGAGTGATTGGCATCTAGAGGGAAAGTTCCATCAAAATGTGGCTTGGAAAGTTATTTGTAGTTTTCTATTACATGGATGGAGGAGCCTGGTGGGCTGCAGTCCATGGGGTCGCTAAGAGTCAGACACGACTGAGCGACTTCAGTTTCACTTTTCACTGTCATGCATTGGAGAAGGAAATGGCAACCCACTCCAGTGTTCTTGCCTGGAGAATCCCAGGGACGGGGGAGCCTGGTGGGCTGCCGTCTATGGGATCCACAGAGTCGGACACGACTGAAGCGACTTAGCAGCATTACATTGATTATTTAAATAGCAGAACTGGGGTTGCTGTTTCAGAGAAAGGAGAGAGCAATGGACTTCTGGATATTTTTAACTGTTTTTACTAACAGAAACTGTTGTAGTGTTTCTACATTTTCCAGAGGTGTCATTCACTAGATTTAATAGAAAGTTTATGAAAGTTGGTAACCACTCTGTAAGCACCACTTATCTGGGACATGTACAGCTTTCCTTTGAGGAGTTTTAGCTCTCTCCACTTTCTCAGAAATGATGGGGGTAGGGAGGGTACACCGCAGCTTCAAGAGCTCTCCAAGAGAGGGTCAGGTGTTCCTGTCTCCTTACAATAGGAGGTATTGATGCAAACCTGGGACATGAGGACCCAGTGTTCCCCAAAGTGACTTGGGCTGAACAGCAAGGGCTTGGCCTTGGAGAGATGCCATCCATCTCAATCTCCTCCTTCCAGCAGGCAGCAGCCCGTACCTGCGCAAGACTCCCGTTTCCAGTTCAACCTCAAGTGTACTTGTTAGGTTCTGTACTGCAGAGCACGGGTTTTTTATTCAACATGCCGCCAACCACCCTGTAGAATGACTAAAGGAAGGTTCTAGCATAGAAATTTCTCCCACAGCAGATGGAAGACAAAGTCGAATTAAAATAAAAAAAGAGAGAGGTAAAGCAATTCCCTTGAGTTTAATTTCCCTTTCTACCGCCTTCAGTGAATTATTCAGAGTGAGGGCTGCTGCTTAGACTCCTGTGATCTATCCCTCCCCCCAACACCTATGATCCTTAAAACTGGTTTGAATTAACATTCTAGTAACAAAGAACACAAGTTTTATTTGAATAATTAGTAAACAAATGCCTGGCTGCATGATGGCCTGACAGTTCTGCCCACTAGTGCAGTGATGTCCCAGGAGGGTCCTCTTCTGAGCGCAGGAGGCTGCTGTGCCTGTGACGGACTCCAGGAAGCCTCACAGGGGCCTCTGATCCTCCCTAGCTGCACTCGTCCTTGCCTTAGGCTCTCCTGCTTCCTGCTCATCCAGCTGGTTCCAGCTCAGTTTCTCCCTTCAGCTGATGGAGAACTGAATTTACCCCCTCTCTCTGCAACCTACCTATAGATAGTAGAAACCTTCACTAACGTGCACCTGGAGATAACCTATCAATTGTTAATTTTGATGTACGCTTGACCCTTGAAGGATGCCAAGGGTTAGGGATGCCCAACTTCCCACAATTGAAAATCTGTGTGTAAAACAGAGTTGGCCCACCGTTTAGGTTGTTTCCTCTGTACTTGCATTCTCCAACAATCCCCAATAGAGCAGTACTGAAGTATTTAATATTGGAAATAATCTACCTATAAGTAGACCTGTGCAGTTCAAACTGGTATCCTTCAAGGGTCCACTGTATTTCCTTCTCAAGAACACTGTTTTACAAATTGAAAGCACACAGAGGACATGGTTTGGTATCCCTTTTACCTGGTTCCATAAGCATTTCCCTGTGCTGCTAAAGGTACAACATGTCATTACTGTGGCTGCTATCCTGAATAGGCTATCAATGTTATACGATAACTTACATAACTATTCTGTTATTACTGAGAATTTTTTGTTTCTAGGTCTTCACAGTGATAATGTGAATAAAGAATTGCGTATGAATTACATATGAAACAAACATTGATTAACAAATGTGTATCAAGGTGTGCCTGAATTTTGGTGCCTCTTGTGTCTCCTGCATTGGCTGGTGGATTCTTTACCACTAGTGACACCTGGGAAGTGCTAGGGCTTATAAAAGAGAAGTTATAATGAAAGAGTGAGGTGAATAGGACATTGCACACCTAAGAAAACAAATTGAGCCTCAAAGTAACACACTTACATACTAAATGGAAACAGGCAAAAGGCAGAATAGGTAGAGCTGAAAACTGAATTATCTTCATAGGGAAAAAGACAGAGATAATCAGTTAATGCAGATAAAAATTTAGCTTACATTATAGGAAAGTTGCTAGGTATTTAGATCATCTAAAGTAAGGATAACTGCTGCTCTAAGGTACAGAGTTCAAAAATAAAAAGATGATATTTTTTAAGATGTAATATGTTTCCTTAAAAGAAATAATTGAAGTTGGAGATTGAAAGTGCATAATGTATCCCAGGGGAAAAAAAAAAGCCTGATACAGAAAGATTAATGTTATATCCAAAGTAAGCCATAGAACTTTAAAGCTAAAGAATTCTTTAGACATACAAACTCCCCCTTCCCCTGTAAAAAGCAAATAACCTATTAGGGGGAAAATTTGAAACTGGCCTTAGATTTCTTTGCAATGACATTTAGAGCCAGCAAACAATGGACCAATGTGTACAAGATCCTAAGGGAAAGTGTGGCCCCAAGATATTATTTGAGTAAAAAGTTAATAGGCAGATTTCCTCAAACATGAAGTATCAAGGCAAACAGCACCAATGAGCTCTCCTTAAAGATATAGCTTGACAATGAAATTTGGTCAGAGAGAAGCCACATTACAAACAAGGATATCAGCAAACATCTCTTGAGAACAGAGAAAACACAGTTTTGTTTTTTTAAATGTGTTTTATCTATTTGAAGAGTTAAGTTGAAAAAGCATTAAACAGTTATGGATCTGAGATTTTATCATTCCTTCTCATGTATGAAATGATATATGTACATGGTTTTCATTACAGCATTATTTATAATATCAAAAGATTAAAAACAACCAAAGGCCCATCAATCTAGGACAGATACATCCTACAACATAATACTATACGGTTGTTAAAAGAAAAGAAAGATGACATACACGTGTATGTATGTATGTATAAGGAAAGTTATCCAAAATATATCATTAAATAAAAAAATGTATGATGCGTAATAGTGAGAAAAGTGGGAAAAAAAGTATATTTTCACTTTTGCTTCTATCTGAAACATTGGAAACACATAAGAAATTAAGTAGTTATCTAATATTGACAGGGGAACCAGTAAGATGGCAGAAGGGTGGAAGTGATACTTCTCAAGGTACAGCATTTTGTATTGTTTTGACTTTAAAACATGAAAGTGTTCTTACTTGAAACAAATTTCTAGGAACCAAAGAAATCATAGTCATCAAATAGAATTGAAATATTGTAAATTTGAACAATGTTTTTAAAAATATTTATAGCTGGCTCTATAGAATTTGAGTTGGGAAGAACAGAGATAGAAGGGAATCTGTTAGTGTTAATCTTTCAAAGCAGAATTAATAGATAATATCTAAATTGGAAACACAAAACTTAGAAAACACATCTCTATTTTACAACCTCTTAATGCATTTCATAATATTTTACTTATTTATTTTATTTGTGTATTTTTATATCTTGTTTGAACCTTAAAGACATCTTTTATGTAACAATATTTCCCATGACAAAGATAAATTTATTTCAAACACAGTAATTCCTCTAGTTCCAATTTTTTTTTAATGCAAGTAACATTACAATGAACAATTTTGCTTAAAATAGATTTTACATGATCTCATTTTATTTTTTTATTTTAAGATTTATTTCTATTTATTTTTCTACCCATCTATTCTTATAGTTGTAAAGAAAGATGCCTGCAATAATGTTGTCCATGTTTTAGCAATGATAATTTCTGGGTAGTTGGTTTTCGGGAGGTTGTTCTTCTTCTCTGCTTTCTAAGTCATTTTAATTATTTTTAATGAGCATATATCATTTTTTTAAAATACAGTACTTTTTCTTTAAGCATACATATGAGCACACACATGCATACACATATATGTGCAGAGGAAACAAATGCCTCAAAGATTTATAGCGATTAATTCAAGTGGAAGAAACAAGGTGATTAGAAAACTATTTTCTTTGTTAACTTTTCTGTATTTTGAAGATATTTAAACAATGTCCTGTTAAATAGTATAAAACTATATGGAAAGTAGATATGAGATGATACCACTCTAATGACAGAAAGTAAAGAGGAACTAAAGAGCCTCTTCCAGGATGTCTGGCTCTAGATGAGTGATCACACCATCGTGATTATCTGGGTCGTGAAGATCTTTTTTGTACAGTTCTTCTGTGTATTCTTGCCACCTCTTCTTAAATCTTCTGCTTCTGTTAGGTCCAGACCATCTCTGTCCTTTATCAAGCCCATCTTTGCATGAAATGTTCCCTTAGTATCTCTAATTTTCTTGAAGAGATCTCTAGTCTTTCCCATTCTGTTGTTTTACTCTATTTCTTTGCATTGATCGCTGAAGAAGGCTTTCTTATCTCTTCTTGCTATTCTTTGGAACTCTGCATTCAGATGCTTATATCTTTCCTTTTCTCCTTTGCTTTTTGCTTCTCTTCTTTTCACAGCTATTAGTAAGGCCTCCCCAGACCTAACAGAAGCAGAAGATATTAAGAAGAGGTGGCAAGAATACACAGAAGAACTGTACAAAAAAGATCTTCACGACCCAGATAATCACAATGGTGTGATCACTAATCTAGAGCCAGACATCCTGGAAGAGGCTCTTTAGTTCCTCTTTACTTTCTGTCATTAGAGTGGTATCATCTCATATCTACTTTCCATATAGTTTTATACTATTTAACAGGACATTGTTTAAATATCTTCAAAATACAGAAAAGTTAACAAAGAAAATAGTTTTCTAATCACCTTGTTTCTTCCACTTGAATTAATCGCTATAAATCTTTGAGGCATTTGTTTCCTCTGCACATATATGTGTATGCATGTGTGTGCTCATATGTATGCTTAAAGAAAAAGTACTGTATTTTAAAAAAATGATATATGCTCATTAAAAATAATTAAAATGACTTAGAAAGCAGAGAAGAAGAACAACCTCCCGAAAACCAACTACCCAGAAATTATCATTGCTAAAACATGGACAACATTATTGCAGGCATCTTTCTTTACAACTATAAGAATAGATGGGTAGAAAAATAAATAGAAATAAATCTTAAAATAAAAAAATAAAATGAGATCATGTAAAATCTATTTTAAGCAAAATTGTTCATTGTAATGTTACTTGCATTAAAAAAAAATTGGAACTAGAGGAATTACTGTGTTTGAAATAAATTTATCTTTGTCATGGGAAATATTGTTACATAAAAGATGTCTTTAAGGTTCAAACAAGATATAAAAATACACAAATAAAATAAATAAGTAAAATATTATGAAATGCATTAAGAGGTTGTAAAATAGAGATGTGTTTTCTAAGTTTTGTGTNGCAGCCACCGCTCCTTACCTTGGATGAGGGATATCTCCACACCACCGCCCTTCCTGACCTTCAATGTGGGATAGGTCTTCTAGGCCCTCTTTCGCCCACACAGTCACAGCTCCTTGGACGTTGGGTTGCTCCTCCCAGAGCAAGTGTATCAGCATTTGACAACAGTTTTTTGAGGTAAGCACTTAAAAAAAGATGAAAAATATTCTCCATCTTCAGACACTAATGGCAATGTTTTATTCTGACAGTAAAGCACAAAGTCGTACTGACTCATCTGCCTGGAATTAAGATGCAGAAATGTCATATCACATCCCCAGTGATATGAAGAAAGGCCGTCAATCAGAGAAAGTTAGCAGAATGCTTGAAGAGTCTACTTAGAGCTACCATCATTTGCTGGAAAACATCAGTTCAAACCACACACAAAGGGAAAGATATGTAGTCCTTTCCCTTCTTCTTCCAACAAGCTCTCAAGAAGTTTGTATTTAAATTTCAGTGAGCGATCTTTGAAATGTAAAGGAAACAAATTTTTATATTCTTTTGTTACTATCCACTTCCAAATTATTTCACTCTACAACCTCACATGGGGCTTCCCTCATGGCTCAGACAGTCAAGAATTCCCTTGCAATGCAGGAGACCTAGGTTCGATCCCTGGGTCAGAAAGATACCCTGGGGAAGGGAAAAGGCAACCCACTTGCTTGGAGAATCCCAGAGGAGCCTGGTGGGCTACAGTCCACAGGGTCACAAAGAGTCGGACACAACTGAGCAACTTTGACTTACTCACGTGGAAGTCAGGGCTAATTTAATTAATTGGGAAAAAAGCAAATACATATAAAGCTCCTCAAACTCATCCTAAGGCATGCAATGTTAACTTGTAGCTGAGTCTTTGCTAATGAGGTTATGTATTACACACACACACACACACACACACACACACATACATACATATTATATTCCAAGATTTCAGATTAGAGTATTTATCTGCCCTCTGATGTTATGAAGGAAGGCTATTTTAATGCAAGAAAATGAATATGCTTCCTCAGCATGGACCAGGGGCCCCTGCCGGTCTCCATCTGTGAGGGGTCAGCAGTGAGCACACTCGCGTTTCCTTCTCCTCCTGGGATTCACTTGTCATCACACTAAACTAACCCAGCTGAGAGAAATGAGGAGACGATTACCCCGCTCCACACTGGTGAGCAGCAGGCCTGCTGATGGCTTCCTGTGCCCGGTGGCCAAGGGGGAGGTCACACCAAAACACTCTACTCCCCTCACCTCTGACCTGAGGAGCAAGGAAGTGGGGAGGCAAGCACTGAACCCTTGAAGTCTGTATGAGTGAGTCCCCGTGGAGAAGGGGTCAGGCTGTTCTCCTAATTCTTGGCTTTCACCATCTCCAGATGGGACTTTGAAGGAAAATGATCCATTACATCCAATCTTTCATCCTCCCCATTAAGCAAATGGCTTGACCTGGGACGCGGATGGAGGATGAAAAAAGAAAGCCATTACTGAACAGTTTGCCCCAAACATTTTCCCAAATGCTTCAGAAATTCAGGAAGTTTACAAGGTTTCTAGTGAGGAAAGGGAAGGTTTCTCTTTTTCTCGAATAAATTTTTTTTGTTTTGTTTCATCTGGTGCTCTGAATCCCTCAACCGCAGAACTAAAGAATGCCTTCCTCTAGTTAGTTAACAGGTTCATTTTCAGGCTTCTTCAACTTAAGAGCTTTAAGTCCTCACCTCTCAAGGATCGTCAGGATTTCCTGAGTGGCTTTAAAAAAATGCAGATGCCCAGGCTCCGTCTCTGCAGAGTAGGTGACGACAGGTGTGGCCTGGGGACCCTCCACAGCACAGCAAGGACTGAACTCTAGACACGCGGGCCCTTTGAGACGTCCCCTCACAGGACTCGGATGATGGCGGGGGGAGGGTACTGCTGTTCACTCCTGGGAAGAGAGGCCCACGGTCTGATGTTGTGTGTCCTTTCTGTTTGTTTTAAGGATTTCTGCCAACCTTAAATGCAAGAACACCTTCCTCCTCCTCTTCTGGGGTGGCTCCCAGTTACGCTACGAAGAGCTATTTTGCTCCTGAGGCTCTAACTTAAGAGATATTTTGCTTTTTGTTTTTATAAATAAGAAACATCTTGTAATTGTTTCTGATTATAAAGGCACATGTTCATTATTAAAAACAAAATGCAGAATATATAAAGAATAAAACCATCTGAAGATAAAAGGCACATGTAATACGTGCACCTGAAAAAAATCGCAGTTCACACATTGTGCAAAACACTACTTCATGTCTGATCACAAAATTGGGATCATATGGTATAAATGGGTTTGTTACTTGATTCTTTCACCTACTAACATTTCGGGAAGATGCTAATGTCAACAAATAAATACAAAACCACATATGTGTGTGTGTTTGCTCTAATGACTGTGTAATATTCCACCACACAGGTGACTGTAGTTTATTCAAAAAACTGGATTTTTATTTCACTGACTTTCTCTAATTTTCTCTTTATTTTCTATTTCCAGCTTCCCCAGACATGATTTCATTTCCCTCTAGGCAACAGACTCTGGGCAAAAAACTTGATCCAATCAGGATTCGAGGTGATTTGAGGGGAACTTCAGGCTTTCCAAGGGCTGGCCTTATATCTGGGGCTTGGTACTGCAGGACCTCAGGCTAAAAACCTGAGCTGTTCATCAGGGCCTTTGCTTCCTGCCACACCCTGATGTGCAGTTTTACCTCCTCAACTCTGTTAGACTGTTCAGACTGTTTCATCAGGCAGCCTCTTAGCAACTATTTTCTGCTTACTTTCTTGGCTTCTAGACCCAGACTCAACTATGGTGTGGCAAATTCCTCGAGGACAAATGCAACACCCAATAGTACAGATCGTTAGGGCTCACTTTTCTGCAGTTCCCTTTACGATCTTGGCGCCTCAAGCCCTGGCTGCCTTGCTAACCGTGCATTCACTTCTGCCTCCCAACTCGAAAAATCTCTAGGCAGTATTCTCTGCCTGGTCTCAACCTCCTGCACAGAAAATGAGCCTTTCCTTGGGGGTAAAGCGGACCAAGAAAGGTCAGCCCACCCCAGAATATTGTCGTTATTAACTTTGGGCTCTTAGCTCTTTGATATTAATTTTCTTGGGCTGTGCAACAAATTATACATAAACGTAGAGGTTTAAAACGACACACTTTATTTCACAGATTCTTAGGGTCAGGAATCCAGGCATGGCTTAGCTGGGTTCTCTGTGTCCACTAGAGGCAGGATCGCCTCTCAAGGCGAGACCAGGGAAGATTCCGCTCCCAGGGACACTCAGGAGTCACACTTGTGGGCTGCAGGGCTGAGGGCCGTTCCCAGTCAGCTTCTGGCCACAGTCCCTCCATTCCCGCCTCACGAGCTACTCCCCCACCGCTGCCCGCTCCATCAGCGTTTACACACTGAGAAGCTACACGTTGGGAGAGATTGCTAGCCAGGTGGACCTTACAGCCTCACGTCGTGGAATCATAGAGTGACAGCCCGGCACTTTTGTGATAACACTGGTTAGAAGCCACTTAGAAGTCATACCTGCACTTGAGAGAAAGGGATCGCACAGAGGCATAGATTCCATAGCTGGGGACCATCTGAGAGTCCACTGTCATGGCCTGTCTGCCCTGGCCAATTTCTGATGGCCAGATTCAAAAGCTTTTCCCTACCCTTAAGTTTTATTCTGTTTTTATAGTTTTCTTAGTGAAAAGTTGGGGTTAATATAAGTTACTCTATCAGTGCTACAAGCAGAAAAGTATACATGAACTTTTTTGTGGGAAGATACCCATAACATATGATGCACCATTTTAACCGTGTTAAAGTGTACGAGGTAGCAGCCTTTAGCTCACTCTGCAGTGTGTGCAAGCATCACCACTACCTACTTCTACAACGTATTCATCACCGCACACGGAAACCCTACACCCATCCCTCGACTCCACTCCCTTCTCCCCCAGGCCCTGGAAACCATAAGTCAGCTTTCCGCCTCTATGAATGAGCCTGTTTGAATATTTCATGTTTACTGAATCAAACAATGTGTGGCCTTTTGTGTCTGGCTTCTTTCGGCATCACTGAAACCAAGGATCACTCATGCTGTAGCGTGGTGTCCAGACTTCTTTTCTATTTATGGCTGAAACTTGGGGCTACTTTTAATTCACGCAGATAAATCCAGCTATAGATCTCATTATGCCTTTTACTCTGTTTTGACTCAGAAACTTAAAAAAAAATTATTTTCTTTGTGGTATAATGGTCAAGTGTTATGTGAAACCACTGCTGCAATCCTTATCATACAGAACGCTTTGATCTCAATATTCCCTCGTGCCTCCTGTAGACAAGCCCATTGGCCTACCAGGGGCCCGGGACAGACACTGATCTGCTTTCTGTCACCACAGTTTTGCTTTTCCCAGAATTTTTCATATAAATGAAACTATTCAGTGCAGCATCCAATGACTGGGGCTTCCATGGATAATATGGAAATTGGAAAGGAGAAGTTATCAAAGAAGCAATTTTCCATTACAAAATTCCCCAGGGAGATAGAGAGAGACTTCAATTTTATAATTAAAAGGTCCTGTTCTACGTCTAGCATGATAAACAAAAAACAAAACATAAAGCAACACATAAGAACTTCTGATGCTTAGACACAGCAATGTGAAATTTAACAGAACAATAAAGGGCTGATCTGAAAGAAGAAGAAAACCACAGGACTCCTACGGGAGGGAGAGTAAGATGGGTGTCAAGCAATATGAGATGTTGGGATCAAAAGGATCAGTGCCTTTTAAGTGCTGGGAGTAAGTGATTCGGAACCTGGGATGCTATACAAGCCACACTGTCAATCAAGTTTGAAGAGCCAGTAAACAAACTATTAACTATGCCAGGACGCAGACATTTTATTTCTCATGTGCTGTATACTGCTTCTTAGGAAGCCCTCATGTTCCACCAAATGAGACAGTAAACAAAGTCCCCTCCTCAGCTGAACAGTAAGGGTTCCAGAGTTGACAGAACAAAGCAGGTTTAGAGAAAAACCAGTCAACTTGCTGCCGGAAGATGGACAACACCAGGGGGCAAGCTCTCCTAGGGAAAAGGAGGTCCATATAGCTTACAGAACTACTGAGAGGCGGAATGAACTCAAGAATGTGATGAAGGGAGGAAACACTAGAAAGGCAACTGGAGACTCCAGAAAGTAAAAGCTGTAAAGGAGACACACGTGATCGTAACACACTAGCTCTACTGTGAACAGTCTCTACACAGATAACAATTGTCATTATTTTACTGATATGGAAGACCTTAAAAATCCACCTACAGACAAAGAGGAGAGCAATTAATTTTTGTTCCAAATAGCATACAAAGCGTGTAAAAGTGCTTATGACAAAGGGGTGAGGAGTGCGGAGAGGATGTGATGGAAGGGTAGGAAGGCTGTAGGCTCATATTACAACCTGAAGTGTTGACAGATAATGTCTAGGGCTGATGTTCTAAGAAAGAGAAATTTAACTCTACTATCTGACTTTAAGAAAGCTAATCAGCAGAGAGATAAATAGGTGATATAACTACATTGGGGGCAGGAGGAGAATACAGGTAAGGGGATCCCTAAATTTGCTAAGTAAATAATGATAGTAAAAAGTAAATCATCTAACTAGCAGGGTTTTAAGTGAATGGGTGTGTATGCATGTGCGTGCTGCATACACAGCACGGGCTTGGTGTGTGTGGGAAGTCAGAAAAATAAACACTGCATTTATCTTTCATTGGGGCACTATTTTTATGAACATTTTTGGTAAATAGTAAAGCATTTGGTAAATGGTAGATTTAAAAAAAATGTATATCTAGAAATACACTGGCAAACACCAGAAGAGTTAGTGATGCCTGGGGATCTGAACTAGGGAGGAAAGGACTAGAATAAGAACTTCCACTTTTCAGTACCTTCTCTCTGATTTTTAAGACTATGCATATGTGTTATTTTTTATAAAATGTGAAAACAACAAACATTTCAAAAGTAAGGTAATTTAAAAGATGGTACTGACTTGAGAACTAAGATTTATGAAAAACTCAGCAGACGTAAATATGAGTCAGATTTTACCATAGGTTATGATATGATCTTAAAAAATTTTTATCCAGGGAAAGACTTACTACACTTTGCAGAAAACAAAGATTCTGAGGGACTGGGTAACGTGGTTTAAGACATGAGACAGGTTCCAGTAAGGATGCTGCTGCGCTGGAACAAGGCACAGGGGACGAGGGCCGGGGACGAGGGCCGGGGACGAGCAGTGAGCATTAGGGGTAACGAAGGCTGGCGGGGGCTGTGGGCTGTTCTGGGGTGGAGGTGAGGAACCAAGGGTCGTGGGTGGGCTGACTGAGGGAGCAAGACGATGAAGGCTTTAGACTTGATCGTAATGCACCTGAAATGAATCAAGTGGCCTTGGGAAGGTCAGCGGGTCAGGTGGAAACAGGAGTGTATGGCTCCAGAGGGAGGGGTCAGGCAGTAACCAAATCTGCCCAGTGTCCAGTGAAGCCATGATAGTGGGTTAAAGGGCTCAGACAGCGCTCAGAGGAGCAGCCTTGGCCAGGAGAGCATCGCCAAAAGCATCTGATCACCATGGCATGTGGAGTGGTGGTGGCGTCCCAGGGCTGGACACCTCAGTGGACACTCAGACACCTGGCTCGGGCACACCTCTCCTGGCCGGACCTTCTCCTTCAGGGCTCAGCTTTTACTCTTCATCTCAGAACTCCTGCCACAGACACTGTGGGAGACTCCTTTTATCTTCACGTTCCCTATCACGATTGTCTTGTTATGTGGCATGTAATGAGCAATTTATTTAGTGGCCAACAGAATACACAGGCTGTGAAAAACAACCAGAAAAGCAAATGAATTTTTCATTTAATCATTATGTAGGTAGAATTTTAGGTGGAGAAATGAGGGCAGCTGGTTCTCTCAGTCAGTGCATTTACTGGGACTTATTTTCCACATAGTGCTGGGCTGTGCTGCCTTGGTTGTTGATTTCAATACAGGCAAAGTATCTCTTTACCTCTCACAGAATAACTTCAGAAGCAACTAGATATTTGGAAAAAGTGACAACGGTTGAATGTTAAATAATAATCTGAACAATTTCTTGATACACTTAAAGGGGAAAACAAGTGGAATTAAAGTGTTCAACTGCACTGCAATAGGCAAGGCTTGATAACTGTCTCCTTGGAAACCAACTGCTTGACTTCCTGTGGCCACAAAGACAAAGGGAACTGGGGGAACATAAAAACCAAAGGAAACTTTGAGTTGACAGATGGGTCATAAATATCACGTTTTCTCAGTGGAGGCATGCATGCAGTCTCCTGCAAGATGACCTATACCAAACGCTTGGGCACACAGCTTCCATATATCAAATACGTCATGAGATGGCTTACTCTCCTCCACTCTGGCCCAGCATCCATCCTCATTACTGCAGAGTAACAGTTTGATATTGCCTTCATTATTCCACAGTACCTGATTTATGTATTTTCATCTTAAATGGGCCCACAGAGATAGTGGTTTGAAACATTTTTTTGACCTGAGATTGAATGATATGTCATTTGAGTCAACAGACACACTCACACACACACATAAATGGATAAGATACAAAGGTAACCAGAAAATCCACAGCCAGCACAACCATCTAACAAAGAAAGAACCCTTCATTTGGCATTAAGTTCATTTGGCATTGCTGCTGCTGGTGCTAAGTCGCTTCAGTCATGTCCGACTCTGTGCGACCCCATAGACGGCAGCCCACCAGGCTCCCCCGTCCCTGGGATTCTCCAGGCAAGAACACTGGAGTGGGTTGCCATTTCCTTCTCCAATGTGTGAAAGTGAAAAGTGAAAGTGAATTTGCTCAGTCATTTTTGACTCTTAGCGACCCCATGGACTGCAGCCTACCAGGCTCCTCAGCCCATGGGATTTTCCAGGCAAGAGTACTGGAGTGGGGTGCCATAAGCTAAACTCTGGGCTTCCCAAGTGGCGCTAGTGGTAAAGAATCCGCCTGCCAGTGCAGGAGATGCAAGAAACGCTGGTTTGATCCCTGGGTCGGGAAGATTCCCCTGGAGGAGGAAATGGCAACCCAGTATTCTTGCCTGGGAATCCCATGGACAGAGGAGCCTGGTGGGCTACAGTCCATGGATTACAAAGAGTTAGACACAACTGAGCACACAAAACAAGCCACACTGTCCTAGACAGGAACAATCATTTTTCAGATCAACCTGTACAGAAAGAAACAAACATTTGAACTCTGTGGTTTTAACTGACCAAACAAGAAAGTTCACAGAGGAGACAATGGGAAGTCCAGCCCTGTTGTGGAGCACTGACGTTCTTTAGTGTTCATTCAGGAGACCCTCTTGGGCTGACTGTGTTCACCAATGAATTTGGATAATATAGAATTAAGGTAGCAAGAGAATGCTGCAAGACCGAATTTAAACACTTGATAATTTTGCAGTTATGAGAGCCACTGGTCTGTGTCACAGTCTGGAATAATGAATCACAGCTTTGTTTAGACAGTAGAACAACTTGAAACCAAAGAATTTGTTTTAGAAACCCACAGATACTGAGTCTTACTTCCTCACAACACCAGGAAGCATTTCAAACACACATAATGATATATTTGGAACACATGCAATCAGTTTAAGCAGGATCATCCAACTAGGAGTTTTCTGTTAGTATCTGTTGCTATTGATTCCTTGTATTTGGTTGTCTGCTAACCTCTTAACAGATTAGGCGGCAGCAGCTCATATGGGTGTGGACACTACGGGAGAAAAATCTTAAAATCTAGAAAACATTACAATTCATTTAGTTTCTCCCTCCCCTAGACAATCAGAAAAACAAAAACAACTGTTGTTAAAATCTGAGTACTTGAGCATGATAACCTTGGGAAACTATTCTGTAGGAGTACCTTTTGGAGAATCACTGTTGTAGCAAAAATAGAAATCAAGGCCTAGGCATCAGAGTTGTGGGGTTCAAATCTGTCCTTTATTGAAGTCAACATTTGCTTAGTTTCACTTCAAAAAAGTTACGGAGTCTTTGATCTGTCATACTGACTCAAAAGTCAGCAAAATCTTCTGCCTGTATTCAATGGTTGAGTTAAGAGAACAGTGCCTTGTCTTAATTAGGAATTCAAGGGGGCTTCCCTGGTGGCTTAGTGGTAAAGAATCCACTTGCACTGACAGTACAGGAGACATGGGTTCGGTCCCTGGTCCAGAAGATCACACACGCCCTGGAGGAACTAAGCCTGTGCACTGCAACTCCTGAGTCTGTGCTCTAGAGCCTGCAAGCTGCAACTCCTGAAGCCCTTGTGCCCTAAAGCCCGTGGCTCTGCAACAAGAAAAGCCACCGCAACGAGAAGCCCTCGTACTGAAACTAGAGAGTAGTCCCCACTGGCTGCAATGAGAGAGAAGCCTGTGCGGCAGCAAAGACCCAGCGCAATCCACGATAAACATTTTTAGAAAATTTCAAACCCTTTTGAACTACTGCCAATTTAAATAAGGAAAAATTGCTATCATTCTCCCTCAGCCTATTTACAATATCTATAATTCAGGTAAGAAAAGACATATTGAAACTGTCAGCATTTACAGGGTAGGGCAGTGGATTTTAGGTGATAGCTGGCAATGCACAGAGCAGAAGGCTTAGGAGGAGGGGGAGAATACTAAGAGGAGAGAAGAAAAATTAACAAGAGATGCTGAACTTTAGAAAGAGCAGGAAAAATGTATTAATCTTATTGAAGTATATTTGACTTACAATATTACATTAGTTTCAGTGTACATCACAGTGATTTGATATTTTTATATATTACATACCACAGGAAGTTATTATAACACTGACTCTATTCTCTGTGCTGTACATCACATCCCTGTGATTGCTGCAAAAGTAATTGTGGTTTTTGCTGTTTGATATTGGAATACATTCTAAATAATGTATGTGGTTATATTATAAATCATTTTAATTTGCATTTCTTGCTGTATGTTTTTTTGCTAATGACTTATTACTTGCTCTTTATTTCATGTTTAATTTAGACTATGGATATAATGTTAGACAAAAAGCAAATTCAAGCAATTTTCTTATTTGAGTTTAAAATGGGTCACAAAGCATTGGTGGTTCAGTGGTAGAATTCTCACCTCCCAAAATGGGTCGTAAGCAGCAGAGACAACATACAACATCAGCAATGCGTTTGGTCCAGGAACTGCTAAGGAACGTACAGTGCAGTGGTGGTTCAAGAAGTCTTGCAAAGGAGACGAGAGCCTTGAAGATGAAGAGCATAAGTGGGTGGCCATCAGAAGTTGACAATGCAACTGAGAGGACCATCAAAGCTGATCCTCTTACAACTACATGAGAAGTTTCTGAAGAACTCAACATCAACCATTCTATGGTCGTTCGGCCTTTGAAGCACATTGGAAAGGTGAAAAAGCTTGATAAGTGGGTGCCTCATGAGCAGAGTGCAAATCAAAGAAAGCATCACTTTGAAGTGTCATCTTCTCTTATTTTACACAACAACAATGAGCCATTTCTTGAGCAGACTTTGATGTGAGACGAAAAGTGGATTTTATATGACAACCGGCAATGACAAGCTCAGTGGCTGCACCTAGAAAGCAACTCCAAAGCACTGTCCAAAGTTAAACTTGCACCAAAAAAGACTCATGGTCACTCTTTGGTGGTGTGCTGCCCGTCTGATCCACTATAGCTTGTTGAATTCTGGTGAAACCATTACCTCTGAGAAGCATGCTCAGCAAATAGATGAGATATATCGAAAACTTCAACTTAGGCTAAAAAGATATAAAAAAAAAAAGACATTTTTTTACCAAGATATCCTTTTTGTCTCCCCTCCAAATTTGGCAGGCCAAGAAAAGGCAGGTGCATGATTCTTGATCTAAAACTAGGAGTCGTCATTGGACTGGAAATCAAAGCCGCAGAAAGAGCAGGTTGAGAGAACAAGAATCTCTGCTGAGAGAGAGGTAAGTAAGACAGCCTGACTGCCAGCCCCCTCCCCCATCCCTCCCATGAGCACAGGTACCAGGCCTTCTGATGTGGGCAGAACAGGGCAAGGGAGTCCAGCACATTCAGCGCCCAGGGCCAGTCAACATCTACACCCACACCTGTCCACCAAGGGAGGAGCTTTCAGCTCCCATTGGGAATACAGTCCGGTGTGGCGACAGGCTCTGATGGGAGAAATGTCTCGAGTCTGTGTTGACTCTCACTGGCTAACATTTCCTGAAGACTAGGCCAAGCCTGCTGAGCACACTTAAACTCTGGAGCTGGACAGAAGATCTTGGACCAACTGCAGGTAGGGACACCCACATTCATTTTCTCCCTTTCTCTCTCCCTCCTCTCTTTCAGCAGGGCTTTTGAGCCCCTAATGTGTGCCAGATCACTGTTCTTGGCACCCAAGATGGTTAGGAAACCAAGATGGTTAGGTCAAGGAGCTTCCATTCAAGAGGAGGGAAATGGAAAATTAAGGTCCAATTTATTTTTCAGATTTAAAAAACCTCTGTGAAGGAGAATAACTTGTAGGAAAGCAGGTCAGGAAGACCCCTTCTGATGAAGTGACAGAGGGAAAGTGGCCCTACTGTTAAGGAAGGAGGGGAGGGGACCTTCTTTGTGCCGGGACTTAGCCAGCTACTGTTTCATGGATGCTGACAGGAGACACGTGAGGCTGGGAGACAGAGGACACTGTTTTTCATGGCACAGAGAGCAGCAGGAGCTCCACAGGTCTGTGTCAGTTCTGTTCACTTCCCAGTCCCACAGGGCGACAAGTGAATGTGGTGAGCACTGTGGGCTGGCATTACACGCAAGCAACTCGGAGCTCCAAGAGCCCCGATCTTTTCAAGGAGCTCCAAGCAAACTGGCCCACTGCTATCTTAGGAAGACACTGTATTACATTGGCCAGTAAACAAATCTGCCCCGGGCTCCAGAATGAGGAATAATTCCTGGCTTCCAAGGCTCTGAGCTCTCCAGACATCCTTCAAAAGATGGTCTGGAAGAAAAGCTGTCAGTGCCTCAGCTTGTAAGACACACACAGACTGGAGTGACCTGTCTACCCATGATACGGTTCTGAGAGATGACGGCCACCAGTAGGGCCAGACGGTCCCCCCTTGGTTGGGTGGGCCTTATGACTGCTTCCAATGAGCTGTGAGCGGCCGTTACTGACATGGTACATTCTGGAGCCCTCTTTTCACTCTGGTCGGGGATGTCTGAGACAGTGGCTGTTCAACCAATCTGGGTCTCAAGAGGTTCACAGGGAGCAGGACCCTCAGCTGCCTGAAGACATGGAACATAAACAAAAATGAAACCTTTGTTTTTTAAGTCAGAGATTCCAAACCAACCCACAGGCAAAATCTGGCCTGTAGTCTGTTTTTGTGTTTTCTATGAGCTCAGGAATGCTGGGGTGATCTTTTTGTTATGGTTTCAGATAGATGAAGCTCCATTTTTAACGTATGACATTTCCCTCTAAGGATGTGAAAGAGTTAGGCATCTGTTGCGACCCCATGGACTTTACAGTCCATAGACAGCAAGGAGATCCAACCAGTCCATCCTAAAGAAAATCAGTCCTGAATATTCATCGGAAGGACTGATCCTGAAGCTGAAACTCCAATACTTTGACAACCTGATGCAAAGAACTGACTCATTTGAAAAGACCCTGAAGGTGGGAGGAGAAAGGGATGACAGGGGATGAGATGGTTGGATGGCATCACTGACTCAATGGACATGAGTCTGAGTGAACTCCAGGAGTTAGTGATGGACAGGGAGGCCTGGCATGCTTCAGTCCATGGGGTTGCAAAGAGTCAGACACAACTGAGCAACTGAACTGAACTGAACTGATAAGCTCAGGAGGTTTTGTTTTTTTTTTCTTAAGTGTTGTAAAGAAAAAGCAGCAGCAAACAGAGAAGAACATGGTTCAGAGTCCTGCATGGCCTGCAAAAGATGAAACATTTACTCTTTGGCACTTAACAGATAATGCCCTACAATCCATGGTTGACCTGGCCAATCTATCCAATGTGGAAGAAAATAAGAAAGATATAAGGGAAACCAAAATAAGAAAAATGTTGGAAAAAACAGTCAGTGTTAAAGGCTATCGTTATCAATGGAATAAGGTGAGTTTCTGAGGAGTCGTCATGGGCTTTAAGAACATGGCAGTTACTGGGGGCTTGATAAGTGCAGGTCCATTTGGATAGTCAGGGACAAAAAAAAAAAAAAGACCAATTGGGTGAGGAAGTTGAGTCTCAAAACGAATACAACCGTTATCAAGGTTCACTGTGGACAAGCACAGAGACATGACAGGAATGGGCTGTGGGGTCCAAGGAGAGTTGCTTTATTAAGAGGGGAGAAAGCAGGACCTCTGAATAATCTCAAGGGATCAGCCAGGTGGAGGAGGAGCTGACCTAAGAGAGAAGGAGAGACACGAGGTGACTGAAGGAGTGAACTCCAAAGAGCAGAGAGGAAGTGATATGACCTCAGTGGGAGGACCCGCCATCGTCAGAAGGAGGAACTCTTCTCCCGTGGCAACAGGAGAAAAATGAGTCTGCAAATGCAGGAGGACCTGTGGATTCAACGGTGATAAGACGAGGGAGTTCTTGTCTGATGACTTCTATTTTTCAGTGAAATATGAGGCACATTAGGGAGGGAGAAAGCTGTTGAAAAGAGGGTATGGGACCTTTGAGGGGAGAAGAGAAAATGGAAATGTCTCAGAGACTGAGGGGACTAAAGCTCCTAGTGAGGACTCAGTGAGGAGGGCTGAGGCACCTTTTGAGATGAATGATCGTGAATTTAAAGTCAGCATGACAGTCTGGCTTTGTGACATCTCCAGCAACTTTTAGTGTCTGGGTGCCAAGTGGAGAAAGTCAATCTCTTGATTCAGACATATTTGGAGTGCAATCATTTGAGTGTAAATGAAAAACAGAATGGGCTGAGCTGCTCTGGGAGTTTTTTAAGGGCTTCTTGAAGGGTCCCTCCAAAGACATGATAAGCTGACCCCTAGGCACCCCACTTTAGCACAGTGGCCGAGGGTATGGGCTCCAGAGCCAGGGTGTCCCGGCAGAAATCCAAGGTCTGTCACCTACAGACCTCAACCAGGCAATTTAACTTCATTCAGAACAAGGTTAGTGGTTGGACTCACCTCATATGATGGTGGTGAGATTTATATAAATGAGTTCTTCTAGTAAAACCTTCAGAACAACGTCTGATCCATAGGAAAAGTGTTCCCACATGGCGTTGGTATCTAGCTGTACGCACAATTTTCAGGTGACCTAGAAGCCGGATTAATATTAAATTTGCCAAAACCCTGCCTAGAAAGCTTGTGCTGTCCAGCCTTCATTTAAGCCAGGCTTTCTCCCTCTGGGGAACAAGAGTAAACATGTTGAGAAATGAAGGTGTTCCCTAAGGCTCAAGTCTGCTTTGAAATGCTGAGTCGTTTGCAGAACCTTTTACAGGGTGAGACTCTTTACACTGAGTGCTTTAGACCGGCATTCGCAAGGGAGTATTTCCTGGCATTTTATTGGAAATTGGCTCTGAGGGACAAAGTGGAGTGAGCCAGGGACCAGCAGAGGCATTTTCCTACACAGCTTCCTGAGGTGAGTGGTGGGGAAAGACATCCGCCAGACAGGGCTGGCCCCAGCAGGTAGAGCAGAAAAGACCACATGCCTGCAACTGTCTAACGTGATGATGTACTGGAATCAGGAAGAGAAGCCTCTTCTTCCTGCGGTGTCCCTCCACAGCACTTTACTGACAGAGCTTAACATCATGCTTGCTACAAAGGAAAAATGCTAAAATGGTCCTGCCCCAGGAGGCACAGCAGGTAATGGAGGATGGACTAGGGCTGAAGGATGAAGGTAACTTGGAACTTGTCCAAAGGGCACCAGAAACACTGATAACATCAGTCTAGTGAAGGCCCAGAAATGACTCTCTACAGTCCAGCTGCTGCTTCTGTTCTATTTGCCTCCTAAGAGGCGAGATTTAAAAAACCAGGCCTGGGGTAAACAGCCATGGAGGAGGCGGCGGCGGCGCCCGCGGCCACCCACTATGCCGCCTGAGCTATGCCCCACAGCCACCACCGCCGCAGCCGCCGCGGGCCCCGCGCTCCCTGAACTCCCCGGGGCGGCCATGGCCAGGCGGGCTGCGGTGGCCCGGTGCAATCCTGGCCCCCTGCCGCCCCCGCCCAGCCCAGCCTAGAGGCTGCCCCGGAGGCCATGGCCAGACAGACGCTAGGTCTAAACACAGTTAAGAAATAGAACTGCCATATGACCCAGCAATCCACTGCTGGGCATACACACCGAGGAAACCAGAATTGAAAGAGACACGTGCACCCCAATGTTCATCACTGCACTGTTTATAATAGCCAGGACATGGAAGCAACCTAGATGTCCATAAGCAGACGAATGGATGAGAAAGCTGTGGTACATATACACAATGGAATGTTACTCAGCCATTAAAAAGAATACATTTGAATCAGTTCTAATGAGGTGGATGAAATTGGAGCCTATTATACAGAGTGAAGTAAGCCAGAAAGAAAAACACCAATACAGCATACTAATGCATATATATGGAATTTAGAAAGATGGTAACAATAACCCTGTATGCAAGATAGCAAAAGAGACACAGATGTATAGAACAGTCTTTTGAATTTTGTGGGAGACAGCGAGGGTGGGATAATCTGGGAGAATAGCATTGAAACATGTTTATTATCATATGTGAAACAGATTGCCAGTCCAGGTTCGATGCATGAGACAGAGTGCTCAGGGCTGGTGCACTGGGATGACCCAGAGGGATGGGATGGGGAGGGATGGGGGAGGGGGTTCAGGATGGGGAACACATGTACACCCGTGGCAGATCCATGTCAATGTATGGCAAAACCACTACAATATTGTAAAGTAATTAGCCTCCAATTAAAATAAATTTTTAAGAAATTAAAAAAAAAGAAAGAGCTTCTATAATCACAGCAGATGAAGATCCACTAGTAAATTGATCAAGATTTTTGGCTGGCCCTCCAAAGAAAAGGTTAGGAAACTGATGATCCAAGTAAGTTAGGTGACTGGCTTCTGTTACACAGTTTGTAAGTGAAAGAGTCACTATATGACCAGAAAAAGTTCATAGGGACTGGCTCCAGAGCCAGCCCTCATTTTCCTCATCTGTAAGTAATAAGTTGGCCACCTCTGCGACATCAGATGTTCCAGATTAAAAAAACACGAATAATAATTTTTAAAAATGAATAAGCCTGCTTTTTACCCATCTAAAGAAAGCCCCTCTAAGTAAGCAGCTATGACATGTGTGCCTCAGGGTATGGATATTACTGCTGTGGGAAGCATGCTGATTAAAATCATTGTTTCTGGGAAAAACAAACAAACAAAAACCAGACCTAAGCAGCCTAGTCTATAGTTCAAATGTCAAGATCAGGGTTATTAGCGAACTGTTTGCAGAGCAATGAGTAAATTGGCCCAAGAGAATAGACGTGTCACCAGTGCTGAAGGCTCAACACTCAGTCGTTAATTGTTAGGCCTGGAGATTCATCTGCTTCTCTTATAGTTATCTGAAAGAAACAAATATGTATAAAGGTTTATTCATATGCTCTTCTGTTTTCTTCTGACTGAGCAATATTCTAGCTGCCAAGATTTCCCTTCCAGCAACCTGTCCATCATCAATTCTTTTCCACTTTGACTCTCCTCTCTTAACCAGTTTCAGACAAAATGTAAAATAGGGAGCCCTCTTTCTAGGGCTACCCCCAGGGCATGTGGCTGTTGGAAAATATTTTTGCAGAGCACCTGCCTGTATATAAACAACTTGATCAAAAATGCATTACAAAATTCATGGACCCATGTGAAAGATACTGATTTACTGATGAAGACTTAGAATAATGGGTAGAAAAGAAGGACTTCCTGATTATCTTCCCATTAGTGCATGTGAAGATCCTTTGTCCTGTGTACTGTGTGAGCATTGCTCACCACCCATCAGTGTCTCAGCCTGATTTTGGTGGCCTGATCTCATGGGATCCTGTGAAAGAATTGCTGTGCCAGCCGGTGGGAGCACCCTGCTCTCCAACCTGTGCTTCTGGGACTGAGTTCCACTCCAGAGCCAAGGGCCGACTCTATTAGCATGACTTCTGGAGCCCCAGAGGACTTCTGGTCTACCCCACACAGGGAGCAGAGGGCTGGAGTGTGCTCCTAAGAGAGAGGAGATGAGGACTGGACCCATGAAGGCCACAGCCTGGGCTTGGAACACCCAGTGTGGATGACATGGTGGGCCCCAGTAGGTGCCAGGGGTCATCAGGGAGGGCCATCCTTCATGGAGGGCACTCCATTCACTGGTCCTGGGGCCTGGAACCAGCTGCAGGATGCCACTTCCCTTATCCAAGGGCTAACACTGCCTCTTTTCAGGTCTGGCTCACTGTGTCTTTGACCATGGAGATGAAATTCACTCTCTTCGTTGTAACTGGAGATATGCAAAGTGGCTGAGCCACAGCCTGTCACACAGTGAGCTCGTGGTAGGGCCACAACCCTGGTCCCCAGGCCAGTGACCACTCACTCTTTCACGCCATGTGGCATCTGATGTTCTCTTGCTCCTTCCCCGCAACATTCATTGCCTCTTTCTGTTCCCTGGTGTTACGGACTGAAGGTCTGCATCTCCCCACTGTGCATACCTGAAGTCCTAAACCCCAGTGTTGCTGGTTTTGGAGAGGGGACCTCTAAGGTGGTGATTAAGGGGAGATGAAGTCATTAGGATGGGGCCCTGATCCCAAAGAATTAGAATCCTTAATAAGAAAACACCAGACAGCTAGTGCACTCTACCCCCGGTGGACAGGACCCAAGAAGAGGCCACGTGAGGACACAGTGATGAGGCGGCTGTCTACAAGCCTGGAAGAGAGGCCCACCAGAAATGGAATTTTCTGGTGCCTCGGTCTTGGACTTCTGGCCTCCAGAACTGTAAGCAGATAAATTCCTGTTGTTGGGGCCACCTGGCATTTTGTGGTATTTTGTTATCGTGGCCTTAGTTTCCTAGGGGATGTTCACCCCCTTCCAAAACCACCTTCCAGATCCCTCTTAGCAGATCTTCAAATTCTCCCCTTGTTGTCTCAGTCCTTTAGAGGCTTGCCTTCAGTTAGCACCCTGGTACACAAACCTGCAACGATGGTTATTAACATCATAGCTTCTAGCTAAGATATATAATCAGGACTACTTCTGGATAATCCCCTAATTCCAAAGACTGGTTTTAACAGTGGGCTTGCAAAACACGAGGACAGTCAGATTGAGGAGGTCAACTGCTTACACAGGCCTCCCAGTGGGCCCTTGAACCCCTCTGAAAAGCAACTGCCTTCTCTCTCATGAAAGCTCAGCCCTAACTTCCAGACTATAGCAAGCCTTTTGCTGTCAGTATCCAGGTGAGGAAAACTTATATTCCTACAGGGAATAGGGAAAATAATTTTACTTAGAAGTATCAGTCATTCATTACTGTATCATTTATTTGAAATTAGGCTATTACATATCATGTTTCATTTGAGTAACTGAAGTGGAACTTAAGTACTAGTAATACAGTGGGTTACAAGTGACAGGAAAATTAAACTTGCAGAATCTTAATAATTTATTTTTCTCTTAAAAGTAGGCTGATTCTGGCTTTGCTTTAGCAGCTCAAAAATGCTCTCAGGGACTCATTCTCTTTATACATTTTCACCTTGTCATCCTTAGCATGTTGGCTTTTGTTCTCATGATTGTGCCTCATGAACAAAAGTGACTGTTGCAAACTCAGAAATCATCCTTCATTCGAGGCTGAAAAAAGGGAGGATGTGTCAGAACTGTGCCCAGTGGCCTCTACTAATTGCTAAAGGAGGCTTCAGTTCAGTTCAGTTCAGTCGCTCAGTCATGTCCAACTCTTTGAGACCTCATGGACTGCAGCATGCCAGGCCCCCTGTCCATCACCAACTCCCGGAGTTTACCCAAACTCATGTCCATTGAGTCAGTGATGCCATCCAAACATCTAACCCTTTGTCGTCTCCTTCTCCTCCTGCCTTCAATCATTCCCAGCATCAGGGTCTTTTCAAATGAGTTGGTTCTTCACATCAGTTCAGTTCAGTTCAGTTCAGTTGCTCAGTCGTGCTTAGAAAGTAGCTATTTAGTTTTTTAACCTAATATAGATGCTGAGTGAGCCATGACTGGAAGAAATTAATTTGTGTTTAGAGATAGTGCTTTTCACAAAATCAACTGTTAATGCTAAAATGTATGGAGTGGTATTCGTACATGAGATCTTGGAAGTTTTCTGTAAATCTAATTGAGAATTACTTCTTTTTCTCCAGTTATAAAACTTGTGCATGTTTGACTTGCCTGTAGCTAAGATACAGAAGGCAGTGGCAGGTCATATCCCCACCGCAACAAACAGAAAAAACTGAATGAACTGCAGCAGAACACGTTTTAAAAATCACATCGGCTGAAGCGACTTAGCAGCAGCAGCAGCAGCGGAACTGAATGCCAGAGTAGAAAGATCTCCTTTCCACTCTGAATGCAGATCTGTAGCTCTCTTCCTACTTCAGGCATTTGACAAGCGTCTGCATAGGCTCAAAACTGGACTTAATATTGCACAGGGACTATGAAAGAATTAAAGAGAAACAGAGTTTTGAGGGCTGGTGTGAAAGTCAATTCTGGAGCATTCCTAAGGCAAAGACACTTTTTTTCCTGCTGATTTCTTGTCGTGGCAGCTTTAATGAGTACTTTGGTGGTAAGGGAGGTACAAGCTGAGCTTGCAAGGAGAACAAATTTCCTTGCACTCTGAAGGAGCACAGATGCCAAGATCATGCTGAAGAGAGGAGTGCAGGATAAACCAAGCACACCTCTCGCCCTTGAGACATCTGAACCAGAGATGTAACAAAATCTACAGCCTTTCCCCAGTGCCACTGCTGCCTCCATCATGCTGATCAGCATTTGATCTTACCCTGGCTGCCTGACACAGGAAAGGGCAAATCCTCTCTGTGGGGAAAGAGCATTTACTTCAGTCTTTACACAACTTTTACACACAGTTTCCAGCAAGTAAAAAAAAATAATTACAATACTTGGGGGGAAAAGGGGGACAATCAAGAGAAAAAAAAACAAGATAAACAGATGACCCAGATATTATATTTAGCAGACAAGGTTTTATGACTATTATAATCATGCTAAAGAAAACAGGGACAGAAGGTGAACAAAACTGATGAAAAGATCTTGGGAGAATTTCAACAGGGAAATGGAATCTGTTTATCTATCCCAATGGATACTCTAAACTCTGAAAAATGTAAAGAACTTATTGGGTGAATTTAATATGGCATCACCAACTCAATGGACATGAGTTTGAATAAGCTCCGGGAGCTGGTGATGGAAAGGGAAGCCTGGCATGCTGCAGTCCGTGGGGCTCAGAGTCGGACATGGCTGAGCGTCTGAACCAAACAGTACACTAGACACATGAGAAGACACAAGTACTGAACTAAAATTTGGGTCAATGAAATTACCCAAACTTTTAAATAAGCACACAGAGACAATGGAATTTAAAATAAAAACCAACATAAAAAAAACTTGTGAAGAACATTGTCAAATCACATAACATATGTGGCTGAAGTCCTAAAGGAGACAAGAAATGGGGTGAACGCAGTATTTGAATTTTCTAAACCTGACAAAAGATCATAATCCACAGATTTAAGAATCTCAGTGCATCCCAAGCAAGAAAAATGTAAGTCAAACTGAGATACATCACAAGCCAAATCCTGAAAACTAATGAGGAAAACTAACTAAAGGGGATAATCTTTAAAGTAGCCAGAGGAATTAAAAGACACATTAACTTCAAAGGAACAACAATTAGATTGATAGACTTTTTAACAGAAACTCCAGGATGGGATCCACAGGGCAATTGAATATGTTTAAGATGCTAAAGGCTCTCATGTTCTTAATTCTGGGGAAGCTGTCAATTAGAAAGGAAGAGAGTAAAATAGATATCTGAAGACAAAAATCTAGACAATTCATTTCCAGCAGACCTACAGTTAACAAGTACTAAACAAAAGTCTTCTAGCTGAAAGGAACAACCCGTGAAGGAAACAGAACTGCAGAAAGGAAGGAAGAGCCCTGGAAAGGATAAATTCGTGGCTGGATATAAAAGAGCATTGACCATTTAAACCAACAATAATGACGACTTGTGGGATTTAGATCCAATCTATGACAACCCAAGTGCAAAGGGCAGAAGGGAGTAAATTTAGTCATGCTTGTTTACTATTTTACTCATGAAGAGGTAAAATACAAATTTATGAGAGATGTAGATAAATCAAGAATGCAGATGGTAATTGCTAGAGTAATCACGAAAAGCAAAAGAAAAGCTAAACACCTAGTAGAGGAGGTAAACTGGAATGTTAAAATACTTAATCGAAAATAAATCAGAAAAAGGAAAAAATATGAACAAAGAACAGATGTGACTGATGGGAACTAAGTAAAACCACACAAATCCAACAATATCAGGAATTACCTTAAAAATAGAAACTTACTAAAAACTTTCATTTTAAGAATGAATTTTTTACTGGGTTAAACATTAACATTCAACTTTATACTGTCAAAAAGAAAGACACTTTAAAATATAAAAAAGCCCTTATAAGTTGAAAATAAAAGGATGGAAAAAAATAGGCAATGCACACATTGACCAAGAAAACAATGGGGCTTCCCTGGTTGTCCAGTGGTTAGGACCCAGCACTTTCACAGAGGAGGTGCAGGTTCAGTTCCTGGTTAAGAGCCCAATGCCAAGTGGCGGTCAAAAAAAATACTTTGTTTGCAAAATTAATAGCAATGGAGGACACTTGAGGTGAAAATACTATTAAAGGCAAACATTTCATAAGCATAAAAGGGGAAATTTAACAGGAAGACATAACCATTTTAAATGATTGCATCTAATAATATAGCTTCAAAATACTTAAAGCAAAAAATTGAATGACCTAGAAGAGAAACAGACAAATCCATCCTTGTAGTTGCAATTTTTAATAAACTCTTTGTGTTCTACAGTACCAGCACACAAAAAAAATCAATGAAAACCCTCAGAAAACTAGAAATAGAAGGCAAATTCCTCAATATAAAAAGGGTGTCTACAGAAAATGCAGTTATCAGACTGCTGCTACTGCTGCTGCTGCTAAGTCGCTTCAGTCGTGTCCGACTTTGTGCGACCCCATAGACGGCAGCCCACCAGGCTCCCCCGTCCCTGGGATTCTCCAGGCAAGAACGCTGGAGTGGGTTGCCATTCCCTTCTCCAATGCATGAAAGTGAAAAGTGAAAGTGAAGTCGCTCAGTCATGTCCGACTCTTAGTGACCCCATGGACTGCAGCCCACCAGGCTCCTCCGTCCATGGATGGGATTCTCCAGGCAAGAGTACTGGAGTGGGTGCCACTGCCTTCTCCTCCTAAGATCCTACTTTGTACCAATCCCTTGCCCAGCCATCAGTTTCCAAAAACTGGAAGTTGTGTCCTCCCAATGCCAGAACACTCGTGCCCACCTGCCTGGTCACTGGTTTGTGGTGTCCCTGCACCCACTGGAGGCTGACCAGTGAGTATGGCCTCAGAGAAGAGGGATTGAGGGTCTGAGTGACATTCTGCCCAGACCACTCGGCACGCTCTTCCAGAGGGACCGCCTCAGCTCCTGGGTGGCGCGGTGCTAATCCTCAGGAGCCCTTGCTCTGCAGCTGCCCTCGCGGCTGACGCAGGCTTCCTGCAGACAGGGGGCAGCACAGGGCACCAGGCCGCAGCTCTTTTGCACAGTCAGGCACATGCTTCTGTGAGGACATATGCTGCCACCTTGGCTGGCTGCAGACCCCCAAGTCCTGAGGGGATGGCGCCAGTGCCCATCAGCCCTCAGGCCACAGCACTCTGCGAAGGCTGAGCTGCTCTGGTAGTGCCCTGTGGCTACGTCCCCTTCTCCCTGCCCCTTCACCATCTCTAGTGCCCAATGGTACCCACCCTCGTTACCAGGAGCCCACCAAGTGCCAGGCCTGTATGCTCAGAAGCATCTGGGCCCCAGACCCCACTCTAAAATGGGAGCGAGCTGCCCTCTCTCTCTCTCTCCTGTGCCTGCTCTGCCCCATCCTGTGATTGTGAGTGTGTGTGTGTGTGTGTGTTTTGTTCCAATAACTTGCTGGGAACAAGGGAGAAACACAACAAGCCCCACGCCTCACTCCAGCTGCAGAGCATCTGCGCTGGGCTGCATGGGGACTGGCCAGAGTGGGAGGGCCAGGGGAGGGAGTAGGCAGAGCTTTGGGAGGAGATGAGGTAAAAGGAATGGATGCTGCCCAACAGGCAATGGAAGAGGCGAGGGATGCATCAGTGTCGCCCGGAGCTGGCAGAGGTGTGAATGGGCAGAGGTTTCAATAAGCGAAGGAAACACACACACACTGCACGTGTTCGTAGCAAGGTGAAGGGGGCTTCGACATCTGTGCACCCCGTCTCCCCAGAACAGGCAGTCATTTTCCAGATTGAGCCTGCTCTCTGGTGCCAGGCAGACTGGGAGGCAGGACTGGGGCTGGGGAGAGGGGCTGAGTGGTCTGTGCCAGGGAGGGGCAGGCACAGCCAACCAGAGAGACAAACACCAGCAAAAGTGATGCAGAAAGTTGCACTGTGCAAAGGAGCAGGAAGAGTTAGCTGTGTGGCGGGGGTGCGGGGGAGGAGAATGGGGGTGTGAGGGCTCCCCCAGCCCAAGGACCTGCTGAGGATCTGCTCTGCATGTCAAAGCCGCATTGTCCTAGCTCCAGGGGAGATGGGCCAGAGGTGCCCAGGAACTGTACTCCTCAATTTGGCCCCATTGCCTGTGCCATGGCAGTTACTCCTATGGGGAGAGTGGGTGAGGGGGCAGGGGGACTTGGTACAGAGGCTGCGTGGCGAGGATGGGGGAAGGGGGCGGGCGAGCACCTCAGCTGGGAGGCGACAGACCCTGCGGAATGTTTGCCAGTGTCCAGGACTAGGGCCTGGGTGGGGTGGGCACCACCAGTGTGCCGTCATCCCTGGGAGCCGGGGATGGGTGGGGATGGCGGCAACAATGTGGCTGATGGCAGTGAGGGAGGGGGGACTGGGACAGTCACCTTCTCTCTCTGCAGCGCATCCTGACTTGACCTCGAGACTAGTGTCACCAAATTGAATTATTTCCCCCCTAAGTTTAGGGAAAAGACTAGAGTTTTGACTCTCTATTCAGCTTTGTTTAGGAGATCCCACACGGCACAAGACCACAAGGAAAATGGAATTGCACAAAGAATAGAAATAGAAAAGTAAAATTATATTTGGAGATGAAATGACTCTATTCAGAGAAAAATCCAAAGACAATAAGTACCATATCTAATGAATTTATCAAGATCACCAGATATAAGGGTGACAATAAAAATTAACTGCATTTCTACACACCAGCAGCAATCAGAAAATAAAGTTAGAAAAATAATGTTTACAATAATATAAAAAATATCACCTCCCTAGAAATAAATTTAATGAAATATTGCAAGACCTCTACACTGAAAGCCATAAAATGTGCTGAGAGATATTTAAAAGGGACTAAATAGAGATTTATCATTTCACACACTGAAATATTCAATATTATTAGGACTACAACAATCTCAAATTGATCTACAGATTCAGGTCCAATCAGAATCTTAGATTTTTTCGTGTGTAAAAGTCAACATACCGATTTCTAAATATACATGGAAATGCAGCTAACCTAGCATAGTCAGATCAATCTCGAAACAAAGCCTGAAGATTTACATGACCAGATTTCAAGACTCAGCAAAAAACTCATAAAAAGTTACTGGCAGAAGGATATAAATTAGACAAACTGAATGGGATACAGTCCAAAAATGGGTGCACACGTATGTGGGCACTTTAAGACAAAAGCAGTAAGTACAATTCATGAGGGAAATTATGCAGAGAAATCAGGTCTCTCTGTGAAATGATATGAAGCAGCCACATAGATTCTGGTGGATGACAGCATACAAAGCTTAAACTGAAAACATAAAGGAACAATGGTCCTCAGCTGGGGGGAGACATCTGGGGGGGTTGCTGGCCGTCACAACGGTGAAGAGGCACTCCAGACATCTGGAGGCCATGGATGCTGCCAAACACACTACAGTCGCAGGAGAGCCCCCCACAACAAGGAACCGTTGCACCCAAAACCTAATCAGTACCACCGAGCCGATAAGCTGTGAACTGAAAGGAAGACAGGAGACTGTGACCTCAGGTGGGCAACTGAGTGGTGAGCAGATCATAAGAAAAACTGTCCATAAAATAAAGAATGGACAAGTTTGGTTTCGTTTGAATAAAGCCATTTTTTCTATCAAAGAAAAGGATGAGGTAAGTTACAGACTTGAAGACGAGCTACGTGATCGATCCACACTTCAGACCAGGACTCTGGCAGGCAGACTCTAAAAATGGCCCCTCTACCCCCTGATTCCTGGGATTCAGGATCACACCCTTGGGCTATCTTCCCTGGAGCTGTGTGCGAGGTGGGTGGCGGGGTGGAGGGTAACTGGGATGTGTGTGAGCGTGCTCCGGGAGCCTGCGAGGAGACACACTCCCTGGCTGGCTAAAGGAAACAAGTCTTCTGGAAAGGAGGGAAGAACAGGCGACAGGCGGCAGTGGCAAGGGGCTGAGGCCCGCAGGCCGGCCGACGGCCCACGGGAACTGGGTACAGCCGACAACCCTGAGCCCGGATGCACGTGCTTCTGCAGGTGAACCCCGAGGGGCCCACAGCCCCGACCAGCGCCTCGACTGCAGCCTTGTGTGAGGCCCTGGAGGGAAGGCCAAGGGGAGCCACGGCCAGACTCCTGGCCCATGCGAACCGTCAGGCGGGGAGCGCGTGGTATGCTGTGTCACCGGGTGTGCGGCAGCGCTGCTCTGCAGGAACACGTGCTACAGCTTCACAGCCAGGGTGCCGCCTACACGCCTGACACAAACGTCACCCGCCCAGCACGCCCACAGCACTTGAACCACCCCTTGGCGGGAATTCCAGGGGCTCATAAACACACATTTTCGGTGGTCAGCGTCACTCATATCATGCCATCACAAGGGAAAGCCACGAGACATGCTACACGCCTACAACCAGGCTACAAGGAGAAAGACCGCCAATTTTGAGCATGGACGAGGATGTGAAGCAAACACTGAATTCTTGGGAAGTATTGCTTAAGAGTTTTAAAAGAGCAGCCACTTTGGAAAACCTTTCGGCAGCTTTTACTAACAAAGCATCTGTGCCAGGGTTCCACAAATGACTGCCCATGTGCCAAATCCAGCCTGCCACCTGCTTTTTTAAATAAAATTCCACTTATGACTTGCAAAGCCTGAGGTATTTATTTTCTGGTCCTTTACAGAAAAAGTGTGTGCTGATCCCTGGTCTACACTATGTCTCAACAAGTCCCTTTCTGAAGGCAACGTTCCGCAAAATGCATGTTTGAGGGAGTTCACTAAAGTTTTATACTTTTAACAGCTCCAAGCCAGGAAGGGGTAAAAACCGAAATTCCCACCAAGAAAATTCCCATATATTCACATATGGATACTTTACAGCAATTAAAAGCAGCAATGTATTGGTAGATGTAACCTGTATGATGCTCTCACAGGTTGAGCAAAAGACACCAGACACAAAAGAGAACCATGTAGTTCCATTTACGTGAAATTCAAGAACTAGTAAAAATATCTGATAGAAACTGGCACAATGGAAACTGCTGGTGGCGGGGTACAAGGTGCCTAGGGGAATCTTCTGTAGCATTGCAAAGTCAATGTCGTGACCAGTGCACAGACACTGGTTACCGTGGCCCTCAATTAGAAACTGCCATGTCTCCTGCTGAAGAATATCTGGAAAGTGCAACAAAATGTAACCAGACATTGAAAAAGCAGGTACGTTCCCAGCATTTAGAAGGCAACCACTCTCAGGAGTTTTCTTTACTTTTTTCTGGTCTTTTTCTTTTTCCTTTTAATGGTTTCAAACCTACTGAGAAGTTGCAAAAACAAAACAGCCCTTTCACCCAAGTTCCCTCTTACCACTGTGTATTCTGGGATGTATGCCTCCCTACCTCCAAAAAGAACGCTCTCCTCTGCTGCCACAGGGCTTCTTTTTAAAACAAGACTGTCTGAAATAAACCAGAACCCCAAATGGTACTTGATCATTTTTCTGACGATGCACAGTGACTCAACATTAACTAGTATTTAACTGGAGCTAGGAGGGGAGGGAGCCCCCATCCTCAGGCTGCATCTCACAAGAGTACACGTGGGTGGGGACAGGGCATTTGTCCTAACTGCAATACCAAATGTTAAGTTTTGGTCTCTGCTTTGATTTAAGCATTGCATTTGGTGGCGAGCAGCGTCACTGGTGCAGAAAGGCTCTGGAGGGTGCTGACCGCCGTGCATGCCCATGGCTCTTGTTTGGAGGCTGCAGACTGGCTCCTAAGCAGTGTTTTGTCAAACATTCTCTTCAGGCCCTTCTGTAGGAGTACAAAATAGTCCCCACACTCCACAGCCCTCAGGTCACGTCTGCTTTACAGGATGTCTCAAGGGTGACAATCCTAGAGACCCTAAAGGAATCAACCCTGAATATTCACTGGAAGGACTGATGCTGAACTTGACACTCCAATACTTGGGCCACCTGATGCAAAGAACTGACTCACTGGAAAAGACTGATGCTGGGAATGATTGAAAGCAGGAGAAGGGGGCGACAAAGGATGAGATGGTTGGATGGCATCACTGAATCAATGGACATGAGCTTGAGCAAGATCCGGGAGATGGTGATGGACAGGGAAGCTTAGCATGCTACAGTCCACAGGGTCACAGAGAGTCGGACATGACTGAGTGACTGAACAGCAACAGCAACAAGGGTCACAGGCTTTTCTTCACCCTCCACTAGGGTCTCAGTGTTAGGGAACCATCAGAGGTCAATGTCGGTCGCCATAAGTGAGAAAGGAGTCTTTGGGCGAGGGGTGTTTTAAGGGCCCACTCTTCTGATCATCAAATGATACAGAGAGCCATGAAAGCCAGATGAGGTGTGCATCTGTGGACTGGTTGGGGGGTGGTAATTTGCCATAATTATCTTGCCCTGTAGTATCAAAAAGCCTGAGAGCAAGTGGCTGTCTGCCAACCCGAGCTGCGTGGGCATGGGGAGCGGGCACGGCTGGACACCTTTGGGGCGAATTTCCTTGTTGGAGAGACTGGCTCTGCCCAATGGCTCTTTCACTGACAGCACGATTGTTTGTGTGGCTGAAGTCCTTCTGTGCCCACTTTACATATTTCATGGTCAACAATGGCCTCAAATTCTCTACCAGGGTACTGGCAGCACTGTAAGTGGGTCTCACAGTTGTCTCAGTGCTGGACAGCACTGCCCATTTTAATCCAGACGCTCAAATATTTCTAGATTTGGCCCCCTTCAGGTTGGCTCTTACTCTTTTTGTTCTTATAATTCTTGGAAACTTTTTGCATTTTCTGGCAAAAAAAAAAAAAAATTGTACTCTTCCTAATCCACTGATGGGATCAGCTATTTCTCTGAAGAGTTCTGGTTCTTTTTGTGAAGGAGGACATTTAGAAGCCAAGTCTGACCTGAGCATTCAAGTGGCTCATTGCTACTGGGTTTCCATTGCTTCTAGGCCTGGCCAGCAGACAGAGATGAAAATACATACCTGTACACAGATACAGACATAGATAACAGCATCCACACAGATACAGACATAGGTAACAGCATCCACATACCCACAACACCTGTAACTGTTTCTATATCTATCTGTGCATGTATGTATCAGCTGTTCTGGAGCTGACGCCAACACATCTAATTCTGATTCAATACTAGTGTTATTTGTAGCCCTGCTCTTTACCATGTTGGTGAACCCCCTCTCAGATCTGATCGGAAGACTTGTTTTCAACTGAAGTTTAAGTCTGTGGGAGGACAGTCAAACTTGTGAGCCTGAGTACCACTGAGGCAACAGACACCACACGGGAGTAGATCGTCAGTGGCTTTCTGTAGCTAGTTTATGCGCAGCTCAGCTTGTCTAAGCAGAACACTTGCTGAGTCCATAAAGGCTCGGTCACTTTTGCTGCACAGACTGAACTGGGATGTGGTAGGACCCAGGTGTGGGCATTGGCAATAGCAATGCCAGGACCCAGGATAAAGAGAGGAAAGCTCTCACCCCCTGCTCCTGAAGGAAGTGATTCTTCACACTCAGTCTTCAGCCTAACATTGGAAGGCTCCAGACTGCACTGGCCGACAAGGGGCACCTGCTCCTGGCACTCTGGGGGCCTCCTGCAGCATCTGGCAGCTTGTTTCAAGATTAAGTTCTTCAGCGGCCCCCCTCCCTCCTCTTCAGGCAGCCAGAGCCTGACTCCTTTGCTCTCTGAGGGGCATCACGGTGTGGAGGCTGGATTGCTCGGGTCACATTCCAGAATCTAAACCAGAGACAGCAGTGATTAGCTTGCTGCTAGAGCTTGGCTCACAGACATTTTTTTGAGCCTTTTTTTTTTCTTTTTAATTCTGAGTCTTCAAATAAAAATCAGATTTCTGATTTCTCTTGAAAAATATGAAGATGTGGCAACAAGGGCCCCACGTGCTTATGCATGGACCCTCAGCTCGAATTGAGGAGGGGACTTTTCCCCAGGGCTCCACGTGCCCCCGCCAGGCCTCCTCCCATTGCCCTTCACCGTGGGAGAGCCTGCTCTGCATGGCTGATGCAGATCGCTGCATCAGAGGGTGTGGGAGTGTCTCTTGCTTTGTGTCTGCCTTGATTCCACAGTCTTGTTTCAGGGCCACTTTGAGCCCACCAACCTTCTGGGAAGCAGAAGCCCAGCACTCCACGGCTGAAGCCAACTTTGGGCCAGCTGGGCAAGATGAAGCCAGGAAGAATGGTGGCCTACACAAAGACTGGACTTCAAGTTCATTTTTGAGACAAAAGTGGAAAAGAAACCAGGCTCACAGAGCATATCAAACTGCCCATTCCCCCACGTACCCAGTTAGCACAGGAAGCACAAAGAGCTGAGGGACTCAGAGAGGCAGGCTCAAGCCACGTTGTTTGCTTTTCTGGGCGCACACCTGACCCCATTTTTCAGACAGCCCTCTGGTCAGAGTGGGGTCATGTGAGAGCCAGGCAGACACCCCTGTGGATGGCAGTGATGGACACAACCTCCTAGCCTCGCCCTTACTCCTCCTCCTTCTCCTCCCCTTCCACTCAAAAGCTCTTTCTTTGACTAAAGAGTCACAAATTCAGCAGAAGATTCTGAGGTTTGGAGGATGGATGAGCTGCGGGTGAGGAAGAGCCCAGGTCCCCACCATGACCATGCAGAGCAGAAATTTCCTCCTCTACCTCCTCAATGGACTGCAATGAGAGCAAGAAATAAACGTCTATGGTTTTAAGCCATTGAGACTTGGGGGTTAACTGTTAAAATAGTGTGTCCCGACTAGTAACACTGGCCTTGACTAGTACACAGAGATTAAGGGTTTAACCAAGGTACTTCCAGAAAGTTCAGTTTCTTTTGCGGTCAAACTTCTCAAATAAATGTTACATAACCGAATACTTTCAAATTGCTTCCATCTAATCACAGCTTTTTTTTTTTTTTTACCAATAATCTGGTTTGTGTTTCTGTGGTGCACTTGCCAGAAATTTTAACTGCCGATCCAAAATACTTTCCAGCTCTCATTTCACTTGTGCTTCTGTGGTATTGGACACTGTCAACCATACTCATCTTCCCAAAGCTCCTCCCGCATCTCTCCACATGCCCAAGAGGCGGGCTGTTCCATCTTCCAGCTCCACCACCACTTACTAGCGTGTGACCCTGGGCATGTCTTGGGTTTCACTTGGCTCACTCGCTTGGGGGCTTCGCTTGAGGATTCCATAAGATAATGCGCTGCTCACTGAATGAACACACCGAGTAAATGGTGTGAAAGCTCACTGAGCGTTAGCTGCTGCCGCTGTTATTAATCATACAGTGTCTTTGATTTGCTTCTTCTGTCTCTCCTCTGTAAAATGTTATGGCTTTTTTTTCCCTCTCTGCTCCCTGACTGCTGGCTTTTCCAAAGCTTACTATCTCGAATCTTTCCACATCTTTCTCCTCTGTGACGGACAAGGTTTTTATGTCAGGTTCTGAATGTTCTACCAGGTTTTATTTCCAATCTGGGCCCCTTATACCTCTTCCCTCTTATGTCATGGGTCATCAGAACAATCACACATGCAGAATAGACACACAGAGAACAGACGGGATTCAGTGCTTTCCTCTGGGTACACCCCCATCAGAGACTGGATCTGTAAGGAAGGACTCCTTATGGACCTGAACTGTCATTTGAATGGCACCTCACTCCATCCAGTACTGTTGCCTGGAAAATCCCATGGACGGAGGAGCCTGGTGGGCTGCAGTCCATGGGGTCACGACTGAGCGACTTCACTTTCACTTTTCACTGTCATGCATTGGAGAAGGAAATGGCAACCCACTCCAGTGTTCTTGCCTGGAGAATCCCAGGGATGGGGGAGCTTGGTGGGCTGCTATCGGGTTGCAAGGAGTCAGACACGACTGAAGTGACTTAGCAGCAGCAGCAGCAGCAGGTGACCCAGCCACGGCACAGCCTGATGATCTGGCAGAGGTTCCTGAGAGTACTGGGGCTGCTCTCTAACTTCTTAGACCTTCCTCCCCTTCAGGGTTATGACTCGTGGTGCCCCTAGTCTTCTCTCCCAAATGCAGCCCATTCAACGATTATTTCAGGTTACTTATTTTTCTTTAGAATGGATATTTCCCAGGGTATGAGCCGCAGAATATCTGACTTAAAAGATAGTTCTCAAAAGGAGACTAATAATTAATTTAAAAAAACAAAACAACTGACTCTGTTGGAAATTCCCAGAGCACGCCAGGAAGCCAACAGGCTTGGGGAAGCCGGCTGTGGAGAGACCTGGGGCTTGGGTCAGCTCAGCTGTCTCCGAGCTCATGTGCACATTGGGCCGAGCCCAGTCTGTGAAGTTCCCTCAGCTGCCATAGGAGGGGGCTCAATGGGCTCAATGGGAGCAGAGAGGAAGGAGCCCCCACTGCCTGGAGCCCCCATTCCCCAGGGGCAACTGAGATCAATCAAGCCAGAAAGGGAGGAGCCAGCTCCCCGAGAAGCAAGGAGATCTGTGTGGTGTCCCAGGAATTATGACATCTGAGAGGTTTCACAGAGATTGGCTGGTCAGCTACACAAAGTGATAATATGTCTAAGAGTGTGCAAGGGCAAGTCCATTCTAAGAGAGTTTTCTGGATTACTGGCACCTACCTAAGGGTTTTGTGTTGGACAATTCCTGCTAAGAAAAGTTAGTAGCAGTGAACAAGAACAGACACGGTTCCAGCTTTTGTGACCGAGGGACTGGAGGGGCTGGGGGTTCCCACAGCGAACAGAGACCTAGGAGGGACAGCAGGAGGGACTGCAAGAGGGACAGGCATGTGCCTCTGGGCTGAGGGACCAAGAGCATGGAGCAGGAGCTGGTGGGAGTCCCTTAGGATAGCCCTCAAAACAGAAGAAGAATGCTCAAGAAACTGCCCAAGAGGGAGCCCCAGGCATGTGAACTAAGTAGAGAACCCTTAGAGGAATCCTGCCTCTTGTTCATGGGTTCATGGGGGTGACTCTGGGAAACAGTGCTAGAGTGAGCTGCTTCCTGTCACTCAGATTCCACAGGAGTGAGTAAACAAACTTGGCACTTTAAAGAAGCGCTTTCAAAATGTTTTGAAAGGAAATGCTGGGCTGTGGGGGGTGGTGGCGGGAATTTCTGTGCCCACTAAAGGTCAGCAGGAGGACAGCGTGCACGTGGGTTGGAGCTCTCGATGGGATGACTGTGGTGAATTACAAGGCTATCTGTCCTGTGGCCGTGAGCGAAGGCTGTGGAGCAGAGAGCACACAGTGGACGTCCAAGATCCGGGAGCAATGAGCAGACTTGCCTTTGTTTAACCCACACAGTGTTACAGAAAACCGAGGAAGTTGCCAATATTTAAAAATAGATGGATGTAGCATAAAACATGGATTTTTAGCTTCTTTTGAGAAAATGGAGAGTCTGAGCAAATAAATTGGCTGCACATGTGGAGCTGTGTATTTCTACACCACAGCAGATTCATCTATTGATGTCACCTGCATGGCCCATGCAGAGGCCTGAGTTGGTAACCTTTTGCTATTGGCAACTGATCATTCAAGCAGGTACATTTTTTTGGGGGGGGGGGCGCTGAGAATAAACAGATTCTGGGGCTTTCCTGGTAGCTCAGCTGGTAAAGAATCTGCCTGCAGTGCAGAAGACCCCGGTTTAATTCCTGGGTCAAGAAGATCCCGTGGAGGAGGGATAGGCTACCCATTCTAATTTTCTTGCCTGGAGAATCCCCCTTACACAGAATAGAATGCTTAGGGTTGGCCTGTCTCTGTCCACACTGCGATATCCAGAGTCTCTCTGTTGCTTCTGCCAGAGCTCTGCATGTGCCCTTTTGGCCATGCTGAACTACATTTCCCAGAATCCTCCTTTCCCTGTGCTTCCTGTCGGCTCAGCTCTGAGGAGATTCTCTCCACAGTTGGAGGACAGCCATTTTGTAACACACACACACTTTCCAATTTGTTGATCCATCTTTCTGGCCTGAAGCAGCA
>SJXQ01003203.1:88466-132361 GCA_006408695.1 Aepyceros melampus
CTGTCCTTGATGAAGGACCTTGGCCTCTGCAGGATACTCGTTACCTAGGTCAGAGGCAACAAAACCCAATGTGGGTGAGCTAGCCCTCGTGCCGGTGGGGTTCCAGTCTACACATGACCTTTCTTCCTGACCACCAGCTTGGAGCTCTGGACTCTACAGCAATATAGACATGGAGACAGCTTTGCAGAGACTACTTACTGAACCACCATGAAGTACATAATAAGCCAAGTCCCTTGAATAAGTCCACACGTATTTACGTCTCATTAGTTTTGCCCCTCTGAGAAAACCTTGATGACACTACACAATACTGTTCTCTGTTGCTCTCCCAGGGCACAAGCCTTTATCAAGGCTGGAGTCCCAGGGCCTGCCGACATAGATACCTGTAGCCTCTCCTCGCTAAGGCCCTGTGTCAGCCGGTCACCCTCCCAGAGACGTGCCATGCTCTTCTGTGCAGCTCCCCACCAAGGAAGGACCTGTGCCTTGAGCCCCTTTCTTCATCTCTAGGGATCCACTGCATGACTCTGTCCCACTGCCTTCACCCTGAGTACCTAATGACACTTCTCCAGTGATCGCAAACAACAGGAAGGAGGCTTGATTTGGGGCCACTTCTGCTTTTAATCTCACTGAGGAAAGCCAGTGCAACCTCTTACTTCCACGGAGTTGAGAGATCTGTGTGTGAGGAAAACAATAAAGGGAAAGAGCATAAACACGCCAATCATTATCCAGCACTAAAGATGCGGATGGAGACGCGTTCCTTTGCTGGTGGTTCCTAAAGCCAGCTAGTCATTCCCAAATTATATACCTGCTAGGGTCGGGAACAGGGAATCTGTGTTTGCAATTTAAAAAGCTCTGTCAAATGGTTCTTATGCACAGATGAATGAAGAGTAATGGTCTTATACCATATTCTCCATATCAATGCCAATTCTCTGAGTGGAACATTTGATGGCAGTGGATAGAAGATAACAATAATTACCCTAAACTAGGATCTGGTGTGTTGGCTACTCCATATGGCTAAATATGCATTGAGTGTTCTGGAAGCCATGAGAGGCAGTATCTTATCCAATATTCTTAAGTAATTGGGAGACAACCCCATGTGTGGGAGAACACAGCACCGGGGATTCTAATCAAATGAATACATTTTAGGGTTAGACCTAGACATCACTGGGGCTGCACCTCACAGACTTGGGGGGAGGGGGCCAGAATTGGGGGCAGCCTTCACTTTTGCCTTAGTGACTCCTGGGGCGGAGAGGAGGAAGCATTCTTGCAGCTGTGGGTCAGACTGCCTGGAGCTGCCCTGGCAGAATTCTAACAGGCTAGGGGAGTTTCAGTTCACTGGGGAAAAGAAACGCGAAAGAAACAGGCAGAAGCATGACGGTGGTGATGGAGACTGTCTGGTAAAAAAGTAAAGCCTGTCTGGAACACTGCTCTAAGCTGGGTTTCAGCAGTAGCATGCCTGATGGACACGAGAGCGACAGGGCTGTGTGCAACAGTCAACGGGCCAGAGAGACCTTCTTTGTGAAGCAATGGAGTTGTCAAGGGAGGCTGTCCAGAGGAGGTTGTAGGAAATTGAAGACAGAATAACTGAAGATAAAAAGGTTGAAACTGACAGAAATAAGAATGTTCCCCAGTCTTATGCTAAAACACATTCAAAGAGGGAGTCCAATGAAGTCTTCACAAAGAAATGATTGAATCCATGCTGCATTCTGGGAACTTTCACCCAAACTTTCTTTGATAAGCCAACACCATCACCTAGTGCTAAGAGCTCCAGAGAAGAAAGCCCCACAAATGTGTGGGTGCCAGATCCTAGCCCAGAGGGGTGCCTACACACTAGGCTGGAGAGAACTACTCACACAGAAGAGCTGGAACTCAAGAAACTAGTTTCCAAACTACTACTGTTTCATCTGAGGAGGCTCCTGTGAGCACCAGAGAGGGACTAGACGGTTTTGTGAAATCTGTGTAATAACAGGAATTTGGGGTGGGGGGAGCTCATTTTGGGTATCCAATTTATTGAATTCAGCTTCTTGCCAAGGAAGCTGGTCTCAAAGAAAAGCCATTTTCTAGGGGGACTTTTTAAAGGAACGTTCTGTGAGAGTCCCTGCAATGGCAAGGGTAAGAAGCTATGTGTAAAGATGCCTTTAATCACCTGCTACACTGGCTAAACCAGTGAAACTCCCTGGAAACAGTCTCCAGCATGAAAGAGATGGTTGAGAAAGAAGGCTCTCCTGCTCCAGTGCTTCCTGGCAGCTGAGTCACAGCCATGAACGTTGGTGAGCAGGCAGAAGAAATCAAGAGCTTAATTCTACTGCCCTGGAGGTTATACATTAGCGGTCAATTAATACAGCTCTGTTGATTACAGAGCCAGGAGAATTGTGGCTTACCCCTGCCTCTGAAAATACTGAGAAAACACACAAAGTTTTCTCCTCCAAAGTTTATTTACCGTACACTAGTGCTGCCCCTTGGTTCCCCCCTGCATAACTGACAAAGCCTAAGCCTGGCTGTTTAAGATGTTTAACAAGTTAGTGATGAGAGGTCAGGACAAGACCGGCAAGTGGGTCTGGTGCAGACTGGCTATGGGAGGGAGACCAGTGGGCCCTGAGGAAGGGCTGAGTCAGCCCAATGACTTTTGTAGTTCGCAAAAGTGACACCTCTGTGGGCAAGTTGAATTTTGTTGAGGGCTAATTTTGAAAATGATAATGAATTCTTAACTGAGAATGTATTGGCAAGTGGCATTTAGGATTTACTGAAATAGCCAGCTTGCTGGGTGCTTAAAATACTGTGCCGTATCCTCCACATCAACTAGCCTGGTGGAGCCCAGTTTCCAGCCGGCAGGGAATCATCGTGGGTGCCCAAACCAGACTCGGTGTCCTGGGCGCACACAGGGCTGAAGTTTTAATTTCCCAAGAAGAACCTTTGGTGCAGAAAGAACTTGTAGTGAAAAGTGAAATGACAATTCCTTGACTGCTTCAGAATCTCCACAATGACTATGAAAAGTGTACACAGCTGATCCTCGAATCACACAAAAGATCATCCAAATTTTTATTCTGTTTTTCCCCCTTAGAATTGAGTTTTGTGCAGAAAAGCATGATTTATGCCAATAAAAGAAGTTTTGAAAAAGCCTCTCCTGCACCTTTTTGAAACCCAGGCTGAAATCTCTTCCCTTGCCGCAGATGGTAGAGACGAGGCTCAAGTCTATCACACTCCACTCCATGTCTTGCCTGACATCCCTGCTCTGTTTCTGCCTGCAGAGTCAGGAAAATGTCTAATGTTTAATATCTGAATACAATATTTGATGTGTACACAGTAGAAGTATTCAAACCTCAAACCAGTATTGAAACCAAGTGTAAACCAAGACAATGGTTTCTTAATCACAAACTTGGAAATGAATGTAAACTCTATTTTTGTGAAGTGTGTTTTAAAAACACCTGCCCCAAGATCACTGTTCAACGGGATCAACTGTCAAATTTATTCTAGTACAAGACCAAAAATAGGAGAAACCTGTCTAGTTAGGGGAGGAGGTGTGACAGCGGCTTTAAGGCTATATTCTATGCTAAACTATATGATACTGTTCTTAAAAGAATCCATAGACATTGCTGGGCAGCTTTCTAAACAAAAGGTGTGTACAACAAAAGGGAGGAAAGCAGGGCCCCCAAGTAAGGCTCTTAAATTGTTGGTAAAGAGAGGGGAGAACTAGTATTCTGTTAAGATTAAAAAAGAACTTCATTTCAAAAAGTCTTTACCTGACATGATACTTATTTTCCTCAAAAAAAAAAAGTCCCTTTTTGAATTGTCTTCCTGCCTATATTTTTACAAACATTGTTTCCTTCATCTCTGTGATGTCTTACTGTTTCATTTAGCGACTTCTGCAGCATGGATTAGATGTTAACTTACTATATTAATGCCTGAGAGGAAAAAAATTATTTAGAACATGAGAACTTTAATGAACAAATGTTTATTTTCTTTAAGTTTTGGAGTATAATTGTGTTTGGTGTTTTTTGGTTGTTCATAAAAAGAAAATTAAATCTCATTCTTCTAAATATTAAGGAAGAAACTGTTACAGATGCAAACTTCAGAAAAATAACAGGGGAGGGAGAAGCACCAGAATATTTACTAGCAAAGTATATTTTTTCTTTGTTGCTTTTTTAATAGTGACAAGAACTGGGCAGGACTAAGAAGTTCTAGAAGATGCAATAAATTTTACTTTAAAATGAGAATGTGATTTTGTTTTTTTTGGTATGCTACTTTTGATAAAACTTAAGTGATTTGCAGGGTAGTGGTGGTAGTGGTGGAGGGGTGATGGATATATCTAGTTTCAATTCCCATTATCTTTACCAATTGTTCCAGACATAGGTGAGGGTTAGCTGGGTTAAGGGTCCAAGGTTAAGTCAAGGTTACAGTGTCCTGATTTGAGGCAGAGCTGCGGATCAGACTGAGACCTCAGTCAGAGAAACTGCCTCAGCAGTCAGTCTCTGAGCCACTCTTGAATTTTAAAGTACCCCAGAGTTTTTTATTTTTTGAGTATTTTGACAGAGTATTGATAATTTATATATTCAGTGTGATTTAATCAATCCCAGTCATTCTTTTTGATGCTCACAGTGTCCCAGATTTAATCACTGGGGCCCTTCAATAGGCTGCTGTTCATTTGACATTACCATAGTATCTGGGTACTTCTGTGCTTTCCAGAATAAAGCTCACTTTCTTCACTCCCTATCCCAGACCTGTTATCAATCCATTCTTGTTTAGTGGCATGAGAATACAACACTATTTTGAAACCAAACTTGACACCAATGGGAAGCCAAAGGAGACATGGCATCATCAGGTGACGTATGCTCGTTAAAACGTCAAACTCGAATCTGGGCGAGGTTTTAGCACCTTCTTCCAGTTTACTGGAAGTGCAGGGAGTAGAAAATAAGAGTTAAATCGGGGATGAAAGCAGCAGACAAACTCAGACTCTTGGGCCACCTATCAGACGCGTGGCCTGGTTTCTTCAAGTCAATGTCACAAACAACGTGGGGAAGACTGTCGTAGATTTGAAGAGACTTAAAATATGTAAACGTGGGGTTGTTACTTGAATTCCATTTTTCAAGAAAAACTATAAAGCCATTCTGGGCATGTTGGGGAACTTTAATATAGATTCACAATTAGATGATACTAGACAATTATTAATTTTTTGAAGTATAACAATGGTATTGTGATTGTTCAGCTAAATATTTTTTGGTGATACAGGCCAAAATGTTTAAGGGTAAATTTAATGATATCTGTAACTTATTTAAGATTATTTAGCAAAAATAAAAATCAAGATAAAGTGCTATATAACTATATATTACACATTTAGGAAGAAGATATGGTAAATTCAACAACTGTTGAAGGAATATTGGAGCTAGGTGATAGGTATTTATTGCACTATTTTCCTTTTCCATGGATTTACTCTTTTTTTTAACTGCTAAAAAAATGTTTTTAAAAAGGGATATAACAAACTCCCAGCCTTTGGGACACAGGAAGCTTCTTGCTCCTGAGAACATCATGCCAAAGTTTCTTCCTGACTTTCCTGCCCAAAAGATGGTACAACCAGCCTTCCCAGCCTCCAAGTCAGAGGTCTTTCTCATCTCCTCTTCCTTCTTCAAACTTTTCATTCAACAAGTACCACACTTTTTTCCAGTTACCTCTTCCAAATATACTGTGGGTCTGCCCCACCCGTGGCCACTATCCCAGGGTAGCCCAGGAATGGCCTCCCTCCTCAGTGGTCATCTGCTCCTCACGTGAGTTTAACTCAGCCATCTTTGTAAAGTGCAACTCCCACAGCGCTGCCTCCGGGTGACTCCCCATTGCTTAGAGGATAAAGTCCAAGCCCCTAGCATGGTGTGCGCTGCCGCACCTCCCAGCCCCGCTCCAGCGACATGGAGCTGGGCTTGCATGGTCCCCTCTTTTGATGCCCTTTGCGTCCTCCTCTGCCCCCGACCAGCTCCTCATGGGCATCCTGGAATTCCCGAAGGCAGGAACTCTCCTTCCCCAGGACAGCCCCTCAGACCCCCTGCTACCTCACTGGGTTGCAAAGTCCCCCATAATAGCATGTTTACACTGCTGTTACTGTTTCTGTTTGCAACTGTGCGAGGCGGTGGGTGTGTAGGGACTGGACCAAACTGCCCTGCTACCCACCTACCCTTGTGTGACCCTGGGCAAGTAACTTAGCCCTTTCATGCCTGCCACCTGGTCTACGGAGTCAGGGTCGTAATGCCAGAACCTAACTTACAAAGTGCTGAGCATGAAGGGAGCCGAGATGTGTCAAGCTTGGGAAACAGTGCTTGGTCCATTACAAGCACTCAGTAAGTGTCAGCTATTAGTACTATCTCCACTGTGTTCCTGTCTTCTCACTCCACGGTGAGCTCCGTGAGATGAGAGGCGGTGTTTATAGATACCACCACGTGCCAGGCACAGTGTTAAGTGCCGGCACCTCATTTAATAATCCTCACAGATGAGCTAAGTGCCATTCCTTTCTCCCTGCTCCTGCCTACCCCCCATTTCCTGCCTCCTTCCCTCTGCCCTTCTTCCTTCCTTCCTTCCTTGTGTACACATTGTAGTGCCCTGCGTGTGCAGTCTTTCCCAGTGTGCAGATGAAGACCCTGAGGTACAGGAAGGACAAGGAGCCTCTCCACAAGCACCTGAGCCGGTTGCATGCAGCCCCCGGGCTGGGCTGCACTGCCTAGCTCAGAGGTTGGTGTGTGCACCACGGGATCAAGTGTTCTTTGCACCCATAGCATGTAGCATGTTGACGGCTACTCACTGCTCACTAAGTGTTTGTGAAATGAATGAACGAATGGTTAGTAAACTAAGTTACAACAAAGGAAAGAGGAACATAGAGAACTCAGGTTTGCGGGTGGGCACAACAGGCTCTGAACATGCAGGTGAGAAGCCAGCCCAGGAGATATCGGGGAAGTCCAGGCTCAACGGCAAGCCATGGCGGAGCGGAGGCTCAAGAGGGCACCAGTGAGGACATGCGCGCCCTGTCCTTCAAAAGCCAGTCCCGCATTTTGTTGAGAATTCACTTGAAACTGAAAAATCTGGACAAATCTTCATTGAGGTGAACATTCCCTTGTGGTTATTGGGGAATTGTCAGCATTTTGGGGTGGCTCCCCCTTATCCTCCATAATTCCTCAAAGGTACTCCAAAATAATGTCAAAAAATAATTCCTTGAAGATTACTCCAAGACGATGTTTAAAAATTCCCTCATGATTTGAGCTCTTCTGAGCAAGGATTTAAAGTAGTTGCTATAAGTTCTCTTACTACTTCCATAGTGGAAAGGCTTCTCTACTACCTTCTCTGGGATTTTTCAGTTTGAAATTCATTTTCTTTGATGGTGTTACTCGAGGGGAAGGCCAGTCCCCACTGGGCTGGGGCGGAAGGCCAAGGTCGCACCACCAGGAAGCCTTCCTGAGTGCCTGCTCTGGATCAGGCCCCCAGTCTCCATCGCCATCATGCTGGCCTACATTACACAGTTCTAACAGCATTTTCTTTCTCTGAAATTACCTGAAGTCACAGACACCGAGTGTTTCCAGTCCCTCCCTCGTGGAACGGAAGCTCTCTGAGGGCAGAGTCTGGAACATCCTTGCTCACACTACTGGGTGGGTTGGAGGTGCCTGACAAAAGCTGCTGAACAGGTGAAATGCGGCCACATGTGGCGTGGAGAAAGGAAGGTGCAGAGAGAGGGGTACAAACACGCAGGAAAGAGCCCCCTGGACCACACCTGCTGTTGGGGCTTTAGCTCCTATTTTAATTGAAAACAGAATATCTTTTACTCCATTATTCTATTGTTTTCTATGCTGTTTCGTCACCATCGCTGGCCTGTGGGCTCTGAGAGCCTAGCAGCGCTTCCTAAGTCAGTGTGTCCTGTCACTCATTCATTCGTCCCCTGACTTCTCTTGCTCAAGGGGATGGAGTGCGACTCCAGGCTGGGGGCTCTGGGAGCTGAGGGTCCTCAGGCGGCAGACAAATGAAGAGGGGCCACATGTTGCAAGACTTTGACTTCATAATTCTGCTTATTAAGCCTGAAACACCAAAGAAGCGCTTGCCTTCTCTCATTGGCCTGGAAGGCTCTATTAGAAGCTGTTAGCAACAGGAAAGTGACCCACTCTCTGTGGCCCAACTGCAGCTCCCAAGGAGACCTTCATCAATCTGCTTAGAATTTTATTTAACTACTTTCAGAAAACATCTCACTGATCAGTCTTTTTAATTTAAAAAAAATGAGGCTAGAAGTTTATATTTCTTTGCATTATAAGTGGAGTAATTTATGTTCCAAATTTGAAATAGGTAACAGTCCAAACTCAATGACAACTTTCCATTTTTCATGTTCATTGATAAATATTTTTTAAATGTCATTTAAAAAATATTTGTTATTATTTGGTATAAAAAGACCTGTCATGCTCAAACTATGTGACATATGGGCAAAACATTGACTTCTTTTAAAAGAGCCACTGTTAGTATAAAAAAAAAAAAAACCTCTCATTTATTAACCAGATTCCAGAGTATCAGGTACCTACTTTAAAGAGGATATTCACACGTGCTGTTTAGAATTCCATGCCTGAAGCGTCCATGAACATGATCATGGAATTATGAGGTCTGTTTTAAAATGCACCCTGTGCGTCCACCATCATCTCCATCTCCTCCACGTGGCCCACTGTAACCCCGACTCCCACCCCAGCCTCTTCCTCCCGCTCCTCATCTTTGCTCTGGCCACTCCGTTACATCCTTGCTCCCATCACCCTCCTCCACCTCCCCCACCTCTTCCCACCTTGTCTGCGTACACCACCACCAGCCCCCAGTCCCTCTGCATTTCCCGCCACGTGGACATTCCCTCAGGCAGTGAATCAGGGTCACTCAGCCTTCCGTGCCTCTTGGGGGGTGCTGCCTACTAACTCTGTGCTGCTGGTGTGAGCAGCCTTCCAGCTTGTGCTATCACATGACCTGCCGACCATCTGGCGGAAACAGAACAAAGATGGGACAGCGTGATCGGCCGTCTTAGGTACGCAAAGCTTAGGCTGGCAAAGTCTTTCCACGTCATTGCTTTTCACCTTGTTCTGTTCCAAAGGGCTATACTGTCACATCTAATTTCCTCATTAATATCTGAAAATGGTGTTAATTTCTTACAGAAAAAAAGAGGGGGGGGTGGTGGAATCATTGGTTTCTTCTAGTTGTTTCATCTATTTTAGTTTATTTGTTTTTACAATTGTTTTTCCAAATAGCATTCCTGGACTTTTGAGAGCTGACTCTTCCTTCACCTTCGACTCCGTATGGTTGCAACGTAAGAGGAATGTTAGGAACGAGAGATCTCGGTGAGCCAGAGTTATCACTGGCAGCTGGCATGCTTGGCTGCACTTCATTATTTTTCACAAAATGACAATTTTTCTTATTCCTTAACAACTGCTAGGATTATAGTTTTGTTCTGTAAAACAATGGTGGTTTGACAAATATTGTATGTTAATGCATGTCTAAGGAATCGAGAATAATGGCACGGATGGGCCTACCTGCAGGGCAGGAATAGAGACGCAGACGTAAAAAACAAACTTGTGGACACAGAGCAGGAAGTAGCAGGTGGAAATAATTCAGAGCAGCGCTGACACACACACACTCCCATGTGTAAAATCTAGCTAGTAGGGAGCTGCTGCACAGCGCAGGGAGCCCAGCTCCGAGCTCCAAGCTCCGTGATGACATAGGGAGTGGGATGGGGGAGGGAGGCTCAAGAGGTGAGGACAAAGGCACACTTACAGCCGAGTCATGATGTTGTGGCAGAAACTAACAACATTGTAAAGCAATTACACTCCAATTAAAAAATTTAAAAAAAAAAAGGCAATTTGAAACATCACCCTCTAAAAAAAACGTAATCATTAATATTTTCTAATGGGAGATCAGAAAGCAGACATGCCATTTCTTTTCAAAAATCACTTAGCTCAAGTTTGGAGTTTTCTGTACCATTTCTTCCAGTCTTAGAGACCCCTCCTCCTTCCACCTCACACAACAGGTCTGTCTGGGAGACTAAGCAAATACACACAGGCCAGCCTCCAGGAGACTCTGCTGCTCGGACAAGGGCTCGCCCCTCACGAGTCGGCACCTCGAGGTGCCCAGCATGGCCCTGGACAGCCTCATTTTAGCATCTAGCTCCGTCATCTCGTGGTCCTTTCCAGGGGACACTTTCATGACGTCGGAGCATTTATCACAGCATCAATTTGTCTTTCTCTCGTTTGTCTGCATCGCAAGGCTACATGCCCTGTGGGGACTCACTATATTCTAGTATCTGGCATGAAAATATTTGTTGAATAGATAAACCATTAGATGCTACATGGGAATGGCACGCTTCGTTCAGTACCTCTTGTGGGTCTCTTGAGATTAGAAAGGAACAGACAATGAAAAGGTGAGGCTATTGGATGATAAGAGTTGCACTGACAAGAGTTCTCATCCCAGAGCAACAAACTAGCACAGTCAGGAAGTTAAGACCGACAAGTCAGCAGGCTGGGACTGAACAGTGAGCACTGGAGACGCAGCCAGAGCCACACTTAGGGATGGCATGGTGAGGCGTGACATGCAGCCGGGTGCACGGTATCCAAATGGGGCTGGAGGAGCCCTGCAGGGAGGACGGAGAGTCCTCTGATGAGAGCCGCACGGAGAAGAGTCTGATTAACTTACGGTGTCTCCATCTGCAGCTGAAAAGGTGACTGAGCCTAACTTTAAGTGGCCACAATGGGGATAAAACAGTGGGATAAAAAGGGGCCAGAAATGTACACAGGTCCAGGAACCAAAATAAGGTTACTACTGCACACTATCCAACTCCAAAGAGATGAATGGCCATGGGGAATGTCCCAAGACAATTCAAAGCACGGCTCTAATCCATCTGGGGGGCACTCTGCAGCCCTGGCTGAGCTCCTGGGGTACTGAGAACGTGCACCTGTCCGCCACATTTCTCCCAAGTGTTCTAGAGACTCTGGGAGATTCTCAGCACCTGTGGTTCAGGAGAGGCTTCAAAAGGGAAATTCTCCCAGGAAGAACAGGGCCAGACAGGGGTCTGTTCGGAAGACCAGAGTTGCCCCCTCCCCAGAGTTCTCGCCATTCTACTGTCACTATTGGGCTGATTTCTCTGTTCTTAGTTAAATCAGGGGAGCAGTGGGAGAAAGACAAAAACAAGATCCCATCGGGGTTGGCAATTTAGTGCGACAACATATAGCAACCCTGAGCTCGTCTAGAATCGGGCAACCATAGAGAGAGGAGAAATGTGGAAATATTGTACCTCAGAGCCTTAAGACTTCGAAGCTGCCAGCTTGCCAGGCTCCTCTGGAGATCTGACCCAATTACCCACTCACCCTGGAGACCCTCCCCCTTGCATCTTGCAGAACCTGCCCTTCTCTCGGTCCTCTTCCTGACCCACGGGCAGCTCATCGCCAAAGCTTGAGACGGGTTCTTCTCACACTGCCTGATAGTCCCACCCCGCTACCTCTCTGCCCCAGGGCCCTTTCTTCTCTTTTCACTCTATGCTTGGCTGCTGGGCAAGCTCACGCATAGCGTGAGTTCAGCTACCATCTGTATGCTCATGACTCCCCAGCGTTTATTTGTTCCTTTCCAGATCTCTGTTCTAGGTTCCTGGCTAAACAGACTGCCCTGCTGAGTGTGCTCCTCAGCCATCTCAAATCCAGCATTTTTCCTGCTTTCTCTCACCACCCAAACCTGTCCCCTCAGCCCCTGGCCTTTCCTGGGAAAAGCCATGGATGAAGTCACCCAGAACCCATCAGCTTCCATTGTCCCCTCCTCGGTCTGGCATCAAACAGCAAGTTCTCTTGCCTTTAGCCCTGAAATCCGTCCCTTCTCAGCCTTTCTGCTCCTGGGCTGGCAGAAGTCAGCTTCTTTTCTGGTTTCCAGTCTCCATCATAACCCTCTGGCTCCATCTCTGTTGCTACTGTTGTGAATTTTCTATGGGAAAATTGGCTCTCCAGTCTTGCACAGAGTTCCCTGGCTACCAGACCCTCTCCTGGGACCTTGTCTTCTCACAGACAGGCTCCCACCACTCTGCCTGCCTTGCCTCCTTCCATTTCCCCCACAACATTCCTACCCTACTATTCTTCTACTTCCTTTGGCATGAAATGCATGTCTACATCAAACCATCACGAACTTGAATGTGAGCAAACGTGACTTTTTTTAATACAGAACTCAGCTTTGCTCGAGTTGGCCTGGCCTCCCTCGCGTTACAGCCAAAGGCCTTCCCACTAAACTCTGTATCTTTCTTTTCCTATTGGACCCCCTGCTTCTGGCTCAGGCTTCCTCTCAGAATTCCAACATCTCCTCAAAGACCTGGGAACAGGCCTGGGATGAGAGAACTGTGCTGCTCTCCTCCTCCCCCGGGGCCGGTGCCCCTCCACACCCCCTGCCCCCACCAGCCCCGGACATGGAAGAATCCCTCAGAACAGCCCATCCTCAACACATGTTACTTCCTTTCTGTGAGTTCACAAATCTTTCGTTTGAAGGGCTGTCTTCAGCAGTGATAGCCCAGGCTCTAGTTCATAGACCTGTAGGATGCCCAAGAATCTCAAGGCCACACCCCTCAGAAATGGGCCTTTCATTTTCTGTTTCTCTTTGAAGCTGTTGGTCTGATGGGAATGGAATCCCAGTCCAATCAGAGATGCTCCCACTTGGCACCCACCCTAGCTCAGGGTCTTGGCTGAGTTCAGGGGCTTTACAAAAGGGTCCTCTGGGTCACTTGCTTGGAGAGTGTCTACTGTGATGTCCACTGTTGCATTGGGCCCACAGCTGCTGGACCACACAGGCTGGGAGTGGAGTGTTCCCGGGTCCCCCCTTTCAGCCCCCTTTCTGCTTCATCGGTATGCTGTGTCTCAGCCAAAAAGGAACCAACTTTGGAGTCTTAGTTTTTCGAGGCTGTCCAAAGCAACATCTTTTTGCCTACTCCTTTCACCCATCCATCTTTTGGGGTCTTGTCACTTCCCATGGATTCCCCAGGAGATAGGGTAGGTTCCTGCTTCGTATGGTCCCCTCTTCAAACCTCCCAGCAAAGTGTCAGGAGCCAGAGTGAGGAATCCCACCCGTGACAGGGTCACGTGGCAGACTCAGATGGCAGGGCAATTTGAGTCATCGGATTTCTCCCTGGTTTTTCCTGAACATTTACCCCCCCCCCCACCCAAAATAAGAATTTGTCTGTTTTCCCATTATTTTCTGACTTTCTCTGGAAAAAGTTAATTCAGGGCTTTGGCCTTCTGCATTTGAAAGGAGTGTTTCAGCCCAAACCCCCTTTGATAATGTCTAGCCTGCCTAACAAGTTCCCCTGACCTTCTACAAGCTTGTAAATTACTCACAACCTCCCAACTGTGAGGGGCACAAAAGCCTTAAAGTATCTTAAAGTTTCAGAGCCTTTTCAAATTTGTATTGGTGACAGGATTTCACAGTTAACTCAATGATTGCTGCCAGACTTCCTTATTTTTTATCTATCAGGCACCCAGGAAGATGTAATCAATGCAAATGGGATATGGAAAAGGATATATAGTAGTTTTGATGTTAGCAATACTAGACTTTTGCGTAAATTACTTTTTCTTTTGCTATAAATCACTGTACTTCCTTTTATTACAAATTGCTGTATTTTTATTTAGTGTTTTCTGAGAGTGGCATTCAGACTTTGGAAAGGTTAACACAAATGAGTCTTCTGGTTAACAAAACCTCATCAGAAGAGAGCCATAGAAATGTTAACAGGCCTCTTGGCCAGAAGATAATGTTAACCACCTGGGACTTTTGTAACAGGGGAATATGCAAAAAAGAAAGCCTTGTCTCAATGAGGGTCAGGACTGATGCCCCTGCATAACTCTGCATATTCCATTATGTACAACTTGGGGTATATAAGCTGATTTTGAAAAATAAATTTCCCTTTTCCTTTTGGAGTCCTGCACTGACGCTGGGTTTCACCATGTCATTCTTTTCTCTCCCTTTTCTCCCCTTTTTCGGCTGAATTCCCATTTGGAGCGGGGAGGCTCACCATGTCTGCTTACTTGCCCTGGCTGCTAAGATCCGTGAGAAAGGGGGCCCAAGGCAGGGCACTTTTAGAGATTCAAGCGGACGCCGGTGGCCTACGTAGATGGTGCAAACCTCTTGTCTCAAGGTTTTATTGGTTTTCCCCGTAAACCAAGTTATTCAGCCTCTTTTCTTTCACTAGTTTCCTACTATACTATTCTATCCTGAACTATCCTTTCTCTCCTATCCTGTTCTATCCGCCCGCTCCGTCCCCACTTTGAATATCCCTGGATCCACTGGGGCTGGTCCCCAGCAGGTAAAGTAATGTCTCTGCTTTTTAACATGCTGTCTAGGTTGGTCGCAACTTTTCTTCCAAGGAGCAAGTGTCTTTTAATTTCTTGGCTGCAGTCACCATCTGCAGTGATTTTGGAGCCCCCCAAAATAAAGTCTCTCATTGTTTCCCCATCTATTTGCCATGAAGTATTGGGCCCATATGCCATGATCTTATTTTTCTGAATGTTGAACTTTAAGCCAACTTCTTCATGCTCCTCTTTCACTTTCATCAAGAGGCTCTTTAGTTCTTCCTCACTTTCTGCCATAAGGGTGGTGTCATCTGCGTATCTGAGGTTATTGATATTTCTCCCGGCAATCTTGATATCAGCTTGTGCTACATCCAGACCACCATTTCTCATGATGTACTTTGCATATAAGTTAAATAAGCAGGGTGACAATATACAGCCTGACATACTCATTTTCCTATTTGGAATCAGTCTGTTGTTCTATGTCCAGTTCTAACTGTTGCTTCTTGATATGCATGCAGATTTCTCAGGAGGCAGGTCAGGTGGTCTGCTATTCCCATCTCTTAGAATTTTCCACAGTTTGTCGTAATACACACAGAGGCTTTGGCATAGTCAATAAAGGAGAAATAGATGTTTTTCTGGAACTTTCTTGTTTCTTGATTATCCAACAGATGTTGGCAATGTGATCTCTGTTTTCTCTGCTTTTTCTAAATCCTGCTTGAACATCTGGAATTTCATGGTTCACGTACTGCTGAAGCCTGGCTTGGAAAATTTTGAGCATTACTTTGCTCGTGTGTGAGATGAGTATAATTGTGCAGTAGTTTGAGCATTCTTTGGCATTGCCTTTCTTTGAGACTGGAATGAAAACTGACCTTTTCCAGTCCTGTGGCCACTGCTGAGTTTTTCAAATTTGCTGGCATGTTGAGTGCAGCACTTTCACAGCATCATCTTTTAGTATCTGAAATAGCTCAACTGGAATTCCATCTCCTCCACTAGCTTTGTTTGTAGTGCTCCTAAGGCTCACTTGACTGTGCCTTCCAGGATGTCTGGCTTTAGGTGAGTGATCATACCATTGTGATTATCTGGGTCATGAAGATCTTTTTTGTACAGTTCTGTGTATTCTTGTCACCTCTTCTTAACAGCTTCTGCTTCTGTTAGGTCCATACCATTTCTGTCCTTTATTTGCCCATCTTTGCATGAAAAGTTCCCTTGGTATCTCTAATTTTCTTGAAGAGATCTCTAGTCTTTCCCATTATATTGTTTTCTTCTATTTCTTTCATTGATCACTGAGGAAGGCTTTCTTATCTCTCCTTGCTATTCTTTGGAACTCTGCATTCAAATGGGTATTTCTTTCCTTGTCTTCTTTGCCTTTCACTTCCTTTTTTTAAACAGCTATTTGTAAGGCCTCCTCAAACAACCATTTTGCCTTTTTGCATTTCTTTTTCTTGGGGATGGTCTCAATCCCTGCCTCCTGTACAATGTCACAAACCTCTGTCCATAGTTCTTCAGGCACCCTGTCTATCAGATCTAATCCCTTGAATCTATTTGTCACTTCCACTGTATATTTGTAAAGGATTTGATTTAGGTCATACATTAATGGTCTGGTGGTTTTCCCTACTTCCTTCAACTTAAGTCTGAGTTTGCAAAGAAGGAGTTCATGCTCTGAGCCACAGTAGCTCCCGGTCTTGTTTTTGCTGACTGTATAGAGCTTCTCCATCTTCTTCTGCAATGAATATAGTCAATCTGATTTTGGTATTGACCATTTGGTGATGTCCATGTGTAGAGTCTTCTCTTGTGTTGTTGGAAGAGGGTGTTTGCTATGAACAGTGCGTTCTCTTGGCAAAACTCTATTAGCCTTTGCCCTGTTTCATTCTGTACACCACGGTCAAACTTGCCTTTTATTCCAGGTGTTTATTACTTCCTACTTTTGCATTCCAGTCCCCTATAATGAAAAGGACATCTTTTTTGGGTGTTAGTTCTAGAAGGTCTTGTAGGTCTTCATAGAACTATTCAACTTCAGCTTCTTCAGCATTACTGGTCAGGGCTTAGAGTTGGATTACTGTGATATTGAATGGTTTGCCTTGGAAATGAATAGAGATCATTCTGTCATTTTTGAGATTGCATACAAAGTCTTGCTTTTAGTTCCTATAATATATGTGGGAAATTCCTTTCTGTTTTTGCTTCAAAACCTTCTCCATACCAATATTGCTAAGTAAAACTACAGTCAGTACCCCTACCCCAAGGCCAATTCTATTATTTTCAAAATTTAGGGGACTTCTTCTTTTTTCTACCATCTTATGAAGGAAGAAGATAACAAAAAAGAAATAATCCATCATAATCTGTTCAAATAACAAAGCATTCTGTTTTCCATACAATGATTTTTAACCTGAACCATAAGTGAAAATGACAGCTGTCATAGAGAGCTTCACATATAGAATCCCCAAGCCCAACTTACATTCCTGAGCCAAAAAATACATATGATATGTCACCAAATCTTCCCCAGGCTCAAAGCTCAAAAGCTCTTCAAATCTCACTATACATGCTTTCTAGGGAGATTCAATGTAGGATGAAATGAGGTCTTCAGATGGAATGATACACATGGTATCCTCAGAGAGTTCCTTTCACTCCACACAGATCATTTCCATTATTGAGCATCTGCTGAGGGCTGGACATGATCACAGAATAGTTGTGTCTACAGTTAAGGCTGAGCGGCATGATGGGGAAAACTGACATTAAGATACAGGTGAAGGAAAAAACATGCTTCAGATGTCAACCAGTGGGAGTCCTGGAGAGCATCCTTGATTCAAGTGGCTGCCACTTTCAACTTAGAAAAAAAAAATGTAGGGGATATAAAGAAAAGAGAGGTCATTTAGAAATGTGGGGAGCAGGACAAGAGGAATTACTTTTGTGGAAACAGTGTTGCCTATCCAGGAAGCAACACTGTGAAAGGATACCAGAGAATGAATTACATTTGAACTCAGGAAAGAGGGGAAGGAGTGAGCAAAAGCATGAGGCAGAATAAGTCTCAAAGAAAATATAAATTATGGGGTACTCTCAATAGTGCTTGCAGCAGTAATTAGTCCAGTTTGCTGGATCAGGGGAGAGAGAGGTGGTAAAAATAACAACCTTCTGTTGAGCCTTTATATTGTTGGCATAAGAGTAAGCCCTTTTATGCATAATTTTAATGAATCTTCAAAACAACCCCCATGAGACAGTTTTCACTATTTGCTCCATGAGAAAACAGGTTTAGATAGATTAAGCAATTTGCCCAAGGTCATCCAAGAGGCAGAATCAGATATTTAATCCCAGAATCTATGCTCACAACCACAACACTATTCTAGAATTTGACTGTAAGAACACTTAAGCGCAGAGTGAATGCTTAAGACTTTATTCTTCAAGTGTTAGGGAGCTGGTGAAGGGTTTGAACAATAATGACATAATCAACGTCATTCTTTAGGAAAGTAAAGAGATTAATAATCACAGATCAAAGGTCCAAAATACACACACACAAAAAAACACCCCCAGTACTTATATAGAGTGGGGAAAAAAAAAAAAAAGTACAACATTCAAGAACAAAGGCTCTTTCCCAAGCTTGACTACAATTAAGGAATTGAAGCAGTCTGTAAGAATCTCCATCCCTCCCCACCCTCATTTCATGTATGTCTCTAGGTCATTAAACTTTGGGCACCAGAACAAAGGAGGCTAGAGAGATGGATGATCAAATCCTCACAGGTGGCTGATGGAAGGTTTAACACACATATTGCCTCAACTTTTAAAGCTGTATAGAAACAAAAATAAATCACTGGAGAAGTAGTACACAGGTCGGAGATTATCTAGGGCAAATGATTCATCTCAGTGCATATTCCTACTATCTCCTGACCTCCTTTCTGCCTCAGTATTGTGAGCTGTTTAGATTTTTAAAACTGACCAAAAAAGGTGCACTTTTTAAGCAATTTAAACAAAACAAAATGTGAGAGGTCTTCACCAGAAAAGTAAAGAGATAAGCAGATTACTTTTCAAATTTAAAAAGAATCCATTTGGTGAATTGCCTATTTCAGTGCTACCAGACATGTATAATAAAGCTCCTTATGAAGTTCCCATTGATAAAAGACAGGCCCACATGTTCACTATCACATGTCAGCTTATTTATTTCTTGTCCATAATTGGTATCTTTAAAATCACATTTGTGGGAAATTGCCTGTTTGGTTATTGGAATTTGAAAGCTCATGAGCAGTTATTAAGCATCTTGGCAAATGCTGTCAAATGCTGTCAAATGCTGTCATAAAGGAACAGAAAGATTAGATCACAGTTTATATAGTTCATTCATTTCATCACTAATAGGCCTTTATTGAGCCCCTACTTTTTGTTAGGCACTGTGCTGGGCACTGGGGACACAAGAAGAGCAAAGCAGACTTGGTTCCCACATGCCTTGAACTTTCATGTTTCTGATGGGCAACCGCAGAGAAGTTAAATAATTTATGAAGAAAATGAAAGTACTGAATAAAAATAACTGGTGTGGGACAAAGAGGTTGGTCTGTTCCTTTCCCCCAGCGTGGCTACGTACAGTACACTGTGCTGCTGCTGCTGCTAAGTCGCTTCAGTCGTGTCCGACATATGAGAAGATGCAATACCTTGGTGCTGGCACTGCAGCAAGAGCTGACTATACACTGAGGATGCTTTGTTAGTTAAATATCTCCCTAGAAAAGGATGCACAGCAGTTTGCAAATGGCATTACCATTCTCATTGCAGCACTTCTGAGAGGCGAGAGGGAGGTTCAAGCCTCATTACCTTTTCTTTAAAAAAAGAGGAAGGGCAATAACTAGAGAACTACTGCCAGCCAAATACCAAGGAGCAAAGCAGCTGTAGGGCTGATGCAGTGGCTGAGCTCAGCTCCCTGTTCCTAGCTGTTTCCACTACACTGTTCATCCTACCCTACAGTGTAACTTAGGAACTCACACATGGCTGGAGGTTCTGGAAATGAACCAACTCAAACTAACTCAGCAAAAAGGGCTAATTTGTTACACCAAGAAAATTGCTCCCAGTAGTCATTCATATGAAGTTTGATTACCTAAACTTATAAAATTTCCTATGTGAGAAATCTAAAAAGTGGAATCACAGACTGAATAATTTTCTTGATTATTTTGCCTGTTTTTTCCCCCTCTTTTACAACAACAACAACAACAACAAATAATAATAATAATAACCTTCCATTGGGAATTTCTTTGACGTGAATCACAGTTGCCACATCCAACAGAATTTATTATAAGGCAAAGTCATCATGAATCCCACATCCAGAAGAAAAGATCCAGTTATTTAAGTAACCAAAGAACTTTAGAGAATCATAGATGAATGTCTAAAAGGGACGAAGTATAATCAAAGAATAATTAAAAATCTGTAAGATTCCAGACATAGTTTGAAGCCAAGAAAAGTAAAATAACCTATCAAAGGTTGTATAGATATTGAATCAGAACTCAAATTCCAGTTTCTTGGTTCTCAATCCAGTGCTCTGTTGCAGGTATTAGAAACTCTGCTCAATAGTCAACACGCTCCTGGGACACAGTGAAGAGATAATGTGGCTTCAGAAAGTAAAGGACATACTATTTATCACATATCAAGGCAACAACCTGTAGGTAAGCAGGGCAATGACTCCATTACTGAAATGCTTAATACTTTTTACATTTTAAAAGTTTTGCCACAATTAAGAAATACACTAAAGCTACAAAATACTACAAAAAAATTCCCAGATACTTTTTACCCAGATAACCAAAAGATAACATTTTAATGCTGCTGCTGCTGCAAAGTCGCTTCAGTCGTGTCCAACTCTGTGCAACCCCATAGACGGCAGCCCACCAGGCTCCGCCGTCCCTGGGATTCTCCAGGCAAGAACACTGGAGTGGGTTGCCATTTTACTACCTTTGTTTTATTCTCTCTGTCTCTCTCTTCTGAACTATTTGTTTCTTATATGATGTTCCTTCATCCTTAAATAATTCAGTGTGTATATCTTAAAAATAAGAAAATTCCTCAAGTATTCTAACCACAAAAAATAAGAATATTCTTATACATAACCACAGTACAATTTATAAAATCAGGACTATTAATACTGAGAAAATACTATTATCTAAACCCTTATTCAGATTTTTCAGTTACCTTAATAATGTGCTTTATAGAAAAATAAAAACTCAAGATCATGTATTTCATTTAGTTTTTATGTATTTTTAGTCTCCTTTATTCTGGAATAGTTCTTGAAATCTTACTTTGTAATCCATGACATTGGCATTTTTTAAAAGAGGACAGGCCAGTTATTTTATAGATTGTCCTTTATTTGGTTCTGTCACTTTTTTTCATGATTAGATTTAAGTTATGTTGCTTTGGCAAGAATACACTGAGATCCTCTCAGTGCATCCTACTGAAAGGCACATAAATATGTCCCATTGACCAATTAAATAATTTGATTAACTTGATGTCTATCAGATTTCTCCATTGTCAAGCTATTCTTTTACCCTCTGTAATGATCTTGTACAGAAATACTTTGAGACGATATAAACTCTTGTTTTTCCCTGGTTTTAGCATCCACTGAACTTTCTTGCTTGAATCAGTTATTAGTATAATGTTTGCTCAATAATAATTTTGTGATTCTATCCTCCCTTCTTCATTTGGTAGTTGGATTTGGCTGTAAGGAAGAACTTTCCCTTCTTATTTATTTGTTTGTTGATTGTTTATCAGTGGACTGGTGGATTCTTACTTTATTCAATAGGTTGTGATCATTTATAATCATTTTACTATCAGATTTGGCTTGTGGGAGTTCCTTCAAGTTGCCTCCTGTGTTCTTTTGACCTACTCTTATCATTTTAGAGTACTCAAAGATTCAGTCTTCTAAGCATTTACAGATATTAAGCTGCTGAGCTAAGAAGACGACCCTGAGATTTGAATGCAAGTATAGGTCTTCCTTGACTTGCTTTGGGGTTATGTCCCAGTAAACCCATCATAAGTTGAAAACATTGGCAGTTTACAGTACATTTCATACATCTAACCTGCTGAACATCATAGACGAGCTTAACTTATCTGACATGCTTTTACAACACTTGGCCACTTGGCTTTTACAACACAGTTCAGTTCAGTTCAGTCGCTCAGTCGTGTCCAACTCTTTGCGACCCCATGAATCGCAGCACGCCAGGCCTCCCTGTCCATCACCAACTCCCGCAGTTCACCCAGACGCACACCCATGGAGTCCATGATGCCATCCAGCCATCTCATCCTCGGTTGTCCCCTTCTCCTCCTGCCCCCAATCCCTCCCAGCATTAGAGTCTTTTCCAATGAGTCAACTCTTCGCATAAGGTGGCCAAAGTACTGGAGCTTCAGCTTTAGCATCATTCCTTCCAAAGAACACACAGGGTTGATCTCCTTCAGAATAGACTTGTTGGATCTCCTTGCAGTCCAAGGGACTCTCAAGAGTCTTCTCCAACACCACAGTTCAAAAGCATCAATTCTTCTGCGCTCAGCCTTCTTCACAGTCCAACTCTCACATCCATACATGACCACAGGAAAAACCATAGCCTTGACTAGATGGACCTTAGTCGGCAAAGTAATGTCTCTGCTTTTGAATATACTATCTAGGTTGGTCATAACTTTTCTTTCAAGGAGTAAGTATCTTTTAATTTCATGGCTGCAGTCACCATCTGCAGTGATTCTGGAGCCCAAAAAAACAAAGTCTGACACTGTTTCTACTGTTTCCCCATCTATTTCCCATGTACTTCTGGTTTAAAGGCAGATGAGTGCACTAAAGTGATCAAAACAAGCCTTCAGGCAAGAGAAGCATGTAGGCTTCTACACCTCAGGTTGGTGTACCTCCAACAACGTAATAAGGGCAGAGCACCCACTCCCTCTATTGTTATCACCAAACCCCAGCCTATCTCCTAACCCCCTCCCAGGGCAGCAAACACTCTGTTTTCCACCACAACAATTCAATCAGTAAATAAACAGTGGGGAATATTATGGAAAAGGCAGAAGAAGAACTCTTGGCCATGCCTCTCTGGGGATCTCATCTTGCGATGTTATTTTCTTGCTAAGGATTCTTCGAAATTTGAGATAAATGGCCTTGTCTGTTATCACTGGAAAAGGCCCCAGATAAGGACAGTTCAGTTCAATTGCTCAGTTGTGTCTGACTCTCTGCAACCCCATGGACTGCAGCACACTAGGTCTCCCTGTCCATCACCAACTCACAGAATTTACTCAAAACTCATGTCCATTGAGTGACTGGTGCCATCCAACCATCTCATCCTCTGTCGTCCCATTCTCCTCCCCTCTGCCCTCAATCTTTTCCAGCACCAGGGTCTTTTCCAATGAGTCAGTTCTTCACATCAGGTGACCAAAGGATTGGAGTTTCAGCTTCAGCATCAGTCCTTCCAATGAATATTCAGAACTGATTTCCTTTAGGATGGACTGGTTGGATCTCTTTGATGTCCAAGAGACTCTCAAGAGTGTTCTCTAACACCACAGTTGAAAAACATCAGTTCTTCGGGGCTCAGCTTTTTTTATAGTCCAACTCTCACATTCATACATAACTATCGGAAAAACCATAGTTTTGACTAGACAGACCTTTGTTGGCAAAGTAATGTTTCTGCTTTTCAATATGCTGTCTAGGTTGGTCATAACTTTTCTTCCAAGGAGTAAGCGTGTTTTAATTTCATGGCTGCAGTCACCATCTGCAGTGATTTTGGAGCCTGAAAAAAATAAATTCTGTCACTGTTTCCACTGCTTCCCCATCTATTTGCCATGAAGTGATGGGACCAGATGCCATGATCTTAGTTTTCTCAATGTTGGGTTTTAAGCAACTTTTTCACTTTCCTCTTTCACTTTCATCAAGAGGCTCTTTAGCTCCTCTTCACTTTCTGCCATAAGGTGGTGTCGTCTGCATATCTGAGGTTATTGATATTTCTCCCAGCAATCTTGATTCCAGCTTGTGCTTCTTCCAGCCCAGCATTTCTCATGATGTACTCTGCATATAAATTAAATAAGCAGGGTGACAATATATAGCCTAGAGGACAGGAACTTATAATTTACTGATATCATTGATAAAATTTCACTTTACATTTTCTGCAAGGTTTAATACTAAGTATCACAGATGAAACAAAATGTTAGTTTACAAACATCTACAGAATGATGGACAGAAGACCCCTGACAGTCATGGGGTCGCAAAGAGTCAGACATGACTGAGTGACTAACACGTTCACTGTTTTTCACTTTTTTCCACAGAGCAAGCTCATGAAATGTGAAGGCTCTCAATTTATGCTAGAGTCACAAAAGGAGACTGTAAAAATATTCTAAAAAATATTGGAGAATGTTACTATTTGGCACTATTCATAGAAGGAAACATAGAATCTAAGCAGTACATATGGATATGGAGGATATGTAGAAATTGAAGTTCTTGTCCATTGCTGGTGGGAACATAACATGGCTGTGGAAAATAGCCTGGAAGTTCCTCAAAAGGTTAAATATAGAATTATCATATGACCCAGAAATTCTGTCCCTAGATATACACCCAAGAAAAAAACACATGCCCACACAAAAACTTATAATGAATATTCACAGCAACATTATAATAGCCAAAAAGTGGAAACCACTCAAACGTCCATTAATTTATGAATGGATAACAAAATGTGAGTGTGCTAGTCACTCAGCTGTGTCCGATTCTTTGCACCTCCATGGACTCTAACCCTCCAAGCTCCTCTGTCCTTGGGATTCTTCAGGCAAGAATACTGGAGTAGGTTGCCAGTTTCTTCTCCAAACAAAATGTGGTATATATTATAATAAAATATTATTCTTCCATAAAAAGGAATGAAGTACTGGTCCAGATGGTACATGGCTAAACCTTAATAACACTAACTGAGAGAAGCTATTCACAAAGGGGCATTGATTATACAATTCTATTTATATGAAAAGTCAGGAATAGGCCAATCCTTTGGGGAAAAAAAAAATCTATAGCAAGTAGATTAGTGGTAGTCAGAGGATTGGGGATGGAGGGGAGAATAGGAGTGACTGCTAATGGGTATAACATTTCTTTAGGGGTGATGAAAACACTCCACAATTAGTGGAGATGGCTGCACAGCTTTGTGAATATACTAAAATAAAAAATGCCAAAGTGTATACTTTGAAAAGGTAAATTTTATGGTACATGAATTATATCTCAATCAAAATATATAAAAAAAAACAGAGAGAGAATAAAAATGATATACTACTTTATTTCAAAGACTGAAACTTCTACAGCAACCATCATATGTATAAAGCATTATGGCTCTTCCAAAAACGCTACTAAATTTTAATTAATAAAGCATGCTATTTTCCAGTAATCCCTAAAGGAAAAGGTGTACTTGTGACTGGAAATTTTCTACTGAATCTTGTTTCTAAGTCAATTAAGTTCAGTTATTATCTACCCAGCACCAGCCTGACTCCAGGTGAGGATTTAAGAAGAGTAGAGGGAATATTATCTGAGCATATTATTCTTTTGCTTAAAAACCACCAGTAACTTACCATTCCCTATAGCATAGTCTCCTGGAGGAGGGCATGGCAACCTACTCCAGTATTTTTGCTGGGAGAATTCCAAGGACAGAGGAGACTGGCAGGTTGCAGTCCATAGGACTGCAAGGATTGCATAGAGTTGGACATGACTGAAGTGACTTAACACGCACACATAACTTAGGCTATCTTTCTAGTATGCCATATCATGTCCTTCACAATCTGGTCTATTTCCATAGCCTCTTTGCCAACCACTCCCCAAGAGGCTCCCTCCCTCAAGGTATCCCAGTTCATCGTGACACCTCCTTAACTTGCATGCCATATCATCCTTTTTGCATTGCTAAAACTCATCCCTCTATAGAATGCTCCTCACCTTCTACCCTGTCTGGGAAGGAGAACTGTATAACACCTGTTAATGCTCACCACCTATGAGGATGTATATTCAAGGGAATGCTTGGTCTCCACTCCTGATCTGCTAGAGATGGGACCATCAGTTTATTCTGTGTATCTTGGTTCCTGGTGCATGTGTGACACATAGGACACATTCTGCAAACATCTGTTAGCTGAATGCAAGAATGAACATTTGGATGAGATTTCTAAAAATCTAATTTAGAAGGTGAGAGGCAGTGTGATCTAGTATCCAGACTCATCTGACAGCAAGCAAACTTGCTTTACAATTCTGGCCCCATCCTTCACTCCTTGTGTGAAGGCAAGTCATTTGCATTACCCAGGCCTTGATTTCTACATTTGAAACTGAGGAACTTGGACAAATGGTGTACAATGTGTTTCTCAATTCTAACTTTCTAAAATCTTAGAATTTTAGGCAATCTTGCAGCTGAGAAATACCTAGACAGCACAAAGTCAAATACTAGTTAAATCGAGATTCCTACATCTGAGCTTCAGAGGAGGAAAGAATAGATGAGGAAATTTTGCAGGAAGGCAAAGAAAACATCAAACAAACCTTTTCTATCACCTGCTAGGATCTGCTTCACATTAAACCATGTATATAGAAATAAGTCCAGCTGTACATTACTCTAATAATTCTGTTCTTCCAATTCTTCTTTCATGTTTTGTTCCTTTCCCCCTCTTTCTCTAGAAATACAGTACTCCTGAGAGTTGAAAATTAAGTTTTCAAGAAGAAATAAAAAAAAGTGACTTATATTTTGCCTAAAGAAACCAAGTTGAGAGGCAGCAATAACTACACTGTTAAGAACAGATAGCAGGCTTCTTCACTGCAGTTTCATCAAATCCCATTTTTCACCAAAATGATCTACAAAGTTGGGCTCTAGAAACATGAATTAAAGATGCTCAAGACAAGAATGCTGCATTTATTTTTTTATTTTTTTTAAATTGATTTTTATTTTTTAGTTCGTTTTGCTTTAAATACTGTATTCGTTTTGCTATACATTGACATGAATCAGCCACCAGTGTACATGAACTCCCAATCCTGACCCCCACCTCCCCCCTCCTGCCCCACACCTTCTCTCTGGATTATCCCTGTGCATCAGTCCCAAGCATCCTGCACCCTGCATCAGACTGGCGATTCGTTTCACTTATGATATCATACATGTTACATTGCCACTCTGCCAACTCATCCCACCCTCTCCCTCTCCCACAGAGTCCAAAAGGCCGTTCTATACATCTGTGTCTCTTTTGCTGTCTTGCGTACAGGTCCATCATTACCATCTTTCTAAATTCCATATATATGTGTAAGTATACTGTATTGGTGTTTTTCTTTCTGGCTTACTTCACTCTGTATAATTGGCTCCAGTGTCATCCACCTCATTAGAACTGATTCAAATGTAAAGAATGCTGCATTTAAAACCCTCATTTTAATTGCAAAGTTTTTAGGAGTACAGGCTCTGGAGGCAAACAGCCTAGGGTCAAATATAGGCTCTGCTGCTTACCTTGGACAAGAACTTAACCTCTTTGAGTCTTAACTTCTCTGGAAAATGAAGATAATTATAGTAATTACCTCCATAGGATACTACCATAAAAATGTGAGAGATAATATTAATATATGTAAAATAATCAGTAACCTATGAGCATAGCTGATATTTCTCAAACATGTAATAATTTTAAAGGAAATAACATATTCTTAGACAAATAGTCTTTTCCTATTAAACTGTTGGGCTACAAGATTGCCATTCTACAGACTTTTTTTTTCTATTTGAGATCCATATAAAAGTTTCATATGTGGACAATGGCAAAATTTTATGGACACAAATTATAAAAATATCAGTTTAGACAGACTTTTGAGGAAAATTTTATTAAAAGATGAATAAAATGCTAGTATTAGGGCTTCTCAGGTGGTACAGTGGTAAAGAATCTGCCTGTCAATGCAGAAGACACAAGAGACACAGGTTCAATACCTGGGTCGGGAAGATCCCCTGGAGGGGAGAATGAAATCCACTCTAGTATTCTTGCCTGGGGAATTCCATAGACAGAGGAGCCTGGTGGGCTATAGTCCATGGGGTTGCAAAGAGTCAGACACCACTGAGCACACACATACATTAATAATACTAGTAATAAAAAAATCTTGTATTTATAGAAATAGTTTACAGCATAATTAATACTTGTCATTTGATTCTTCATTTAATCCTGAATTAGGTAAGAAAGTTGTAATAATTTCAGTTTACAGATTATTTACAGGTCACAAGTAAAGTCCCCTCTAAAATCTTGAACTGCTAAGTCACTTCAGTCGTGTCCGACTCTGTGTGACCCTATAGACGGCAGCCCACCAGGCTCCCCCGTCCTTGGGATTCTCCAGGCAAGAACACTGGAGTGGGTTGCCATTTTCTTCTCCAATGCATGAAAGTGAAAAGTGAAAGTGAAGTCGCTCAGTCATGTCTGACTCTCAGCGACCCCATGGACTGCAGCCTACCGGGCTCCTCCATCCATGGGATTTTCCAGGCAAGAGTACTGGAGTGGGTTGCCATTGCCTTCTCCGAAAATCTTGAACAGAGGACCCATAATCTGCTAGGCCAACCCAGGGAGGAAGCCTATCTGTGAATCTAGCAGGCCCTCACTCCCCCTGGTGGCCTCCTTCTGAATTACAAGTACACTTCCTGAGTGAACCAATCCCCAATCTAGGGAGCGAATGAACTTTGCAAAGTAAACCTTGCCAAGTAATGATAAACACGACAGTGTTAATATCAACAATAGTAAAACTTAGCAAATAACATACTACATGAAAGGCCCTTGACTTAGATTATCCTTTAATAGTTGCTATAATCTAACGAAGTAGATATTGTTAATTCAGATAACAACTACACAGATGAGGACATGGGGGACAAAAACAGGTTGAATGATTTGCCTACACAGTAACTGGGGGAGAGGGAATGTGAATCTAGGGTTCCCTGCTTCTGGAGCTGAAACCGTTCAACAGTGCACTGTGTTTCCTCCAGCATTTCATACAAACATGTGCTGCTCAGCTCTAAAAACCCCAAAGTGTTATAACACATGTAGTTGTTCTCAGCTGACAAAAATCATGGGTTATAAGTCTGGTGGGGAGCAGAATCCAGCCATTTTCCCTTTTTTTTCGAGGGCAAGACCACGATTTATGGGAGTTAAGTGAAGATAAAGGCATTTAAGGAAAGGATAGTGTTTTGGATGTCCTATAATTCTATTTACAGAACATCTCCTTCCCTCTTCCATAAAACTACTCTCTGTCTGGCTAAACCAACCACTGCTCCTCCTTGTAATATGCTTCTACAGACCCTCAGGTGACTTCCAGTTGTTCTTGGAGATTTTAGGTCCCAACTCATGGTCACTTTCTCCAATACTACTCTTGTCATAATTCCTGGTGACTTCAATATTGCTGTACAGAATACTTCTGGTTGCCTGGCACCTTAGTCTCTTAATGTCCTTTCTCTTTTTCAGTGTACTTGTCTCCCCCCATGTGACCTCAGTCACTCATTCTCACAGCCATATTCTGGACTTTGTCATTCCCTACAACACTTTACAGTCTCAGTCACAAATTTCCACTCTCCACCATCACCTCCTGTCATTCCAGCTTACTTCAAAAATTAGTCTTTGTCCCCAAATAGGACAAGAAACCCTTAATGCCATTTCCCTGTCTGTTTCATCCCCCGTGTGTACTCACTTGCTGCTTACCCAGCTAGCGTTCCTGGCATATCATTACATTCCTTATGTACATGCAATCCTCACTCCCCTACTCCTTCTTCTTGTTTTCGTACTCTCCAGTCAAATCCTACACTAGCTAATTCCCACCCTATACAACCCTGAATTTACCCCTGCATTGTTGAACATGGATGGGGGAAACGAAAAAAAAGACAATGATTGGGAATGTTCTTCCTTAAGTTTATGACCACTAAACTCAAAAGGGGGGGCTAACTAGCAATCCTGCAGCATTGCCCAGTGATTCCCTCTCCCTCTCCTGAGATAATCATTTCATGCCTTCTCCCTCCAACTCTTAAACTCCTCCTCGACACTTGTTCAGTCACTCAGTCATGTCTGACTTTGCGACCCCATGGACTGCAGCATGCCAGGCTTCCCCATCCTTCACTATCCCCCAGAGTTTGCTCAAATTCATGTCCATCAAGTTGGTAATGCCATCCAACCATCTCATCCTCTGTCACCCTTCTCTTTCTGCCCTAAATCTTTCAAGCATCAGGGTCTTTTACAATGAGTCAACTCTTCCCATCAGGTGGACAAAGTATTGGAGCTTCAGCTTCAGTATCAGTCCTTCTAGTGAACATTCAAGGTAAATTTCCTTTAGAACTGGATGGTTTGATCTTGTTATCCAAGGGACTCTCAAGAGTCTTCTCCAACATCGTCAATCCTTTGTTGCTCAGCCTTCCTATGGTCCAACTCTTACATCTGTACATGACTACTAGACAAACCATAGCTTTGACTATATGAACCTTGTCGGCAATGTGATGTCTCTGCTTTTTAATATGCTGTCCAGGTTTGTTACATCTTTTCTTCCAAGAAGCAAGCGTCTTTTAACTTCACTTCAGTTACTGTCTACAGTGATTTTGGAGCCTAAGGAAATGAAATCTGTCACTGTTTTCACTTTTCCACCATCTGTTTGCCATGAAATGATCGGACTGGATACCATGATCTTAGTTTTTTGAATGTTGAGTTTTAAGCCAGCTTTTTCACTCTCTTCTTTCACCTTCATCAATAGGCTCTTTAGTTCCTCTTTGCTTTCTGCCATTAGGGTTGTATCATCTGCATGTCTGAGGTTGTTGATAGTTCCCCTGCAAACTTGATTCCAACTTGGGATTCACACAGCCTGGCATTTGGCATGATGTACTCTGCATATATGTTAAATAATCAGAGTGACAATATACAGCCTTGACATACTCCTTTCTCAATTTTAAACCATTTCTGATTCTAACTGTTGCTTCTTGACCCACATACAGATTTCTCAGGAGACCGGTAAGGTGATCTGGCATTCCCATCTCTTTAAGAATTTTTCACAGTTTATTGTCGTACACACAGGAAAGGTTTTTGCATAGTCAATGAAGCAGAAGTAGGTGTTTTTCTGGAATTACCTTGCTTTTTCTATGATTCAGTGGATGTTGGCAATTTGATCTCTGGTTCCTCTGCCTTTTCTAAATCCAGCTATACATCTGGAAGTTCTTGGTTCACATACTGTTGAAGCCTAGCTTGAAGGATTTTGAGCATTATCTTGCTAGCATGTAAAATGAGTCCAGTTGTTTGGTAGTTTGGACATTCTTTGACATTGTCTTTCTTTGGGATTGGAATGAAAACTGACTTTTTCCAGTCCTGTGGTCATTGCTGAGTTTTCCAAATTTGCTGACTTATCGAGTGCAGCACTTTAACAGCACCATCTTTTCGGATTTTAAATAGCCCACTCTTCCTTACCCTCAGCTAATGATTTTCTTCCTATTTTTCCAGGAAAATGGACACAATAAGAAGAGACATTCCTGATGTTCTTACCACCACATCTACCTACCCATCTGCATCTCCGTGCATACATTCTGCCTTGCCTCCTGTTACTCCTGTTTCCTTTCTGAAATAACTATCCTTGCTCCTACCTAAATTCATGCCCCTCCTCATTGTTCACTAGATCCCAGAGCCTCTTGCCTCCTTTAGAATATTGCTGTAGCAGTTGTTTCTTCTTTTTCATGCATAATTAAAATTTCCCTCCCTACTGAATTATCCTTGTCAGCATTCAAATATACTGTAATTTCTTCCATCTCCACAAACCAAAATAATCTTGACCCACTTCTCCCTGCAGCTATGACCTCATTTCTTAGCTATCCTTTAAGGCAAAACTCCTCTCTGCTTCTTTCCCTCTCATTCTTTCTTTGACTCCTTCTCTGAAACTGGTCTTGACAAAGACACCAGTGGTCTCCATGCTGCCAAATCCAACGCTCAATTTAATGCCGCACCTTACTTGTGCACAGTGAGCAGCATTTGACACAGTCAATCACTTCCTCCTGGAAACAGTTTCTTTCCTTGGCTTCCAAGGCATCATACCCTCTTGGTTTTCCTCGCTTTTACTGACCAGTCCTTCTAGGTCTCCTTTGCCGGTTTCTCCTTATCTTCCTGACCTCTTCACAGTAGAGTGACCTGCAGTTCAATTCTCACACTTCTTATCCACACTCACTCTTGTCTCACGGCTTTAATTGTCATCTGCATATTCACGGTTCTGACATTTCTATTTCCAGTTCATACTTCCCTCCTGAATATCAGTTTTCTGCTGGAAGACTGTAGCAGCTTATTTGACATCTCTGCCCTGATACCTAAAGTCACCTTAAAGTTGTGTGTGTGTGCTCAGTTGCTCAGCCGTATCTGACTCTTTGTGACCCCATGAACTGTAACCCACCAGGCTCCTCTGTCCATGGAATTTTCCAGGCAAGAATACTGGATCAGGTTGCCATTTCCTCCTCCAGGGGATCTTCCTGACCCAAGGATCAAACCCACATCTCTTGCATCTCCTATAGTAGCAGGCAGAGTCTTCACCACTAGCGCCAAGTTAACATGTTCAAAACTAGACCCCCGATCTTTCTCCAAATCATGCTTTATCTCTGGTCCTCCCCACAGCAGTAAGAGTAACTCCAACCTTCATTTGGTCAAACCTTGAAATCATCCTGGACTCTTCTTCCTCTCATACCACCTCGATTTTATTTACTCATTTATTTGTTGCCTATTTCTCTGAATTGAATTTTAGGTCCATAAAGTCAAGAACTTTACTTTGTTTTCATTAGTTTATCACTGTGCCTAGAACAGCATTAGTAAATAGTAAGAGCTTAATAATTACTCAACAACTCCCCAAAGTGGCCTGGAACAATTTATCATCCATGTTTGGCCTCAGCTTTCTCCTTCCTCCTACTGTCCTCTTATACTATACTGGTTAGTTTTCTCATTAGTACTTATAACCGTTGACAGTCTCTTATAACTTCATGCCATTATTGCCTATATCCACAGTGGATGGAAAATTCCCAAAGGACAGGGACTATGTTCATCCTATTGATTTAACATCATGCCTGGCACATAGTTGTTGCTCAGTAAATAACAGTCTTTCTGGGTTATGAGGCAATAAAGTCTGTCACCCAATAGAAGCTCAATAAGTATTTTTTTGAAGATTACATGATTATTTAATCTTCCAATGAAGGACTTTCACTAGGTGCAGTGTGTAGGTCTCTTAGTGATTCTTAGGGAAGTGTGCAGATATGGGTCCAGACAATTGCAGAGCTATCAGAGAATGGGGAACTCTGGTGTGACACAGTCTTGTAGGATTGTGGGCCCTGAAAGGCCCTGGGAGTGTTAGATGCCCAGGAAGACCTTGCATCATACCTGCAGGTGTGACTGCGGCCTGTACTCTTTCACTGTTTTGGGAGGTTTTCTGTTGTAGTGGATGCTGTTTTGTTCTAGTAGCCTTGTGAGTAGGCTCTGGAGGGCCTTTTCTTATTGTTAATGCTGTCATCTTCATAACACCTGCCAACTGTGTTAAATGGGCGTCCTCTGCTCAGTCTATGGCTCTCCTTCAACCCTCGTCTGTGGCTCCAAAGGGGCAATTCCTATTAACTGGCCCTACCTTTCTTCATTATATGCAGCTTTAGAAAGCAGCAGACACAAGACACTAAGTGGGCAATAAACTTGTCCATTCACCTTTCACATTTAGAGTCCATAAAGTATGCTTTACTACTTGCAGAAAGTGGGGACTTTTCCTTCCAGTTGACAGATTTTTTTTTTTAACAGAGATTCAACATTTCCTAAAATGTTGACTAATCTCCCAAGAATTTTTCCATAGAATACAACTGGATCCTAAGATTATTATCTTCATTTAAGAATCCAACTTAGAATAAATAATGCCACTTGCTTAGTCATTTAAGAAAAATATATAATCTCCTCCAAGTAATCTTACCATAGGAAAAATTATACTAAGCTTTATTTTGATATCTCCCAAAGTTACTTTTCTTCTTCTTGTGAACTTAAGGCTGCTAACAATAATAAATAATAGAATACATGTGATACAATTTCTTTAGTGTCAAAATCTAGTTGACTTCATAAATTTGTAATTTATGTTTTTTAATTCAAACTGAGGCTCTCACTTTCTATTGACAGATCCATCTATCAAAAGCTTGAAATTTCAGCGGGCCTAAATCGTGTCTTCAATGCCCTATTGATGAAATGCAATGTAAGTCACAGTTTTCATAGACAACAGAAAAGGACTGTCACTTATAGACATCTATTTTCAAAGGATAATTTCTACAGCTGTTTCTCCTCACTCAGACAGATCATGTGACGGCCTGTGGAATTCCAGTTAACCAACCTCAGGAATTGCCAGTTATTTACTGTCTCTAAAATGAAAATCACCTTAAAAATCACCTGTAAGTCCAAAGAAGTATTTGAGCTTCTAAGTCTCAGACTGGCCTCCCTTTTGATCCCCCTCTGATTTCTTATTTCTGAAAAACCACTGACAGCAGTATACAAATTAAGTTTCCCACAAATTAAGTTTCCAGAAAGGCAGAGAAGTCCTTACTGATATAACGTAGGATAACGTTTTGCTTCTGCCGTCTTACTCACTGCTAAGTGGCTTTAGTCCACAATGAACTCAGTGATCCTAAAATAAATTTAACATTCTCTCTTGTTGGTAGTAAACTTTATGTGGTGATGGTGGTTTAGTCGCTAAGTCGTGTCTGACTCTTGCAGCCCTATGGATTGTAGCCTGCCAGGCTCCTCTGTCCATGGGAATTCTCCAGGCAAGAATACTGGAGTGGGTTGCCATTTCCTTCTCCAGTAAACCTTTTATAGCTATTAATAAAATCTTAGTACACAAAGTGAATTTGAAGTGGAGTAACAGGTAAACTTACAGAATATAGCAAGTAAGTGGGATCTTCTTCTTATCAAGTGTATTAATGACACAGATCAAAGGTCTAACAATATTACTAAGCAGAATTATAGATCAAATTTACTGTAATGAAAGCTCAAAAATCATTTGTATCATTGTAAGTGGTTTTCTGAAAAAAAAAAAAAAAAAGCTTTTACTTTCTAGGTACCAAAACAAACTCCTTAATTTCTGGGGGAAAATGCCCAAGGTTGTACTATACTTTACACAACTTCCAGGTGGTTTCCTGACCAGATTAGCTATCCAGGTGGCATTTGTGTTCTCTTTAGTCTGCTGTCCAGAAAGAACAGAGGTGGTAAAAATGAGAAGAGGGTGACAGTGAATGCAGAGAATTCTCATCTGGAAGACTTCCATTTATTTGTCATGTGTCTCAGGCTTTCGTAGTTTTTATTCATGTAATAAACACAGACAGGGTCAGGAGAGGAGGTGTGATATGGTGAAAATCACCCTGGCTTGTGGTCAGGAGACCCTGATTATAGCCCTTAACAACCTATAACTACTGTGTGACTCTGAGCTGATGTCTGCCTGCTCTTTTCTTCTTCTGCTAAATTAAAGGGGTTGGAAAAGCTGTTCTCTAAAGGTCTCTTCCAACCCTCAAATTCTATGATTAATGACATATAATGACTTATGTAAAAGTACAGATAGAATTCATTCAGTCAAGTCATACTGCCTTAACCTAAATGATTTTTGGTTTCAAAGTTCAAATGTAATTACAAAGAAATGGAGGGGACAGAAACAAGTTGCCAGTTAGAGCTAATAGGCATGCCAGGCAGCAGCTCACTTTCTTGAAATGCACGTTGACAATTAGCAATTAACATCTTCTGGAGACAGGCAAATGATCAGGAAGCCTTCTGGCAGAAGAGGGAAATAAAGTTTCATTGTACCACTTAACAGATTTTTTATCACATGACAAATCAGGCACTTTTTCATCCATAGTGAGAATATATTTTCTACCATAATTAGAAATGATTCAAGGCCTGATGCACTCTGGCTGGGTCTGAGTCTGAACAAGACAATTTGCTTGTTCAGTAAGATTTTGGTAGGTTTGTGCCAAAAAAAGAAAAGACCCATGAACTCCTCTTATCTTGTGGTGCCTATAACAGCAAACTGAAACCCCAAACTGGCTCACTCGTAAGAAGAATCCAACCCTTGGCTTTGCTTCAGGTAAGAAAAGATTTGAGAGCTGACACATGTGACCAGGACCTAGTCCTTCCTTCTCTGGGCTCTGCTCGCCCTGTGCTGGCTAATTTCCATGTTCTACAAGTAGTAACATGGCTGACTGTCAACAACACGGGGAAGTGCCTGCATTCTCCCAGGATGTAGTTCAATGCAAGTGAGTACTAATACTTTTCCCCTGAAAGTCAGAATAAAAATTCTGAGTTTGGTTATTACTGGCCTCAATTAAGTCACATGACCAAGCCCATGGCCCAAGAAAGAAATGTGTGATGATCTTGGTCCTAGGTCACAAGTGCATCCATGAGGGAGGTCATCCCCAGCCCCAAACTCTGCCAAGTAACAGCAGGGAAGAGAGTTTCCTCAGGGAAATTGGAATTGTGGTAGCTGGGTGATTTGTGGTAAATTACAGATTTCAATTTCATGCCTGAAATAACATGTGCTCTTAGAGAACAGTCACAAATTTGGACAGCTTCCTAGAGATTGCAGTCTCATCTCTTTGTTTAAGGCTGAAGATGCTTAGACTTAAAGGAACTGAAATAGTGCATAAGGATTAAGTTCATAAGCTTTGCAAGCAGCTAATCCTGGCTTTGAGTTCTGATTCTGTAACTTATTAGCTCTGTGACTCTGGGAAACTTACTTTCTGATCTGAGTCTCACTTGGAACTAGGAGCAGTCATGAGGTCTACCTCACAAAATTGATAGAAGGATTAAATAAGACAGTGGATTTACAGCACCTTAGCAATGCTGCACTTATTTCACTTCCAATAAAAGATAGCTTTTATTAATAGAGAGGGGGTAAAGACTTGCCCAAAGTCACACAGCTAATTAATGGCAAAGCTGAAAACTAAAAATGAGTTTCTTCACTTCTAGCTCAAAGCAAGAAGTGAATCAAACTGAAATTTAATGCACACAAGTCAGTTATACCTAAAACATCACAGAATAAATCAGTTTCTTTTCCCAAATTGCTACCTGGAGGCTAACAGTCCCCATTTCATAAAAAAAGTCACATATTAACATCACCAGAACTCCTTGAGAAAGGGCCAGGAGAAGCCTATTGTATTTTACTCTACCAACCTTGGAAGCAAATTAGAGAAGGTACCATTGACCTGATACACACAAGGAGACCCTTGGGAAGATGTGGCTAACCTGTCTGATTAGCCAAGTATTTCCTGAGCACTCTCTGTGTATCTGGGAATGTATGAAACAGCAAAATAGAAGCATGGTCTCTGCATTCAAAGACCTTATTCTTATCAGGAAATGAGTTGATTGGGTGATGGAGATGAAAACTATTCAAGGCGTTAAGGGAGAAAGGATCGCTAAGGACAGGTATGGAAAATGCATGAGCAACTAGGGCAGATTTGATTAAGAAGAAAGAAAGAGGGAGAGGGAATCCTCCAGGTGAGGGGTTCAGCATAAGCAAAGCTACAAAAAGAGATGAATATGATGTGGGAGAGCTGGAAGAGAAGCATGAGGGTAAAGTGAAGAGCAGGAAATGAAAGCTGAGAAGGCAGCTCTGGATTCAGGACTGAAGAGGCTGCATGTGAGTGGATTAAGGCACAAACCAGCAGGAAATGACTCCTCTATTCACAACATCCACCAGATCTCCAGCTCTTTAGCTCCGCCCTCAAGGTCTTCCATGCTCTGACTCAGGCCCCATTTGGCTTTTCTTCCTCTTCTAGATTTCCCTCACACTCTTACCCAACCATGCCGATCATGTTTCAAAACCTTCCTTGACAGAAACCTGTCTGTACTCATTTCCACATTTCACAGCGTGTTTCTTATACTTAAAATGCCTCTCCTGTCTCACCTCTGCTTGGCATACTTTTACCCACTGTAATGTTCAAGTCATGAAACCCTATTCATGAATAATCATTCTTTAAAATTGACAACAGAAAATAAAAGTTGACTAAGGGCTTTCATGTCCACTATTTCATTTAATAACACTCTTCCTGGAGCATATCACATTCCAAATTAATTTTGACATATCTCTTTTCTGAATCCCATGCAAGAGTAATAGCAAAAATCATAATAATGGTGGTAATGAAAATAACACAACTATTTAATAAATACTAAGCACTTTGCATGCATTACCTAATTTAGATTTAATAACTTCATGAGCAAATCTTTCATATCCATTTTATAGATGAGAAAACTGAGATTCAGAGAAGGTGAGTAATTGCCCAAGCCCACAAAGCTAATAAATGGCACAGCCAAGGTTTGAATTCCAAAGGCTCTGTTCTTAACCTACCATGCTATCAGGGAAGATTGTTGTCCTCTGACAGAAGTGACCATGTACTACCTCTGATACTTATCTATGTATATGTCTTAACTTCTTCATAAGATTTAATACTTTTTGGAGGAATAGAGCATGTTTACCTATGTTAATAATAAAATAATATTTGAATAGTAATTGGGTAACTTACAAAGCACTTGAGTATACACTTTAGTACATGGAATTCATACCACAATATTGTGACATTAGATTCATGTCCACCTTGCATATGAGAAAATTAAGTGAGATGACTTAAGCGATATCTCAGGGATTTACTGCTAGTAAGTTACATACTTTCCACAAATAGCTCTCAACCAAAATCTGGTGGCAGTTGCTGGAGTTGTATAAACACTGTAATCCTCTCACACCTCCCCTGAGATAGCAGGGAGGTGTGTGTTCTGTGCCAGTCCTCAGAAGTCCCCAATGGGAAGAATCTCTAGTTACCTACAGTGGTGACCTGCTTGACCACATACTCCTTATTGCCTCCTACCTTATCTCGCTTTCTCCAGCCCCAATAAATTGCTTTCACTCAAGTTCTTCTGTTAGTGTCTGCTTCTAGGGAAAGCAAAATTAAGACATTCTTCCCGAAGCAGTGTTCCCAATGGTCAGAAGGATGAAGTTAGGGAGATAAAATAATCAGGAATTTTAGGCCATGCAATTTCCATTTTCAATTCTTTAAACAAAGAGGAGAGAGAGCTGATAGCCTACAGCCTCTTAAATTCATAGCAAGTCAAAATTTCTGCTTAAAGGGGCCCTGGTATTAAATTGACAGTTGTCTTGGAATTCAAAACAGAACTCGTTAGAACAGACTAGAGAGATTTCTTTTTTGCATTTCTCCAGTTATTTCCATACAGAGAAAAACACACTTCTGTCACTTGCTCCTTTGCTCTGATTACAGCCTACAGTAATTTCTGAGATTCTTAGGTTAAACTGGAACTCCCATTTATGCCAGATAGCGTAGCTTATTCTGAAAGTCTCAAAATCTTAGCCAGAATCAAAAATCTTGATGTGGTCAAAGGGTGTTAAAAAATAAACATGAAAACAATTTAATTTGATGAAGAAATATTTGGGTAAACAGAGCTAAAAATGATTAAACATAAATACAGGCACATTGGTCCAGGGGATTATTTGAATCCAATGGTGGCTTTATTATTCTTATAAAATTTCTGGGCTTCTCCCCAGAGGGGAAAACTGGAGCAGAGAAATGTTAAGTCAAGTGGCAGAGCAGGGCTGATGCTTCAATAGCCACATCATGAAGAATACTTCAGACTGGAGAAAGCATATTCCTCAAAATCATAGCTTCATTTTCCATTTATGAATGGATACATTTATATCTTAAGAAGCACTACACAGGTATAAATATTTTATTTCATATGATTTTAAAAACCATCTTTCCAAGGAGAGTCCTGTTCAAAATATGAGGTGGGAAGCTACTTGCAAGCTCTGGCTAAGATGTCAAAGATGATATCTGCTTTAGAGATAGAAAACCTGGCACAGAGCTGAGAAGTGGTATTGTTCACTTGGCCGTACAGCTAAACCAGTGAGAAAACTAAGAGTAAAATCTTTGCATCTTCAAATTCCTCAGGGTTAGCCTGGCACATGGGGAGCGAGGGAGTCTGGGCTCTGTGACTATGCATTAAAACTAGGAACATTATTGAGATTCTCAGAGCATCTTTGTTTAGAGGTTTATCTCAACACATAATGATTTCATTTATTCTCAGACTATCTCTAATGGGCAAACTACAGTTAAAAGACACTGCTTTTCTCTTCTAAGGAGGAAACAAAGAAAAAGGATTGTAGGAAAACTGTCATAGTCCCAGAAGGGACTGAAAATTGGATAAAGGAGAGTTATGAAGATTTTTGTACCACTAAACTTCATGTCTCACAAAGCAAAATTCTTAAATCTGGAAAAAATGAGAAAATTAGGGACTTGGGTATATAGAAAAGCGAATGCCTGAGAAAAAGTTTTTAAAATTCTTACTGCATCTCTCTGGATCATCCCCCTGCACCAGCCCCAAGCATCCTGTATCCTGTATCGAACATAGACTGGCGACATCCCTGGCGGATTCATGTCAATGTATGACAAAACCAATACAGTATTGTAAAGTAAAATAAAGTAAAAATAAAAAATTTTTAAAAAGTCTTACTGCATTCTTGGGAAAGATAAAGGAAGCTAAAGCAAAATTCACCTACTCAGATAAAGGGTTGAGGGGGTCCGGTCAGTGTTCTGCTGTGCTAAGATGGGCTCTGTTTATGACGCTATCATGAGCAAAGCAACAGCTGTGTTTTCGGAAGTGTTGAAGATATCTTCTTCAGTACATTCTCTCACTCAGTTATCCTAAACTGGACAGGTTAAATAAAGGTGACCACAAGCTTGTTCTCATATTAGGCAGCATATTTGGTCTTCCTTCATATTCTATAGAAAGCTGAAGCCAACACTTTAAATAATCTAAAGAAATGCAAATTAAAACTACTTTCATTAAGAGAAAGCCCCAACAGAGCTTAAAAGTTTTACTTAAAAACACATTGGTTTCTTAGTCTGGTCATTTATTAAATTTATGTTTATCATATGGGGTAGGCTGGTTAGGTTATATTAATTCCATTTTAGAGATGATGGGGCTATGATTCATAGTAAAGAAAAGATATCAAGTAATTCTTCAGATTTAATAGCACAAAGCCATGTAGAAAGTGCCATTTACTATAGTGGAAAAAAGGCACTTTCTTTTGTTTGTTTGTTTTGATTATACTTCAACCAGGAAAGTCAAGGGAATGGCCTAGATGTTTGATATCGAGATTTCTATTCTTCTCATAGGCTGTGAGGCTGACTCTTTTCATTACTGATTCTTCTGTCTGTTTTCAAAGGTGGACTTGTAATGGTAATGGTAATTGCCAAATAATTCCTCTATTATTGCTCTGCTCTTTGGGTGCCCTTTTCTTCGGCTAAAGGTTATTGCACCCACTAATCAGAAATATGGAAAATGCCCTCAAAGGTCATTTTTGAAGCCTTGTCTTAAAGAGAAATCTCTTTTGCAACCAAGTCAGGATCCTTTGCTATTTCCCCAAGAAGATAACTTCATTGACATTGTTCTCATTTGCAAGAACTTACTAATATTAATTGAAAATTTTCAGGGGGGAGAATTAAGTTGGAGTCAGGAGACCACTAACTGGCTACATACTCTTGGGTAAAGCATTTAATTGCCCCAGTAACAAAATCTCTTATTTGCAAATAAGGGTGTTGGAATGATCTCTGTGGTACATTTCAGTTCTAGATCCATTATAATTCCATGTCAAATATGTTAAGTTATTAAAAATAAAGAAAAATACTTTATAATTGACTCTAATGTTACCAAGAACTTAACAGATGTTCAAACTGGGTTTAGAAAACGCAGAGGAATCAGATATCAAATTGCCAACATATGCTGGATCACAGAGAAAGCAAGGGAATTCCAGAAGAACATCTACTTCTGCTTCATCGACTGTGCTAAAGCCTTTGACTGTGTGGATCACAAAAAAACTGGAAAATTCTGAAAGAGATGGGCATACTAAATAGACCACTTTACCTGTCTCTTGAGAAACCTGTATACAGGTCAAGAAGCAGCAGTTACAACTGAAAATGGAACATCTGGTTGGTTCAAAATTGGGAAAGGAGTACGACAAGGCTTTATATTGTCCCCATCCTTATTTAACTTCTATGCAGAGTACATAATTTGAAATGCCAGCCTGTATGACTCACAAGCTGGAATCAAGATTGCTGGGAGAAATATCAATAACATCAGATATGAAGATGATACCATTCTAATGGCAGAAAGTGAAGAGGAACTAAAGAGGAACTTCACCTTTGAAGATGGTGAAAGAGTACAGAGAAAAGTCTGGCTTGAAACTCAATATTCAAAAAACTAAGATCATGACATCCAGTCCATCATTTCATGGCAAAGAGAAGAGGAAAAAGTGGAAACTGACAGGTTTTATTTTCTTGGGCCCCAAAATCACTGTGAACAGTGCATGACTGCAGCCACAAAATTGAAAGTTGCTTGCTCCTTGGAAGAAAAGCTATGACAAACCTAGACAGCATCTTAAAAAGCAGATGCATCATCTTACTAACAAAGGTCCTTATGGTCAAAGCTATGGTTTTTCCAGTAGTCATGTATGGATGTGAGAGTTGGACCATAAAGAAGGCTGAGAGCTGAAGAAATGGTGCTTTTCAATTGTGGTGTTGGAGAAGATTCTTGAGAGTCCCATGGACTGCAAGGAGATCAAACAAGTCAATCCTAAAGGAAATCAACCTTGAATATTCATTAGAAGGACTAATGCTGAAGCTCCAATACTTTGGCCACTTGATGTGAAGAGCTGACTCATTGGAAAAGACCTGATGCTGGGAAAGATTGAGGGCAAAAGGAAAAGGAGGTGGCAGAGGATGAGGATGAGATGGTTAGATAGCATCGTCAACTGAATGAACATGAATTTGAGCAAACTGGTGGCTCAGCTGGTGAAGAATCCACCTGCAATGCAAGAGACCTGGGTTTGATCCCTGGGTTGGGAAGATCCCCTGGAGAAGGGAAAGGCTACCCACTCCAGTATGCTGGCCTGGAGAATTCTATGGTCTGTTTAGTCCATGGGGTCACAAAGAGTCAGACACTTTCACTTTCACTTTCTAGGAACTAAGAAGATAGGACAGAGGAGCCTGGTGTGCTGCACTATGTGGGGAACGAGTTGGACACGACTTAGTGACTGAACAACAACAATGAAATGTTAGAATTCTACAAACTAGAGACAAGGAATTACCGCCTGCCTCTTGAGCTATAAAGGTTTTTTTGTGGGGATCTGTTTTCATCTCAGAGATTGAGGAGAGGAAAAAGGAAAAGTCTGGTGTTGGATAAAAGGCAAACTTAATTTACCCATCTTAGTTACTAACCCTTTAACAACTGGTAACACTTCAATAAGATCTCCTACTAGAAGGCAATCATTCAGGGATAAATATAATTCATCTCTTGCATAAAACATGGAGGTACTTAGGGAAGGATGCCCTGTTTTCAAAATGGCAAGATTTTTAACCATTTGTTAAAGCTAGACAGCCCATTTTTACCCACAGTGGTCAGAAGATTAGAAGGGGTAGTCCCAGAAAAAAAGATTTTCAAAAACCAATAAACCCAGATCAAGCAACTTTGAAGACTTAAAAGACAGAAGAAATTGATATTAAAGAAGCCACCCAACAAAGTCAAAATGGAATGAAATAGTGAGGGTGCCGCAGAAAGCTCATATTTCTCCTTGTGTAAGTAGAAAACATGCTACCTCCTGGGGCCCTTCTAACTCTAGAATCTTAAGATTCTGTGGCTTTATGATTGCCTAGATTGTTTAATCGGAGAAGGCAATGGCAACCCACTCCAGTACTCTTGCTGGGAAAATCGCATGGATGGAGGGGCCTGGTGGGCTTCAGTCCCCGGGGTCACTAGGAGTCGGACATGATTGAGTGACTTCACTTTCATGCATTGGAGAAGGAAATGGCAACCCACTCCAGTGTTCTTGCCTGGAGAATCCCAGGGACAGCGGAGGCTGGTGGGCTGCCGTCTATAGGGTCGCACAGAGTCAGACATGACTGAAGCAACTTAGCAGCAGCAGCAGCAGATCAAAGGAATATAATTATTTAAAAATAATGTCAAATTAACTATGATTCTCCTGCTCTTTCAGACATAGTCCCTTTTGCTGGGATTTGTTGACCATAAATCACGAGAATAACAAAACAATAACCAAAATACATTAATATCCCAGGTTTTCAGGTCATTCTCTCTAAAACTGAAACTAGATGGAAGTGTCATTGGCCTGATTTCATTTATCATATTTACCAATACCACTGATCCATTCTACAAATTGTTATCCATTGTTTTAGGCAAAACACTCTCTGACATAAATGACAGCAGGATCCTCTATGATCCACCTGCCAGAATAATGGAAATAAAAGCAAAAATAAACAAATGGGATCTAATTAAAATTAAAAGCTTCTGCACAACAAAGGAAACTATAAGCAAGGTGAAAAGACAGCCTTCTGAATGGGAGAAAATAATAGCAAATGAAGCAACTGACAAACAACTAATCTCAAAAATATACAAGCAGCTTATGCAGCTCAACTCCAGAAAAATAAATGACCCAATCAAAAAATGGGCCAAAGAACTAAATAGACACTTCTCCAAAGAAGACATATGAATGGCTAACAAACACATGAAAAGATGCTCAACATCACTCATTATCAGAGAAATGCAAATCAAAACCACAATGAGGTACCATTTCACACCAGTCAGAATGGCTGC
>SJXQ01003203.1:132426-143490 GCA_006408695.1 Aepyceros melampus
TCCAGAAAAATAAATGACCCAATCAAAAAATGGGCCAAAGAACTAAATAGACATTTCTCCAAAGAAGACATACGAATGGCTAACAAACACATGAAAAGATGCTCAACATCACTCATTATCAGAGAAATGCAAATCAAAACCACAATGAGGTACCATTTCACACCAGTCAGAATGGCTGCGATCCAAAAGTCAACAAGCAATAAATGCTGGAGAGGGTGTGGAGAAAAGGGAACCCTCTTACACTGTTGGTGGGAATGCAAATTAGTACAGCCACTATGGAGAACAGTGTGGAGATTCCTTTAAAAATTGCAAATAGAACTGCCTTATGATCCAGTGAGGTAGATATTTTAGAGATGAAGGAACTGGATCTCATATTAAGGAAAATGCCAACATTGCCTTCATATTAAGTGATAGAGTCTGGTTCAAGCACAAATCCAGGTAACTCAAAGCCTACAGTCTCCTGCTTCACACAACCTCCCTTGTACCCATAATCCTGTTGGTCACCTGCATGCAGTGCTTGTAAACCTGCCCAAAGACTTCCTTCAAGTCTCATAGTTTCCACATTGCCTGATCCTAAGTTCCTGGGGTGGATGGGCAATGATGCTGAACTGTTTAGTTCTTTCTTTATATTTCTAGTACTTCATACTGTGGCTGACATGTAGGTGTTCAATGAATGCTGAGAACAATTACATATCCTGAAATTTTGAACAAAGCTCAGATTTGAAGTTGGAAGGAAAGCAAAAATTATCTCATCCAAACTTGACAGTCAGAGGAACTGAGGGCCAAAGGAGACAAGTGTGATTTGCTCAGTCATATGCAGACAGACTAGAACACCATTGTCTAGTTTAATGTCATCCCATAGGTCTATTTCAAATATTCCAAAGCTGATGCCACTTCTCAGTTTATATGTTAAATAAAGAGAACTACAGGGACTCTAGTTCAAGTGGGCCTTGGAAAGCATAACTATGAACAAAGCTAGTGGAGGTGATGGAATTCCAGTTAAGCTGTTTCAAATCCTGAAACATGATGCTGTGAAAGTGCTGCCCTCAATAGGCCAGCAAATTTGGAAAACTCAGAGTGGCCACAAGACTGGAAAAGGTCAGTTTTCATTCCAATCCCAAAGAAAGGCAATGCAAAAGAATGCTCAAACTACCGCACAATTGCCCTCACCTCACATGCTAGTAAAGTAATGCTCAAAATTCTCCAAGCCAGGCTTCAGCAATACATGAACCGTGAATTTCCTGATGTTCAAGCTGGTTTTAGAAAAGGCAGAGGAACCAGAGATCAAATTGCAAACATCCGCTGGATCATCGAAAAAGCAAGAGAGTTCCAGAAAGACATCTATTTCTGCTTTATTGACTATGCCAAAGCCTTTGACTATGTGGATCACAATAAACTATGGAAAATTCTGACAGAGATGGAAATACCAGACCACCTGACCTGCCTCTTAAGAAATCTGTATGCAGGTGAGGAAGCAACAGTTAGAACTGGGCATGGAACAGACTGGTTCCAAATAGGAAAAGGAGTATGCCAAGGCTGTATATTGTCACCCTGCTTATTTAACTTATATGCAGAGTACATCATGAGAAACACTGGGCTGGAAGAAGCACAATCTGACCACCTGACCTGCCTCTTGAGAAATCTGTATGCAGGTGAGGAAGCAACAGTTAGAACTGGGCATGGAACAGACTGGTTCCAAATAGGAAAAGGAGTATGCCAAGGCTGTATATTGTCACCCTGCTTATTTAACTTATATGCAGAGTACATCATGAGAAACACTGGGCTGGAAGAAGCACAATCTGGAATCAAGATTGCTGGGAGAAATATCAATTACCTCAGATATGCAGATGATACCACCCTTATGGCAGAAAGTGAAGAGGAGCTAAAAAGCCTCTTGATGAAAGTGAAAGAGGAGAGTGAAAAAGTTGGCTTAAAGCTTAACATTCAGAAAACGAAGATCATGGCATCTGGTCCCGTCACTTCATGGGAAATAGATGGAGAAAGAGTGGAAACAGTGTCAGACTTTATTTTTGGGGGCTCCAAAATTACTGCAGATGGTGACTGCAGCCATGAAATTAAAAGACGCTTACTCTTTGGAAGAAAAGTTATGACCTACCTAGATAGCATATTAAAAAGCAGAGACATTACTTTGCCAACAAAGTCCGTCTAGTCAAGGCTATAGTTTTTCCAGTAGTCATGTATGGATGTGAGAGTTGGACTATAAAGAAAGCTGAGCGCCAAAGAATTGATGCTTTTGAACTGTGGTGTTGGAGAAGACTCTTGAGAGTCCCTTGGACTGCAAGGAGATCCAACCAGTCCATTCTGAAGATCAGTCCTGGGATTTCTTTGGAAGGAATGATGCTAAAGCTGAAACTCCAGTACTTTGGCCACCTCATGCGAAGAGTTGACTCACTGGAAAAGACTCTGATGCTGGGAGCGATTGGGGGCAGGAGGAGAAGGGAACGACAGAGGCTGAGATGGCTGGATGGCATCACGGACTCGATGGACGTGAGTCTGAGTGAACTCCGGGAGTTGGTGATGGTCAGGGAGGCCTGGCGTGCTGTGATTCATGGGGTCTCAAAGAGTTGGACACAACTGAGCGACTGAACTGAACTGAACTGAACAGGGACTCTCTTAATGGTCCAGGGGCTAAGACTCCATGCTCCCTGAGCAGGGGACTCAGATTTAATCCCTGATCAGGGAACTAGATCCCACGTGCACAGCTCAGAGTCTGCATGCCACAACTTAAATTTCCTGCACACTGCAATGAAGATCAAAGATCACATGTGCCCCAACTAAGATCCAGTGCAGCCAAGTAAATACATAAAAATAAATACTTAAAAAAAAAAAGAGAGAGAGAAATACAAAGGTAAAGAGAAAAAATAACGGATCAGATCTTCATATAATGTAAAGAAAATATTCCAATTGCAGGTCACTTCATAACTATTATTCATGATTTCTTTTGAGAAATCATCCATCTCAAAGACTGGAATCAAATCTTAGGCACTTCTCAACCACAAGATCAACCAAGGAAATGAAACACCTGACTCAGAGGGTAGTGGACTGAGAACCTGGGCTCTGGGCCATATACCTCACCCAAGGTATGTGGCCCTGTCACACGCACCCAGCCCAAGCCAGGCGTTCTCTTACACATTTCACAGCTTGTTGTTACTCTGTACGGCCGTATCCTATCGATCAGGAATGAAAATAATCCCTTCCTGTCTCCTAACCCCTCCCTCTGGCAATTCTCTCCAGCCAGACCTGATCTGCCAATTGTGTTGTCGCCAATCAACGCCTTCCTGGAGCTCACCATCGGGCCGGACCCTGGACCTTCGTGCTTGCTTCCCTTCCACTCAACCCTCACCCTCGCACCCTTCTTCCCCATCAGACTATCAACCAAATCAAGGGCCCTCTTCAAATTCTCTAAAATTCGTTATTCAGTTGATCTGCAACCACATTTTCCTCTCTTTTGCTTGTGGTCAATTAAGGGTGGCCAGGTAACATTTCATCTCTAAAGAGCTTTGCCCTGTCATCTCCTGTCCCAAATGGCCTAAAGGGTGTTTCCAGGTCTCGCACAACAGATTAACCTATTTGGGTTTCATCTTTAGATTCCTTCATTGACTTCCTCTTTCTGTATATTTATTTTCAAAATGATAATCTCATAATATTAAGTTTTTTTTCTTTTTCACAGTGCTATAGGGATAACCTGACCTTGATATTAACTTTTTAAAAGTTTTACAACATTTGCACAGAAACTTTCTCTTTCACCAAACTCTTCTCTCATCACTCATTCCAAATAATTTCTTTGAAAAGAGTGACATATCTTGAAGGGAACAGAGAAAATGGCATTTACTTACTGCGTAGCCCTAAGAAAAACATCTAACATTCTAAAGTGCTTGTGAAAGGCATTTTAGTGTTTAATATGTCTTCTTTTGATTGAAAAATACAGAAATTACATTTAATAGGATGACATGCTTAAGGATCAGGCATATTATTGTTGCTTGGTAGACATTTATAAACGTGTATAGGTGATTTTCCTATTTTGCTATGCACACTGAAAAACATTTATGCCAGATACAGGTGCATATTTAAATAAGTCTTGGAACTTCTTGGCCAACCAGTGATTAAGATTCTGAGCTTCCAATTCAGGGAGTGTGGGTTTGATCCCTGGCTGGGGCACTAAGATCCCACATGCCTATGGCACGAAATAAAATAAATAAATAAATAAACAAAGGAAGAATTCTTATCACCCGTCTTGCCAGTATTTTTCTAAAATATTTATTAACTTATGGCTGCACTGGGTCTTCACTGCTACGCATGGGCTTTCTCTAGTTCAGAAAGCAGGGACTACTCACTAGGTGGGGTATGTGGGCTTTTCATTGCTGTGGCTTCTCTTGTTGTCTCTTGCCAATTTTTTCCCCCTCCAATTGAATTATGTTAGCTTCCCAAATGCTACATATTTTTGTACTCACGTATGCTCACTCAATTGTGTCTGATTCCTTGTGACCCTATGGACTGTAGCCTTGCAGGCTCTTCTCTCCGTGGGGTCTTTCAGGCAGGAATACTGGTGTGGGTTGCCATGCCCTCCTTCAAGGGATCTTCCCTACCCAGGGATTGAATCTGAGTCTCATCTTCTGCATTGTAGGCATATTCTTTAATGCTGAGCCATCAGGGAACCCATTTTTGTACTATTATTGATTATATATTGATATTCCAGGTTTACTTTGGCTTTCATCTATTTCCTGGAAGTAAGGTCACTGATTACTCATATCTGTTGGGCATCTTCTCCAGGCCAGCCACTGTCTAGGCCAGTGCTGACTGATACAGTAGTCGTTCAGCATATGTCCAAAGCCTTTCAGCTTTGGACCAGAGCACTTCAAATGTGACTGGTCCAAACTAAGATGACTTTAAGTATAACATACACATCAGATGTTAAAGACTTACCATGGAAAAAAGTAAAATATTTCAATATTTGGAGTACATGTTGAAATGCTGATATCTTAGATATCTTGGGTTAAATATTGAAAAGTGAAACAGGTAAAGATCTGTTTCTTTTCACTTTAAAAGTTTTTCAATACTAGAAGAACTTAAATGTCATATGTATCTCACATTTGTGGCTTGCATTATATTTGTCAGACACTGCAGTGCTGGCACAAGTGCTTCATACATGTCACAATGCATGCATGAATGAATGAATAAATGAGACAAGCTCTACTTTCCTGATCTTCCAGGACAGTTCACAACAGACTACCAGAAAGGAACCAAACAAACTTAGGGGTTGATAGAATCTCATAATTCAACCCAGTCTTTTCATTTAGAAAATAACAAGTCCCAAAGAAATTTGCATGACATGCGCATTCACTGAATAAAGACAGAAAAGCAAGGTTTTGATTCAATACCTCAGCAGAGAATGCCTTGGTGAGGATACCAAAAGTACCCAGGAATAAATGCCTGGGATTCTAGCGGATCATCTAGCCTACTACCTGCAGAGCTGTTTCAGTCATTAAGATCTCAATGAATTTACTCTTTGCAACTGATCAGAGTTGTTCCAGACAGACACCTGGTCTGGGCCACAGTCTCAGGAAGGAGGGACCAAGCTGAGCAGGGCAGGGACGTCCAGGATGGACATCTTGGGGACAGTAGGGCATTGTGACATCATCAGTGATGGTCTCAGGCGCTTTCCCATTGCTGGCCCTCCAGTCTCAGCTGTTGCTGCAAGTCAATTCCTCTACCATGAGTGTGGAGCAGCTAAAATCAACAGATCCACCTGTGCCTTGAGGTGACAGACTGGCTCTGGTGAATATTCCCGTTTTCCCATTTAGAGGGTGACCCACTGGAATACTGCTTTTGTTAGTTCTCTACTGGGAGGAGGACAATGGTACCCAGTTTCCTAGGGAACTCCTTGAGGTTTATTCCCTTGTCCTAATTAAGGATTCCTCTTCAAATGGTTCAGAATGTGGGGGAGAGTCTCAGGCAGTCATTTCTTTGGCATCACTGGTAACATTTGTCAGTGACAAGAGAACCCCAAACCTTTCAGCTCTTCCCCTATTCTGGTGAGTTTGGTGTGAATTTGCACCATGGTTCTCACACTAGACAGCCCTGCCCCGAGGCCTAGTCCTGTCTGCTTTACCCTTTAAAAAATTATAATTCTGGACTGCTAAAATCTAAATGTTATGTTTTACTCAAACTAAAATAGATTGCCTTGGTCAGTCTCATTTACTCTTAACATATTTATAAATAGGCAAGCTTGAATTCAATAAGCACATTTATGTAAATGTTGGGCAAAACTGAGTCCACTTAAGTGTGGGAGGGTGCTGGCTCTGCGTCCCAGACTAGTGCCTTTGAACTGTAACTGTGTCTACATAGTTACCCTGCAAGTTAATTTTAGCTAGATGAACTACCAGAAATGTTAGCAATCTGTCTTTTCAGATTACTTATGCTCTTTCTTTTTGCTGAAAGATAGATTTTGAAAGTATGAAAGCCTTGGTTTTGTATGTTTCTTTACACAGACTTGCAACAATGTTATCAGCAAATATATATATATGTCTTAACATGAATTTTAAACTTCAAAGGCAACAATTACACAGACTTGCAACAATGTTATCAGCAAATATATATATATGTCTTAACATGAATTTTAAACTTCAAAGGCAACAATTATTTTCAAATAGTTGCATGTTTTACCTTGAAAATTGTATTATGTACAAATACTGAATATTACTTTGTCTATATAGCTATAGGTATACACTGACTATATGTATGTATGCACTCACTATACATACACATAGGTGTGTGACATACATATGTGTATCTCGATATCAACATCTTTTTCTGTATCTATGTGTAAATACAGATTTCTAGTGGGGGAAAGGGAGAATGATAGTCAGTTCTGGCTAGATGTTTCCATCTTATTTTCTGCTATATTGAGATTGTCACTGCAGAAAATAATCTTTACAAATTCTGTACTTAAAAAAACTCAACTTCTTAGCTTAAAAACTTGAAACCTCATGACAAAAGAGTGATATGAACATGTTAATTAACATTCTTTAGTTAATTAAATCATGTAATTTATGCTTTATCTTTAGGAATTTTCCATTTAAAAATAATCAGGACAATTTTAACAAGTATGTTTCTCTCACTCAACCACAATGACTGGGTAATAATTCTCCATTTCACATTCAGTACTGTAGCTTGGAAGTGCAGTAATGGGTACAGTTGCTACTACATTTACCATCTGACCATATGGTATAACATACATCTGCCAAGGAGTAAAGACATCCCATTACAATAACAAACAATATAGGCACCGTCTTAAGGCAGATCAAAACATCAGTCAGATGTCATCTTTTTTTTAAATTTATCCAAGTGTTACCATGGCGTATGTATATATGTGTGTGTGTTTTGTGTGTGTATATATATCCTATATTCAAGGCACTCATTTTGACACTGAAAACTCAGAGATCTATGCTGCTGGGTCTCTGGCCTGGAACAGTGCACAGTCTGGCAGGGGAGGTCACGGAGGCAAATATTATCATATATGATGGCATAAGCATAATAGAAGTGTATATAAACTGTCACAGAAGTACAGAAGGAGAAATATACCTACCTGGTGGAATGCAAGGAATGAGGTCAGAAGCTTATCACAGAGAAGATGGTCTCTGAGTTGAGCATGGAGGTTTTAGGTAGGAAATAACAGTGAAATAGTTAAGAGAAGAGTCTGTTGCCAGACTGCACACATGCTAAGTCGCTTCAGTTTTGTCCGACTATATGCAACCCTATGAACTGTAGTCTGCCAGGCTCCTCTGTCCATGAGATTCTCCAGACAAGAATATTGGATTGGGTTGCCATGCCCCCTCTTCCAGGGGATCTTCCCAATCCAGGGATCGAACCCACATCTCTTATGTCTCCCATATTAGTAGGCGGGTTCTTTACCACCAGTGCCACCTGTCTGGGTTTAAATCTCAGCTTTACTACTTATTGGCTGAAGAACATTTGGCATGTTACTCAGCCTCTCTGTGAGTGGTATAATCTTTGAGCACAGTTTATAGGGTTGAAGGAAATGGCAACCCACTCCAGTATTTTTGCCTGGAGAATCCTGTGGAAGGAGGAGCCTGGTGGGCTACTGTCCATGGGGTTGCACAGAGTTGGACATGATTGAAGTGACCATGCATGCATAGGGTTGAAGTGAGGATCATGTGACTTAGGCTGTGTATGGGTTTAACACAGTGCCTTGTATATGGAAAGCCCTCAGTCAGTGTTAGCCTGCTACCCAGGGATAGCAGAATGAGAGATGGCAGGCTTGGGTTGTTAAATATGAGGTGCATTTGTGTGGAAAATTGCAAGGTTAGTGGACAAATGATGGGGAGAGAGCCTTGGATGCCACACCAAAGGGGCTCACATTTATAGAGCCCAATGAGAATAGAAGGATGAAATTCATATTTGTGTTATAGCAAGAAAAGTCTGGAATGGTAGGGAAAGAGTAGAGGCCAGAACTTGAGTTAAGAGGCTACTGATGAGAAGAGATATAATAGAGGCTTGGCTATAGACGGATAGAAGATAGAGTGCAGATTCAAAATTATTTAGGAGGTGAAATGGATGAAGTTTGGTGAGCAGTTAGATTAGTGGGATGAAGTAGAAGGAGTCGTGAATGACTTAAATTTCTGACTTGGCTGATCTGAGAAAAAGACAGGAGGAAAAGCAGATTTGTGGATAAGGTTTTGGATCTGTCAAGATTGACAGGCTGGTGAAGTAATCAAAATTAGTGTGCAGGCCTGCCACTCAGGACCTAGAAGTCAAGGATTTAGGACTCCTGAAGATATAGATAATAGTTGACATTGTGGAACTGTGAGTGAGAGCATGACACAGCTCATACACAGGAAGAGATTCGGGGATAGTTCTGAAAAGGCTACCATTTAAGACCCAAAGAGGGCTGAGCCAGCAAAGGAGAGTGGCACAGAGGAAGGAGGAAGAAACATAGTAAAAAGTGGAATCATGGAACATAATGGAGAGGAAATCTAAGGCGAAAGTGTTCAAATGCAGTAGAGAGGTCAGGTAGAATGAAACGAGCCGTTTGTTGGAGGTGCTCTTGTTTAGTTGACAAGTCATATCCAACTCTTTTGCGACCTCATGGGCTGTAGCCTTCCAGGTTCCTCTGTCCACAGGATTTTTCTGGCAAGAATATCAGACTGGGTTGCCATTTCCTTCTCCAGGGGATCTTCCTGACCCAGGGACTGAACCTGCGTCTCCTGCATTGGCAGGTGGATTCTTTACTGCTGAACCACCAGGGAAGCCCTTGCTGGAGTTGGCAGTCAGGAAAAAGAGCTTAGGAAAACCCATGAGCTGTTACCTTAGTGAAGTATAAGTTTGCGGAAAGAGAGTGAAATCTTCTTCATTAAGACCCTAGATGTTACTTGATATCTCAGGTCAAATGCTTGGTGAATTCCTGAAGGAGAACATCTAAGGCTGTTGTCCAGCTTCAGGATTTTGCCACATTAGGTAGATCTGGTCTGTCTTTACATTTTCCCTGGGCTTAGCAAGGAGTCTGGGACATTAATATGTGCGCACTGAAGGCTGGTGAAAACAGTGGGTGTGTGCTTATTGGTAGCCAGGGATGGGTCTTGGTAGAGTCCTGGGAGCTCCTGACACACGGCTGCTCCGGGAAGTGTTAGGAGGCCGTGAAGTCACTGGGTTGATCTGGCAGCCTATGCTAGTATTAGAGGGGAAAAGGATGTTGGTGAGTACAGTATTGCTAAGTCACTTCAGTCGTGTCCGACTCTGTGCGACCCCATAGACGGCAGCCCACCAGGCTCCCCCGTCCCTGGGATTCTCCAGGCAAGAACACTGGAGTGGGTTGCCATTTCCTTCTCCAATGCATGAAAGCGAAAGGTGAAAGTGAAGTCGCTCAGTCAGGTCCGACTTAGCGACCCCATGGACCGAAGCCTACCAGGCTCCTCCATTCATGGGATTTTCCAGGCAAGAGTACTGGAGTGGGGTGCCATTGCCTTCTCCGAGTACAGTATTAACAGGTGAGAATGATACCACTTCCACTCAGGTTGGTTCTGTCTTGAAATACAGATTTTTTGGCTTCAGTCTTAGATGTGATTTTTTGATGTTTGCTTTGTTACCTGTTTTCTTATTTCCTTCCTTTGTGAAAGTGTCTCATCTCTTTAACTGCTGTTGCTGCTAAGTCGCTTCAGTCGTGTCCGACTCTGTGTGACCCCATAGACAGCAGCCCACCAGGCTCCCCCGTCCCTGGGATTCTCCAGGCAAGAACACTGGAGTGGGTTGCCATTTCCTTCTCCAATGCATGAAAATGAAAAGTGAAAGTGAAGTCACTGAGTTGTGTCCAACTCTCAGCGACCCCGTGGACTGCAGCCTACCAGGCTCCTCCGTCCATGGGATTTTCCAGGCAAGAGTACTGGAGTGGGATGCCATTGCCTTCTCCTGGATAGTCAATTTTTAAGGTCGGGACCATTCCAAAGAATCTTTTGTACTCCCTGTAGCATTTGATCCCCAGCAGAAAATCCAGGTACCCTCAGACTCATCAGACTTATAACCAAGATCGTTATCAACCCTTGTTTAAAAAAAAAAAAAGTTCTTTATTTTCCAAACTTATCCTAGGAAGGTTGAGCTAAGCGGATATTTAGAGCAAGCCGTAGGCACTGATATCCGACACCAGAGTGGCATGAATGAGGCCCTAAAACCTCAATCCTTCTTGCCTGGAATCCTAGGGCCATCCCACTGGTCTTCCTGTGGACACAGGTCAGGGAAGAGTCTGGGCCATTCTAAAGGGCATTCCGGCTCCCACATGGCTAGACCATGGTTTCCTCTGGTATGTCCACGTGGGGGACCCGAAGCAGTCCAGATACTGGTCTGGGAGAAGAAAACCCTTGGGGGTGGAGGTGTTTTTTACTATTTTCTCCACCCCTACCCCTTCACCCCCACCCGCCGCCTTTGGGTATTGATGGGAAGGGGTGGTTTGGGTCGGATCTAGCGCGTCAGTCCTAGCCCTTCCAAGTGGTCCCCAGCTGCTCGTCTTCGGCCACCGCTCTTCCCCTCCTCGAG
>SJXQ01003203.1:147298-315044 GCA_006408695.1 Aepyceros melampus
TAGGAAGAAAAAAAAAATAAGCATAATATATATATTTTTTCCTTCTTTACTGTGTTAAAAAGTGTAAAGTGTTTGGGGAGAAAAGCAGGGTTGGGTGGGGGGGAATTGGGAGTGTTGGGGCACAGTAGAATTGGGGGTGCAAAATGATGTTTGCACCACTGATGAAGTAGATTTTGAGCTGACTGGGAGATGAAGGAGTAAGCCACCCAGAAATGTGGTCAGCGAGTTTGAGGAACAGTGAGTCCAGTGTGGCTGGAGAAATGTGGTTGGGGGAGAGGGGTATGTTGGGCATTGGAGCAGATGAGGTCTGAGTGGTAAGGAGTGGAGACGGGCATGAGTGGACATTGGAAGGATGTTGTGTTTTTACTCCAGGAGAAATGGGAAGCCAGTGAAGGACGAATGGTATGATAGACCTTGCTTCTACTGTCTCATAGTGTCCTGTTAGAGATAATTATGTCCCAAGCAGTTTTTAAAGACAAGAAGAAATGCAGCTTCTGTGTGTAGAGTTTTGAATTCTGTGTAAGGTGACTGCCCAATATTTAATAAATACTAGTTGAACATCAAGTTTGCCTAGCCATGCTAGATAATAAAAAACAGTACAGTACAATCTCTTCTGTAGATTGTTTTTGAGTATGTAGTAGTTGGCATGTCATTTAATGACTAGGCAAAAAAACTGGGCCTTTGGGGAGAAGGAAGGACATTAGTGTCTATTGAGAACATACCCTCTGCTAATCAAACAGTTCACAGCAGTTTTTTATCTCCATTCCAATTGGTGAGATAGATATTGCTACCTCCTTGTATCATGTCTGAAAAAGGACATTCAGCGTTTCTAAAGAGATGGCAAGATATGTGAGAGAGCAGGGATTAGAATCCTGGTCTCTGGTTACACACTTGGTCTACCCCTCCTCTTTTTTTTTTTAAACCCTGCAAGCAGCCTTTCTGTATGAGTGTGGAATTTTTTATTGATTTCACTCTGGTTTCTTCCTTACATTGAATATTGACCTAGTTGTTTGCATATCAAACAGATGATCTGATGTAAACACTTAAGTACTTGAAAAATTATAACTCTTTTGGTACATATGGTAAAAAAGTTGAAAGTAAAATTAACTCGTGGTGGTGGGACTTTTTTTTTTAAGTTTCAAAAGAGCTGAGCTTATTTGAGTCAAGTGGCTCTTTTGATTATGACTTCATAGCTTGAGTCAAGCATAATGAAAATCTGTGAGAAAGCCCCCTTTTAAATTTGAGTGTGTGTTGCTCAAGTTGTGATAGTATTAGCCATGACATTTGATGAAGAGAGATAGTTCCAAATAGGATTCAGTTGCTTTGTGGACACAAACAAGCTCTTGAATAACCTGCTGACTATCCAGTTTACCTAGTCACTTTAGATGTCTATCCCCACCTAAGAAAAAGCCAAAACAACAGGGGGAAATGCCACTGAAGTGTCTGTCTTCGTTTTGTTGAATCCGTTTTATATGATTAGTACCCAGTAAAATTGAGTGCACTCCGGGAGTTGGTGATGGACAGGAAGGCCTGGCGTGCTGCAATTCATGGAGTCGCAAAGAGTCGGACATGACTGAGCAACTGAACTGAACTGAAAAGTGATTAGACTGCTTATTTGCATTGTAAAATTTTAAGAGAGATTTTACTTTTAAACAGTTTTTTGCTAAAGAATTATATTGCAATCCACTTTTGAATCCCTTAACACTGCATAGTGTTCAGCAACAGAGTTTAAGTCGAAGTACATGGCCTATTCCTTTGTAATATTAAGATATTTGTATTTCAGCAAACATTCAGAGCACTTATTTATTATTCAAGGATTTTAATATTTCTAGGTTTAGGAATTGAGTAGACACCAAATTTTAGAATTAGGAGATTTAGTTTTTCAAGGATCTGTTGTTTCTCTTTGTGAAACAAATATCCATGATGGTTGAATGCTAGTCATTATTATAACTTGTTTAACTGTGAGACTTTAAAAATCTCATTTAATTCTTTGTTGTTTTGTTTTCAATTTACTATTTTTTTTGTTAATATGAGATTTTATTGGAAAGATATTTGTGGAGAGAAAGCAAATTTAAGTTTGAGATATGAGTTGAAATATGACTAACACAAGTACTTTAAGGAGATTGTTTCTGTCCTATTATCAAAGGTAATCAGGAATTTTAGCAAAAATAACTTTTTAATAGTCAGAACAGTCTTCTCTAAACCAGAATCAAAACATTTATTAATTTACAGTGGTAGGCATCTTTTGAAAAATAACTCTGAGAATGGGAAGGAGAAAAATACTTTAAACTTTCATCAATGGAACATTTTTTTAAAACCTTTGAGGAAAATCCTTTAATAACATACGAAACCAGTCTGGATCTTACAAGTGTACTTCTGAAATATTTTTTCAGGTGAATTGCCATTATATAAAACATCATTAGGTACAATGATTACATAGTATAGTATGTTATTCCACTTTTGACTTAGAGCTAGTGTAGCATCTCTCTAAGAACAGTTCATTTGAACTGTCATTCCAAGTGCAGGAAGTATACAGATGAGTGATGAGAGCCACAGGCCTTAAGTAACTGTTCTAAACTGCAGGTTATAATTTATGTGAATACTGAGGCCTTGGGGTTTTGTTTTGCTTAAAATTTGAAATTGTACACATTTGATTATATTTTCTGGCTATAATCTGTTCGTGTTTTGTTTCTTCTCTGAGTTTCGAACTTTCTAATTGGAAAAGGGAACCCTGACTTTCCTTAATTTTCCCCTTTGTATAGTTAAAGCTATAGATTGTGGCCATGTTTTTAAAAATAGACTTAGGACAGTAAACACATTTTTCTTAGAAATAGTCTATCCACCTCTTCTCCCCTATCCCTCTTCCCCAAAAAACCTAAAAGGAAGTTCTACCCCTGAATTAGTCTTTTGGTTAGTAAGGGAATGCTTAATGTGCAATTTTTGGTCAGAATGAAGATTTTATACATTAGAAAGGAAAAAGGCCAGTTGATTAGTTATTTAACTTTTCATAAAAATAGGTGAAGAAATATTGCTCACAATTCCCCTCTCCCCACAGTGCACACAGTATTGCTCAGTGGTTGCACTTTTGCCCTTTTTGTTTTCTCTCTCACTTGACAGTGTAAAATAAATGGAAAAACTGCATGCCTTGAAGCTAGGCACCAGGGTTTCATTTCTGGTTCTGCTACGTTTTGGGTAAGTCTGTCTTTAGATAAAAGGAGCTCTGAGGCTTGATCTTCACATTGGTTAAAAAAAAAAAAGAATCAATGATAGGCAGCTTGGACAATTAATAATTTAACAATTAAATACCTAGCACAGAGTTAGCACACAGTAGGAGCTCAAATGTTAGCTTTCACTTTTCTGATTATGGTAGTTGTTATTCTTTATTACTATCTTACTTACACAATTTTTTTCTCTGGAGTATATTCTTTGTGGACTTGTAAGGAGTCCTTACTATGTTCTGGTTACAGTTCTAAGAGTTTAACTTGCATTAGTTCAGGTAACCTTCACACCCTGTTTACAAATGAAGAAACTGAAGCACAAAGAGATTAAGTAATGATCCTAAAGTCACACAGCAATTAAGAGGCACAGGTGGGATTAAAATCCTGCCAGTCTGCTTGGACAGTCTGCATTCTTTGCCTCTCTGTTGCAGGTAGAAGGGAAGAGAATTTCTAGTGACTCCTACCTAGGTTCTTAGCCTGGCTTTCTGATAGAACTTTGCCCCTAGGTGAAAGTCTTCTCTGGGAATAGAAAGTAGTCTGGTTAGTTGAATTGATTTTTCTTGTACTTTTGATTTCAGACCTACAATCTGTGAGAAGGCCTTTTTATAGATGAGTGGTTTGGGATGTTGGTAACATTTGGTTATATCTGCTGGATACTAAGTATCATATATAGAAAGTATGATTTTCTGGACTTAAACCAGCTCTTCTAAAATTTCAGATGAAGTTAAACTGTTAATTATATGGTAAACACATGAGAACCACATCCAGAGCTTTTAATGAAAATTATGGATGATCATTACAGTGTTTGAATTTTTAAAACATTGTCTTTTGTGAGGTAAGACTCATCAAATCCTGAGATAACTAGAATTGGTTAGAAATTAATTCTTTTAAAAATATAAAGGCCTTGGTGTCTGTCTTTCTGGAGTTTAGACTGAATTTGAAACTTAAAGGGTGGAAGATTGAAATTTAAGGGTGAGATTCTATCCAGAATAATAGAAATAATAAAATCTTAATTTTTTGTTTTAAAAATGCCACCTGTTAAAATTATTTTGAAATTGTTACCTAGAAAATAATTTCCATGTTCAGTGTTTTTCTTGATGGAAGTACTTTTGTAACTTTATTATCATTTTTTGTTTTGGAGCTTTTTTGATTCCCTATTCTTTTATCGCAATAGACTGTTAAGTTCATTCACTTGGCTATATACTTGGCTATGTCCAAAGTATTTGTGTGATTTTTTTTCCCCCTAGGTAAACTGTTGTTTTAAATATAAATTCCAAAGTTCTTGAGTGGAAAAAACAATCGCAAACATCTGCTAGATTTAAGTATTAAACAATATATACTGATAACCACATTTTTTAAATTTTGGAAAGATGAGTAAGTAGATGCTTTTTACTGTTCAGATTATAGTATTTCTAACTTCATTAATCTTTGATATAATTGTTACTAGCTTCCTATTACACAACACAGTGTTTCTCTCTTTTTCTCCCTCCCTCTCTTCCTTCCTCTCTCTTTCCCCTTTGTTTTGCTAGAATTAGAAATAACTAGGGTCAGTTCAGTTCAGTCGCTCAGTCATATCCAACTCTTTGCGACCCCATGGACTGCAGCACGCCAGGCTTCCCTGTCCGTCACCAACTCCTGGAGCCTAGTCAAACTCATGTCCATCACGTTGGTGATGCCATCCAACCATCTCATCCTCTGTTGTCCCCTTCTCTTCCCGCCTTCCATCTTTCCCAGCATCAGGGTCTTTTCTAGTGAGCTGGTTCTTTGCATCAGGTGGTCAAAGTATTGGAGTTTCAGCTTCAGCATCAGTCCTTACAATGAATATTCAGGACTGATTTCCTTTAGGATGGGCTGGGTGGATCTCCTTGCAGTGCAAGGGATTCTCAAGAGTCTCTCCAACTCCACAGTGCAAAAGCATCAATTCTTTGGTGCTAAGTTTTCTTTATAGTCCAACTCTCACATCCGCACATGACCACTGGAAAAACCATAGCTTTGACTAGATGGACGTTAGTTGGTGAAGTAATGTCTCTGCTTTTTATATGCTGCCTAGGTTGGTCATAGATTTTCTTCCAAGGAGCGTCTTTTAATTTTATGGCTGCACACACCCATCTGCAGTGATTTTGGAGTCCCTCAAAATACAGTCTGCCACTGTTTCCATTTCCCCATCTTTTTGCCATGAAGTGATGGGCCCGGATGCCATAATAATTAGGGTATATTCTGTATTTTATACATTTTACATACTTTGCCAATATTGAATTTCCTTGAAAATTTGATAATCTCTAGTTTTCACACTTGAGTCCTAAAGATTGTATTGCTTAATCTTGTTAAATGACCACCCTAGTTTGTTCCTTTTAAGTAAGTCTTAAATAGCATGTACTACATTTGAGTGCTGAATCATTGTAGTTGTCATGTGTTTTTGCTCTTAGGAAGATTCCCACTGGGTTTATAGTAGAAATAGAGACACTCCATCTGTTTTTTCTTCCACCCCAGTTTTATGTCCACTTTCTCATCCCTTATAAAATACTTCTTTGCTGTCTGAATACCCTTTTCCTCTTTCTCAAGTTGATAGAAATTTAAATCTTTGATCTGTACTCTCAAAATCAGAACTCCTTGCCTGGTGCCCCCTTGTGGCCTGGGCAAAGGGGATGAATGTGTTGTAGCTCTCCTAAATAGGCTTGGGGAAAGGGTGGATCTGTGTAGCCCACTCCAGCTTCCTCTAGGCAGCCTTTGGGACTACAGAGTTGAGTACATGCTCCCTAGTAAGAGAGCAGGTGGTAAGATTTATTCTAGGCACAGAGAGCTGACAGAGGAAAGGTCAGAGTGCATTAAAAGTACAAGAAAAGGGAGGGTGCTCATCAGACTTTGCACAATAGAATTGCTCATTACGACTTGGCCTAGCAGAAATTCGTACTGTGGTTCTCAGTGAGGTATCACTCATTAGCCTCTGTGGTGTTGGAAATGGGTAGCTGCAGCCCTTTTTCTTAAAATATATTGTCCCATATACTGGAAACTTAAACCCATTAAAATAATTTCTGTTTGCATATACATGGACATTATTTATACTTTTATTTCAAGTAAGATATGAAATGGAGTTAACTCACTTATATAATTATTAGTTTTATGGATAGGACTGTTTTTTATCTTTGTCCCCCCAATTTTCTAATATCTTGCTTTCTGACAGGAAGTCATTAGTACAGTGAACAACTTTTTGACTGGTAGAAGTGACTTAAGCTGTGTTTTTCCTCCCTCTCTTCAAAACTCATTCAAGCCTCAGGAAATAACATGGGATTTAATACTGTATGTTACACCCCTGCTGCCCCCCAATAATCTTGATTGCTTTGCTGCCTCTTAACTTTTAGGAAAACGGAAATGTTTAATTAAAAAGTTATTTCTAGATTGTGGCCTGTAATTGTTATCCTTCTAGGTTAATCTCCAGCACTTTGTGCAGCATTATACAGTGGTCAGTGATGATCATAATGACCCTCAGGTGCTTCCCTGTTCTTCAGAGGATTAAGACATATGTCATATACTATATCTCTTAGCTACTGTATCACTTACACGTATTATCTCTCTTAGAAAGGGTATATTAATTTTAAAAATAGCTTTCAGTAGCAAAAGTTGAAATCAGAGTGGTTTCCTTTCAGTTCAACAGTATATTAAGACAGGTATCTTCCTTGTCATTTTATTTCATTGTGGGTTTGTTGCAATTGAATAACATCTTTAGATACTTTTCAGGTTGGGACTCCTAGACATTTGAGAGATGTGTCAAATAATGGGATATGAGTTATATGGTGTCCAGAAGTGGTAGATTTATTTATGAAATAACAGGAGGCTAGTAAATTTATAGTTTCTCAATTTGAATGGAGAACAGAGGTTGAGATTTTAATGTGTAATCCTAAGCAATAACACATTTACAGAGAGAGAAGAGTATGGCTGCAGATTAGACTCCAGGGAATTAAAGATGGGGTTGGTTTTCATATTTGATTTTTGCATAGCCTTATTTTTACTCTGTGAAAGGTGGAAATATTTATATCTTCATTAGTCTTTTTCCTGAAAACCTCCAAAGGTTTATGAATACGTACAGCAAGCAGTGTGGTTTATAGAAAGATTAGTAAAACTCAGATTGGTGAGATCTTTCTGTTCTTGACCCATTTCTCCTAATAACCTGGGTGATTTTCTTTTAACAAATTCCTTAACATTTGGGGTCTGTTCTCTCATCTGTATAATCAGGGATTGAGGTTTGTGATCTGTTTGGGCCAGATAAAAAATGCTTGGGTTCTCAGATGTGTTGCTTAAACCACAGAACACTGTATCTATTAATGTGTATCCTACTCACATGCTTTTTTCTCTTCATTGGCAATAATAGCTCAGGAAGAACCCAGGTATTTTGCTGAGAGATGGTATTAGGACTTGCGAGAGGGAAGAGTAATAGTGGGGAAGCCGAAATTACACAGGAGACAGCTTGCATGAGGAGACGAAGAATGTGGCCCTTGAAACTGGGAGAGAGTGGAGGACCTAACTGCCCTACTTTATTTTGCTTAGGACTCAAGGCAGATGAGAAATGAGTATGTGTCAACACAAGGCCAGTGAGAGAAGGTTACTACAGTAGAGTCTGGCTAGAGAGAATGTCTGCTAGGCTCAGGCCAAGGGAAAGGTAATTTTTTTCATGGTGAAAGAAGGAGAATTCTATTAAAGCTTACCTTGTTTGGGAGGATGCTGGGTACGTGTTCATATTTCACTGCTTCTGGTTCGATTGAAAATATGAGGAAATTCTATTGATAATTATCTTGGTTCCTAACCCCTATAAGGAGAAATGTAGAGTACCTCATATTCTGTTGCTTGTCACATTTGGTAAAAATAGCAAGAAAACCGGTGTTGGGGGTGAATGAGGTGGGTGGTGAGGTTGGGGAGAATTGTACCCCATATCCTTTACAATGTGTTTTAGGACTACAACAAATTCTGTTAATCTCATTGTTCCTCAGGGTCACTTGAATGTTCTGACTGGCTTAAATAATGTCATCTTCCCCACCACTCCTTAAGCATCTCTTGGAGCTTTGTGCTTGGTTAAGGTTTTGAGAGTTAGCTCTGCTTCCCTCCTAGAGCCTTTATACATGCTCACAGGACCCACTTTTAGGAGAAATGCAGGGTGGGTGAACTTCTTTTGCCTCTGTCCTAGTTTCTTTTCCAAAATGACAGCGATTTTGTGTTTTAGATTTTTTAAAAATTTGCCTTATTAATAGATCAAAACATAAAGCTAAGTGTTTTATTATTTTATGAGGCACGTGTATTGCTAAAAATGATTTAGTCAGCAGTATAGAAGTACTTAGTCTTTTGTGATGTTACAGAGTTTCAGTTTATTTTTTGGTTTCAATAGAACAAGTTGAAATCATCGCAGAAGGATAAAGTTCGTCAGTTTATGATCTTCACACAATCTAGTGAAAAAACAGCAGTAAGTTGTCTGTCTCAAAATGACTGGAAGTTAGATGTTGCAACAGACAATTTTTTTCAAAATCCTGAACTTTATATACGAGAGAGTGTAAAAGGATCATTGGACAGGAAGAAGTTAGAACAACTATACAGTAGATACAAAGGTGAGTGTGTGTTTGTGACTAAATATTTTGAACCAGGTTTTCCAGAGTTACATGCTTCTTGTGAGAAATCAAATAATACAGAGGACATTAATCGGGTAGATGTGTCTAACCGAGCTCTTTAGATCTTAGAATTAATTTAAGAAATCTGAAAAATTATTTCCCTCTTTTCACTAAAATTTCTTCTTAGTGTCTTTATTTCTTTCCTCTTTATTTGCCTCCTTTTTTCCTCTTCTGTTACCCAGTTTGAGAATGAGGAGTGGGGAGACTAGGTTTCTTCTCCTCATTTTCGTAAAACTCAGCTGAGCCAATTTTAAGGAAACCTGCATAATAATTTTAATAACTTTCAAATAATTATAAGGTAATATATTCTTTTTAAAAAGTTAAACAATTATAATAGCTTGAATAAAGAAAAAGTCAATAGTTTCTATGTCTTTTACTTATTTATTCTCCTGAGAGAACCAATATTTAATAACCTGGTGTTCAACTTTCTGTGTCTTTTATGCAGAAATATATATATATATAGAATTATTTCAAAGTTTTTCCAAAGGTGGGATTATATTGATATTTTAAGCATAGCTCTTGCCCCAAAGTCAAAAGATGTGCACAGTTTTTTTGGACAAAGTGTATGAGTACTTCTTTCTCCTTGTATCTAAATTTTTGCTTTCTGAAAAGTAAATTTTGATAGTTGGGAGTTTTCTTTGATTTGAATAGCACATGTTTGTCTTGTGATTAGAATTGAATCACACAGTTTGGTTTTTCTGATGTTCTCTAAGAAGTGATTTCTATAGTGAAATTAAACTTCAAGGAGAAAAGAATTTTTGTGTATAATACTGTTTAGAGTGCCTTTGTAAAATGTGGATATGTTCAGTAAGAATCCTTTTTTCCCTGTATAAGGAATATCAGATTTTCTGGTGGTGTGTAAGTATGGGACTCTTTTCATATGAATAAATGAGACTTTTAAAAAACCAGGTCCTATTTAGTGCCTATCCTGCTGTTTAAGAATGCTGTTTCAGGGGTAAAGTGGCTTTAAATATTACAGGGGGAAAATAATGGTTAAAACAATATTTCTTCATATTTTTGGTCTGTTGTGATCATTTTAAAATATGGAACAGAAAGCATTCCTTTTCTCAGTTTTAGGAATAGCATAGAAAGTATGGCACTAATTTCATATTGTACTGGTGTTTTTAAAGATCCTCAAGATGAAAATAAAATTGGAATAGATGGTATACAGCAGTTCTGTGATGACCTGGCCCTCGATCCAGCCAGCATCAGTGTGTTGATCATCGCGTGGAAGTTCAGAGCAGCAACACAGTGCGAGTTCTCCAAACAGGAGTTCATGGATGGCATGACAGAATTAGGGTGCGTGTATAATCTTCATATGAAATCAGGTGGAACTGATATCTGTGCCCCAACATTGCTGTAAATAGAAATGGGCTAATATGCTAGTTCCTTCCCATGTCAAGTTATCTGTGTAGTTAGTACAACCTGTTCTGTTCTATTTGCTTTATGCTTTTATCATTTGTTTCTAAGGGAGGTTCACTAGTATTAAAATTACTATGCTTTAATATTTTATGTGGGTAAGTGAAGTGAGCAAGTTTTAAGTTATTTCCTAATGTGAGGTGGTGAACTCTGAATTTGTAAACAAGCTCCTAGAATTTAAAAATCTTGGAAGTTACTAATTACTTTTTGTTCTACACAAACCTTGACAGATTAGCTAAATGTCTTCTTGTAAATAGATTGAAAAGTCATAGGTAGAGGTTTTACCTGTGGCCACTAGTTGGCTACATTTAATGAGGCTCTGAAAGTATTCAGTCTGTGATCAGTGACAGGCTGTCCTTACTGTTTTTAGTGAGCACTTCTGAATAATAAAAGCTGAACATTTGTTGAACATTTCATTTCAGGCACTAGCTAAGTAAGTAAGTCACCTGCCATTTCACAACAGCTTTGTGAGTATAGTAGTGGTTATACTCGCATTTTAGAGATGAGGAAATAGAAACTATAGAGAATTAGGTAGTATCAAAGCCAGGATTTGAATTCAGTCATTCTGATTCTTGAGAGCCTGAAGGACATTGTAATCAGTCAAGGTCCAGACCGGACACACAAACCATACCAGCGATTTGAACAGGGTAAATTTTAGAAATTGTTATATTGTGTAAATGGGGTAAAAGAAAATTCTAAGTATAACAAAGGTGGCAACTGTAAGAAGCTGTCACCATCCCTGGAGCTGAGGAAACGAAACAAGGAACAAACCTGGAAGCTTAAGAGGGCCCCCACAAGGCCAAGATTCTGACCCCAGAACACAGTGCCTGGCTACTTCTGGAGCATGCTGCCTGCTTCTCTGATAGAGAAGAGGCTAGCTCTAAGGGAGACTTGCTGCAGAGCCGTGCAGGTTGCTACCAGTGGTGAACACTGCTAGGACCTCCCAGTACACTGAACCCTCCTCTCTGCAGAAAACAGACTGGGCTAAGAAAAATTCCTTCCTCTGCTTCCAGCCTTTCATCGCCCTCTATGGGTAGAACCTAGTGGTGAGCCAGCTGACAAGAAAAAAAAATGAAGTCTCACAATTTGTAGTCCACTGCAAACAGGCACAAAGTAGGGCAAAGACGGTGAGTTTAAAGCTAAGAAACAGTAAATTAATATCTGGTCTCGACACTTTTATAGCCAAAGCCAGCCTTATCCTGAACTTGCTGGAGTTTTCTATACTAGGACTGGTTTCACTGGAACTCTTTTTTTCCCCTCGTTTAAAAGTGAGTTCATGTAAAATGTAATGAATTTCCAAAGCAAGATTTTTAATTTACATCTAATAATCTGGGAGGTGTTACAAAGACCATGAAAGGGAAACAAAAGCAAAACTGATTTGAAGGAAAAAAAGTATAGTGATTGGTTTGTGGAAATCTATAACAGATAGAAGATTTCTACCTTAAGGAAAGTAGGACTTACTACTTGAACCCATTTAAGCTCCTTGGAAACGGAACGGTTTCAGATATAGAAAAAAGCTTAATACTGATTTGAGATAACTTCAGTTGGAGATGGTACTTTAAATATAATGAAAAGTTTTCAAGAGGAATGCCTGTTTCCTTACCTAGCCAAGAGACTGTGCTTTCAATTTGTTTGGAAGCTAGACCTGTTGTTTGTTACCATGTAAGGAATGCTACTGTAGTTTAAACTGATGATTGCAAAGCTGATTGCTATACATTCTCATCTGTTCACTGCATCTGACTTCTACCATTTGAGTGTATTGACTGTCCCATGAATACATAATTAAAAGTCATAGCCCATTTCTCTTAAAAATAGTGATTATTGCTAACCTTTAATCACTCTAGAACTTTTCTTCTTCCACCTAATCCCATACTTGTTTATATAATTTAAAAAGATATTTTAATGGATTTTTAAAAAGAGTTCTATGAAATAAACTGTTAGAGGAGTAAGTAAGTTTTTGATTTATAAAGAAAAAGTTATCTTTTGTAAACTTAATTTTGTATAGATGTGACAGCATAGAAAAACTAAAGGCCCAGATACCCAAGATGGAGCAAGAACTGAAAGAACCGGGACGATTCAAGGATTTCTACCAGTTTACTTTTAATTTTGCGAAGAATCCAGGACAAAAAGGTTTAGGTAAGAATTTCTAAAAATTATGTTTGGTGTTTCAAATGCATTCATCTACATTGACCATGTCACTTTTGTTTTGTAATTGAAAGTTCTGTTTTGAGCATAAAGTTATTATCGGCTACTGAAAAACAATGAGAAACAACGAACTTCTAGTTAATCAGAAAATACCCAACCTGTTCAATAATAGGGTTACTCTAGGTACTGTATATGAACCACTGATTTTTTTTTAAGAACTACAATACAGGAAATAGTTATTAAAATTCCATTGACATAGGTATGTATATTTGCTTGTTTATTTTTCAGAGGATACTGTAGGATCTTAGGATCATAAGTTTTCCACTGTGTATCTGTTGAAATAGCATTTTAAAATTTCTGAGTCTTAGAATGTGACTCTCTTCTTTTTTGTAAATTTATTTTTGATTTGAAGTATGTGGAAACTGTAAGAAAGAATAAAAAGGTGATTTTTATTTATCATTTTGTCCCAGAATAGCCACTGTTAACAGTTTAGATCAGTCAGTTTATACTGTAGAAATAACCACACATTTGCTCTGGGGATGATGGCTAAGGAAGTGGAAGTAAAAGCTTCAGTGCAGGTCATTCAGAGAAAGTAGACAGTAGCACATGATACAAAATAATAAATATGAGTATGAGGGTTTTAGATAAAAGGAGAAATGAGTAAAAGCAGGAATGGTTGGGAAGTGCCTCCTGGGTGAGAAGGAATGTGAACTCCTCAAGGATTTGATATTTGGCTTGGTAAGTGAAGATCAAAGATGTTCCAGGGAGAGAGTAGTTATAAATGAAGGTCTCAGACTTTAGAAATAAGCTTGGCTTCTTTGTGGAAGAGAGAAAATGTTTTTATTTTAGTGCAATGCTTGTTTGGAGCATAAATTGGTGTGACACAAAAGACTCATTTGATAAGACTTCTTTTAAAAACAACAGAAGGGCTTAAATTGGAATCTGTGGGCAGTGGGGATGTCCTGAAGATTATGATGGTGGCACAGTGTGCCTGGCAGTGTGCTAAGTACTTTACACACACTGCCTCATATCATGTTCAACAACTTTGAGTTACTCATTCTTTCATTCAGTAATTCACCAGCTACTTTGTGCCACTCATAGAGTGCTAGACACTTATCCTTATTTGGCAGATGAAGAAACAGAGGCACAGCACGTTAAATGATGGAAGTAAGTTTGTTTGTTGATTTTGAAGATAAGGTAATTGGAGAGGCTAATAGGGGCCTCTTGTATTAATCATTCTTTACATTTTAGATTAGCGAGAAAAAATGAGAAAAGGATTATGGAATTAGACCGAGGAAGTGACTGAAAGCTTTCCAGGTAGCGCTAGTGGTGAAGAACCTGCGTGCCAGTATAGGAGAGGCACGAGTTTGATCCTTGGGTTGGGAAGATTCCCTGCAGGAGGGCACTACAGCCCACTCCAGTATTCTTGTCTGGAGAATCCCATGGATAGGGGAGCCAGGCTGGCTACGGTCCATAGAGTCACAAAGACTCGAACACAACTGAAGTGACATAGCATGCACACACAGGACGTGACTGAAAGCGAGTGGAAGGGATGAATGCACAACATTTGTTCTGGAGACTTGACCCAAAGAGTGACTAAATGTGACTAAATTAAGGATTTACAAATATCCATTAAGCAAAATTTGGAATGATGAAGTCGTCTTTTCAGTTAATTTTGGTTGGATTTTATTCTTCCAGGAAAAGTCCTCATTTTGCAGACAAAATAAGCTGGCATACCCAGTATTAATTTCTGTCTTGTATCTGTGGCCACCTGTTAACTGGATTATTTTTTCTAGTCTCTTCTTCTCTTCTCACAAGTAAAAATCGATTGAAGCATTTGAATTTACATGTGTGTTCTGAAATAATTATTTCTGTGTGTTTAGAAACGTAGCACAGTATTTTGATGCAAATAGAGAAAATATTGTGACTATCAGATGTTGATTTAAATGGGGCTGACATATTGCTTAGTTAAATCTCTACCTCTCACTAGAGCACAGTATAAATGATATTTTTGGGTGACTATGTAGTTTTGATATTGAATCTTAGTTTTTATTGTATTTGGCAAAGATAAAATTGACATTTTATAGCTGCTTTATAGCATATTTATGTTAATATGGTATATTGGAATTTTAGATTACAGGAAAAGTTGAGAAAAGTATCCTGAAGAATTAGATTTTTAAATTGTTTTATTCTGTAGTAAGTATTGAGCTTAAGAAAAAAGTAACATTGTTTAATGGGTGTAGAGTTTCTGTTTTCTAAGGTGAAGAGTTCTGGACATTCATTGCACAATAGTGGGAATGTAACTCACATTACTGAACTATACACTGAAAAATGCTTAAGATTATGAATTTTATGTGTATCTAGCCACAATTTAAAAGTTGTTTTAAAAAAGCTCCAAATTGTAGAATGTACAGCGCAAAGTGAGCCCTGATGTAAAATAATACACTTTTGCTAATAATATTGGCTCATCAATTGTAAGAAATACACTAAAGGCTTCCCTGGTATCTCAGCTGGTAAAGAATCTGCCTGCAGTGCAGGAGACCCTGGTTCAATTCCTGGATCTGGAAGGTCCTCTAGAGATGAGATAGGCAACCCACTCCAGTATTCTTGGACTCCTGTGGTGGCTCATACGTTAAAGAATTGGCCTGCAGTGAGGGAGACCTTGCTTCCATCCCTGGGTTGGGAAGATCCCCTGAATGAGGGCATGACAACCCACTCCAGTATTCTTGCCTGGTGAATCCCATAGACAGAGGAGCCTGGCGGGCTATAGTCCATGGGGTTGCAAAGAGTTGGACATGACTGAAGGACTAAGCACAGCACAAAGCAATATCTTAAAAATGGGGGAAGGTAGTAGCATGGCACTAGTGAGAAAGAACCCTCTTGACAGGAGACGAGAGCTTGCATTCAGTCCCTGGATCGGCAAGGTTTCCTGGAGGAGGAAATGGCAGCCCTCTCCAGTATTTTTGCCTGGAGAATCCCATGGACCGAGGAGCCTGACTGGCTACAGTCCATAGGGTCTCAAAGGGTTGGACATGACTGAAGTGACGTAGTGTACACACATGGGATAAAGATATATGGGAACTCTGTACTTTTTGCTCAGTTCTTCCGTAAACCTAAAAAGTCTTAATTTAAAAAAAATGTAATGAAAGACAAATCATAATTTCTCTTTTTGTTTTTGCACTGATGTTGGGTGTCAGGAAATGTAATGACTTGCTTAGTTCAAGTTAATTAAAAATAAAGTTTTCTTGACAGTGTTTCTAAGGGTTTACAGGGCTCTTAAATTATAATATTTGGCAGAAAGGAATTAGGAGATCGTAGGAGAAGAGTTGAGGCCCAAAACAAATTGGCAGAGAGTGACAGTGATAGCATTGTGGTTTATTTATAAATAGCTGTGCTAGCTATAATGAGAGCTGGTGTTCCCCATATTTTCTCGTTTTCTGTAACCTTATTTCTTATGACACCAGGATAGGATACTTCCTTTGTCACCGTCTGCTTCAGTCACCTGCCATTTCTGATAGTCTTCTGAATCTTAAATTTGAAAGGGATTTCATAAGTTCTGTGTTAAATCTAACCTACGCAATGTAGCATCTGTACCTGATGCTCATTTAACTTTTATGTTTGAACATACAGGGTGGGGATTGAACACATGTCAGTTTAGAAAGTGGTTCATTCTTATCACAGAATACTATTGTTATTTTTCCTTATGACATCCTTGTCTTTACAATGTTTACCACTGTTCTTATTTGTCCTCTGCAGCAGCACAAAGGAAGGCTAACCCTTTCAAGATTTTTCTCATTTATCCTTTCTCATTTTTTTCAAGTCAGCCTTCCAAACTATTCTTCGTTTGAGAAGACCTTTATTATTCCTGTTGCTGTCACCCCTAGATAACATTTCCAGTTTCTTGGTTTCTCTCAAAATAAATTCTTAAAGCTGAATATAATACTCCAGAAGGATGCTATTTAATGTAGAACACCATGGGTCTGTTATTTTTTTGCAAGACTATTTATTAATTTGTCAAAAAATTGCTTTTGTTTTTTAACAGCCATATTATTTTTAGGATCATCCTGAACTTATTGAAGTCTATAGGTTATTTTCTTATAAACTGTTGTGGTTCACCTAGAATTTAGAAATTTTTAACATTTATTAAACATTTAATATTTAGAAATAATTTTATAGAGTTTTTTAATGTGTATTTTTATTTACACAATCCCATTTGGTTCTCATAACAACACTTTGAGCTAAGTAAAACAACCTCTTTGTCATTTAAGATAAGGAAACTCATGGTCAGAGAGGCTGACTTTTAAGGTCACATAACTTTAGAGTTGTTAGAACTGGGACTGAACTTCAGATCTTCTGACTCTACATTTTATGTTCTTTTTATTGTATTATGTTGTGCTAACTTAGATATTTCTAGGTGAATTAAGACTTTGTGAATAGGATTTTAAATCACCATTCATCCTCCCTAGTGAGTTGGCAACATTTTGTTTCTCTTTAGGGACTGTGTTTGGATTCAGTCTCAATTCATGTCCATTTTTATCTGGCACTCAGCTGATTGTATGAAGCAGCATGTAGCCCTTGTTGATTCTCTGTGAAAGGGTGCCACTGGGATTGCCTCTGTTTGCATTTTTAATTTTATTATAAGGGCTTAAGGCTTCACTCTGCAAATATCTCAGTTTTAGGTAATACTATTACTAGGACTTTCTTGTGTCTCTTTCCCTCTGTGTTACTCTTCTGTTTATTCTAATTGCTGTTGTTGCTTCTTGTTACATTATTGAGTTTGTTTTCTTTCCCATACTGCTTCAGAATATGTAATAATAATTTTTAAAATAACTCAATGGTAATAGTAATAACATTATTTATCAGATTGTTCTAATACTTTATGTGTATTCTCATTTAATTCTTACAACAATCTCATGAGGGTAGGTACTATCATCTTTATTTAAAATGAATTACAGAGAGGTGAGCTTAGTTGCCCAGGGCTGCTTAATTAGGGGAAGAGTTGAGATTTAAGATGCTAAACTACTACATTAAACCACTTCTCTCTAGCTGAGCTGTTCTCTCTGTCATTCAGACATGTCTCACTAAAGGGCAGCTTTTCTTTTTTTTTTTTTTTAATGTCTGCACAGTGCAGCTTATGGGATTTTAGTTTCCTAATCAGGGATTGAACCCAGGGCCCAGACAGATAGAGCGCTGAGTCCTAACCAGTGGACCACCAGGGAAGTCCCTAAAGGACAGGCAGTTTTTCACATGCTTGTGGCAATTGACATTTTATTCCTGTAAAATTTAATCTTCTGTGTTTCAGCTCCTAATAAAAATTTATTAATATTTGAGTATTCCTGTTTCATCCAAAAACATTTATTGACTGCTTACTCTGAGAGCATGGAGTTAGGAGCATCTTTGTCTGGGTGAGTTTGCAAAGTCTTCACAAAGATTATAACTTTTGATCCTTGAAGAATGAATATATTATTTCAAAACCAAAAGAAAAAGAAGCCATCCTGAATGTGGAAAGATTAGCAAGTTCAATTTCTTGGAGGTGAGAGACAGAGCACTGCAAGTAAGTCCATTTGACTGGAAATGTAGATTTTATCTGAAGGCAGTGGGAAACAGTGCAGATTTTTTAAAAGTTAGTAGATTTTGTTTCTTGAATTGCTTTATATTTACAGCAAAATTGAGCAGAAGATAACAAGAGATTTCCCAATTACCCATTCTCCCACATATACATACCTTTTCCCATTATCAGATCCCTACCAGAGTGGTATGTTTGTTACAGTTGTACCCACATTGACACATCATTATCATCCAAACTTTAATTTTATAGTAGGGTTCACTGTTTTTCTTTCTAAAAATTTTATTGAAATATAATTGATTTACATGCTGTGTTTCAAGTGTACAGAGAAGTGATTCAGATATATATGTGTGTGTGTTTATACACACACACACACCTTTTTTCATTATAGATTATTTAAGATATTGAATATATTTTCCTGTGCTATACACTAGGTGCTCATTGGTTCTCTACTGCATATATAATAGTGTGTATATTTTAATCCCAAACTCTTAATTTATTCCTACCCTAGGGTTCACTCTTGATATTGTATGTTCTATGAATTTGGACCAATGTATAAGGACATGTATCTACCATTATAGCATCATACAGAAAAGTTTCACTCTTCCTGAAATAATTCTGTGCTCTTCCATTCATCCTTTCCTCCTTCCTAACTGCTGGCAACCACTGATCTTTTTACTATCTCCAAAGTTTTGCCTTTTCTTAGTTGGAATCATACAGTGTGTAGCCTTTGCACATTGACTTCTTTCACTTAATAGCATTTTTATGAATTTTTCTTCTGTATCTTTTTGTGGTTTGATAGCGCATTTCATTATAGCACTGAATAATTTTCCTTCGTCTGGATGTACCACAGTTTATATGTGTACCTACTAAAGGATATGTTGGTTGCCTCCCAAGTTTTGGCAGTTATGAATAAGCTTCTATAAAGATTCATGTACAAGGTTTTGTGTGGATACAAGTTTTCAGTTCATTTGGAAAATACCAGGAGTATGATTGCTGGATCATATGGTAAGCGTATGTTTAGTTTTGTAAGAAACTGTCAAACTATTCCAAAGTGGCTGTACTATTTTGCCTTCTCACCAGCAGTGACTGAGAGTTCCTTTTGCTTCATATCCTCACCAGCATTTGATATCATCAGTGTTTTGGATTTTGAGCATTCCAAAACGTGTTGTAGTGATATCTTGTTGTTTTAATCATTGAAGACTTTTAACATGGAAGTGAAACCAAATTTGTGTGCCTTGCAAGGTCCATCTGAAAGCAGTGTGGTCCTTTAAAAGGAGTAGAGGTGGAACTAGAGGAAGAGAAATTGGTTATGAAGCTAGAAACGAAAAGGACCCTGGCATAGGCCCTGAAAGTGGGGATGGAGAAGAGAGAGAGATTTAAAAGGTACTTAGAAGCCAAAATGAGAAAGCTTTGTTTAAAGTGTGATGAGGAAATTAGTATTAACCCCCATTTGGGGATGTTTGGTAATGTGCGAGTGGTATTTTTGGTATTGTTAGAATGACAGAGTTTCTTTCAGGATTAGGGGGCTGCTCAAGGACCTGCAGTGGATAGGACTGTTCCTCACAATGAAAAATTGTGTTTTACTGAGAAACACTGTAGAGTGATAACATTCATTGAAAGAGAAGAAAGTGGTAGATCTGTAGAAGTAAGATACTGAGTTGAGTTTGAGTCCTGTTGAATTTGTTTGCAGATATCCAGTTGAAGATATCCTTAGGCAGTTAGATGTAAGAATCAAGAATATATATAGAAAAGTTTCAGATTTTAGGACTTGTTAGAGATGTTTGAGCATACAACTTGAACGAAGGTAAAGGTTTGAAAAATCTGAGAGAAGTAGAAGTGGTTATTACTGACATTCAGAGCTGCAGAACATCGTTTAATGGATGAATGAAGGAAGAGGAGAAGGAAAAGGAAATAAAGCCAGAGAGGACAGAGGAAAGTCAGTGGAGTAATACTGTCAAAGCTAAAAGAAGCGACAGTTCCATCCCGGAGACGTGCTCAATTTTGTCAAATATGGCAGAGAGCCAAGTAAATTAACGACATTAAGGTTTATTTGGCAACCGGCAGGGCTTGGGGACCCTTCGGAGATTACTTTCAGTGGGATGCGTGACAGAGGTGGACACTGGTTTCTAGAATTAAAGTGTCTGAGGGCAAAGAAACTGGACAAGAAATGTAGATTACAAAAAGCTCTCTTCTTTTACATCCTGAACTTCAAAGATCATGCATATATACTTCTACTCTTGTAAGATTCTTAGTATATCAGCTGAGAAACGGGCATTTATAGGTGTCTCAGGGTTTACAGTTACTTGAATATTTAATTGTTACTCATTCTTATTTTCTAAAAATTAAAAAGGAAAAATGCAAACACAGTAATAAGCTTAGTTTTCATAAATTTAATGCATTTGAAGTGAAGGATATCATTAAGCATGCTAGTAACAGCAATCCTACTAGACAGGCTAATAACAGCAATTTTATTGCACGTTATCTCTATGCTTTGATTGGTATGCTCTGTGTTTGATTGGTAAGGAAAATAATAAAATTAAAGAACCTGGAAGGAATATTTGGTGTAGAGTGTTAAAGATTGCAAAGATTAAAAAGGATTGTGATCAGGAACTGATGTTCTGTTTCTAGTTCTCATAAAACATGGGGATCTGAACTTGACTTTCAGACATGTTTTCGTGAGCGCATTAAAAATAAAAGTAGAAGACTCCATGTACTGTTTCAAGATGATCTGTGAAGGGAAGGAGAAAAAGGGTAGCTAGTAAAGGCATGGAGAAATATAAGAAAGTTTTTTTAAAGATAGTCGATAACTTGAGTATGTTCCTTTGTGGAGGGGGAAGCCAGAAGACAGGGCAAAGTTGAGGATACAAGGAGAGAAGAAAACTAATCTATAAACTAAAAGGCAGGATGGCATATTGGATCCAGAGTAATGGTGTTAGGGGCATAACCTTGGATAGGAGTAAAGAAGAGGCACCTTTTCCATTGAGTTTGAGGGAAGACATGATGGATTTGGAGGTGAGTACATGTTTGTAAATAGAAACATAGGAAGCTTGTTCATTCAGCAGTTTCTGAACGCCTGCTGTGTGTTTCAGTGCTAGTTTGGGGATATGTAGTCCCTATTCTTGAAGAGCTTAGGATCTAGTGAAGATGGGAGATTTTTTGCCTTATGTCCTATTATGTTTTTCTTTCAGGTAGGATGTGAGCCTGTTTTTGGAGTCTTAGTCTCTTATGATTCTTCAGAGTAGTTTGGAGATCATATCAAAAGAACTTTTAAGTTACTTGGGATGGAATTTTTCCTGACCTGGAAATGTAAATTTACTCATAAAAGCTTGACATAACTACTTTAGTTCCTCTTTTAAGACAGATACATATTTTGTCATGCAGTAATACTGCTGCTTTACCCTTCTCTGCTCCAGTTAAATAGTCATTTATATCCTCTTCATCAAACTTTTTAAAAAGACAGTCTTAGTTTATTATTGATTTTAAATTTTTAATCAGTATTCCTAATGGTCTCCTTGAGGTCAGGATCAGTGAGCCAACAACTTGGAGTGTAAGATTAATTAGGATTGTGGATAGCAGCTCTTTGCGTTACAGTTTATACATGTACATTGGTGATTTTCATCTCGGGGCAGTTTTGCATCCCAGAGGGTCTTTGGCAATGTGTGGAGATATTTTTGGTTGTCACCATTGGGGCTAGGAAACTGCTACTGGCATCTAATGGGTAGAGGCCAGGGATGCTGCATAAGATAGCCTCCCTCAGCAAAAATGATCTGGTCCAAAATGTCAAAAGGGCTGAGGTCTGGTGTACATTAAGATTTCAATACTTATGACATAGTCAAACATGCTTACCTACATTATCTCATTTAAACTTCAGAAACCCCTAATGAGGTAAGTGATACCCTTCTTGCCCTGAAGGAACCATGCACTGGTGATGGAAGCAGGATATAAAGCTTGGACTTAATAAATCTATAGGAAATTTTTATTATGTAAGTATTCAGGACACAAGCCTTTTTTTTTTTTTTTTTTAATTAAGGCTATCTTTGTCTTACTTGGTGTTTTTTTTCAGGGACAAATATTCTTGGCATTTGAAGTACATAATTTATTTTTAATATTACAGATCTAGAAATGGCCATTGCCTACTGGAATTTAGTGCTTAATGGAAGATTTAAATTCTTAGACTTATGGAATAAATTTTTGTTGGTAAGTTCATGTTTTCTGCGGTTTGGTGTTTTCTAAATTTTTGCTTTGTTTGAAGATACCTTAACGTCTCAAAGGATGCCTAACTCATTTCAGAGCATGTTATGGACGTAGAATGAGAAATTTGATTTCCAGAATTTTATTACATAGGTTGTTTTGAATTCTTGTATTCAGCATCTTCTGGACTGTTTTTTCTTTTAAAAACTCTTTTTAGTGAATTGGATGCTTCTTATTATTTTTTTTTTCCTTAATAGGAACATCATAAACGATCAATACCAAAAGATACTTGAATCTTCTTTTAGACTTCAGTACAATGATTGCAGATGACATGTCTAATTATGATGAAGAAGGTAAATGAATACTTTGCTCTACCAATTCTTTAAAAATATCTTTGATCATACTCCCTGGAACTTCTTGTCTACTTCTGTTTTTCTTAGATTTCCCTCTTCTGAGCTTTTATTTGTGCTCTTCTGAATGTAGAAAATGCCTCCATCCTCTTTTACCAATCTGTATTATTTCCTTAAATAACCAAATCTGTATTCATGTCTTCCAGAAAGGCATGAGTGATTTTCATTCATGTTTTAGATTTTCAGTCTACTTCAGGAACTTTACTCTTTTCTTATTGTACTTTTATAGTACTTGTATTTATTTTTTTATTATTGTCTGTTTTGTCTGTGAGCTTGATTGTAAACTCCTTGAGTTCTGTGACTTAGGCCACATGGAAATGGACTTTATTTTCCTACTGTAGCACTATTGGCATTCAGTAAATATTCACTGATTAAATACTTTTCTGATGTTTCTTCATGTATTTAGAAAGGTAACTCTACCATCCACTACCAGGATATTTATGTTTTCTGGAACTGGTAGTAGTTTAGACTGATTTTTTCACATGTACTTACCTGGTTCCCCTTGAGAATTAGGAAGATGTATTTTGATATTTTTGAATAGACAGGTATTCTTTGAAAAATTTTTAGTAACCTTGGTCTCCTTAAAAGTGTCCTGAACTATTTAACCTAACCACAGGTAACGTTATTTTCTTATCTTTGTTTTCATTGTCATGTATTGTTTTCTTTAAGAATTGAGAAATGACTGATAATTGATGATTGTGCTTTCTGTTAGGCTTTATGCAAAACTGGAGAAATTGCTGATTTGGAAGTTGCCATAGAAGCATGTACAGAGCATGCATGTATATAATTTAAAATCCTTTAGTAATTTATTATCATGAAATAGGTTAGTGTTTGATCCTTGCTTTTAATTTCTTTTGTAAGATTGCCCTAAAATGCAGAAAAAGGTTAACTCCAACTTAGTATCTTTCAGCACTGGCAACGTGTCATCATATCAAGGCCGGATTTGACCAGATTACTTCAGTGGCCTTCAGAAAACCATATATTACTAATCACCAGAAGAGTTTTTTTCTATCATTCAGAGAATGATCAAGTGTTGGAATAATAGAAAAGAGAAAATGCAAGGAATATTCTAGGTTGAAACTCTAAAGAGCTAGAAATTTGGAGGTCTTATCAGTGAGGATATTTATAATGATATGCTTTAACAGTTATAGGGAAGATATTTAAGAAAAAATAAGGATTCTATTAAAATACTAGCCTTATTTCTGCTTTTGTTTTTCCTTTCCTACATATCCCTCCCACAGGAGCATGGCCTGTTCTTATTGATGATTTTGTGGAATTTGCACGCCCTCAAATTGCTGGGACAAAAAGTACAACAGTGTAGCACTGAAGGAACCTTCTAGAATGTACATAGTCTGTACAATAAATACAACGGAAAATTGCACAGTCAATTTCTGCTGGCTGGACTGAACTGAAGATCAATCCTCACAATTCAGACTGAGGGTTGAGACAAAACTTTGAGGATACATCTTGGACCATATCGTATTTCATTCTTCTAATGGTGGTTTGGGCTTGTCTTCTAGTCTGGGCCGCTCTAAACATTTATTATTCCAACATTGTGGATTTCATCTTATATCTGTGGACCATCCTAGTTTATTCTCCCATAAGTCTTAGAAGCTTTATGGTGATTATTTTGAAGTTTCCATTCTTGCATAAAGCACAATGCTGTCTTCATCAGAAAACAAGTTTGGCATAAGAATTAAACATATGAACATCACAGTTTATAAAAACTTCTTAAATATATGCTTTGGGCTAGTTGCAAAGACTATGCTGATAGCACTTCCAGTGAGAGTGATATATTTAAGTGTACCGGATCTGGAATGGTGTTTTGGTATGGGGGGATTTTTTTTTTTTTTTCTGGCAAATTACATGTATTGTTAATGTGAGTAGAGTATCTGATGAAAAAAAGTCAAAATAACCAACGTGAAAATTTTTAGGATAATTTGGTGTGCCTACCCAAAATTTTGTTGTGTTTTAGACCCTCGATTTCTAAAGGTTCCACAGAACTAGTCTGCACTTGTCTTACCCGTGTTTATATATAGTTGTCTTACAGGGGCTTTTATTCAGAAAAACATCCGCATAATGTTAGACTCTACTCCCGTCTACATTATGCACCTCATAATTGGATTCATATGATTTTGAAATGCTTATATGCCTGTTAAGTAAGTTAAACTATTTAATTTGTTTGAATGTTTTAGATTGCTACATAATACAATATTCTAAATTTAGGCATGAGGGTTTATTATTATTTTTTTTTTGGTCAGCACACTATGGAACACAAATGAAATTCTCTTAATTTATAAGAAGAAGTAGGAATTAAATTTTGAAAATGGTTGTAATGAGCCATGAAGTTCAATTCTTATAGGTACTGCTCTTTCAGACAAATAGTCCATTTTTGATGACTTCTTATTTTGTTGAAATTGTTTTAACTGCTAATCACTGTGGTTGCCAAATACTTGAGGAGCAAAGATTTTCAAGCAAGCATGCACTTGATGCAAAATACAAATCTGGCTTCTATTTTCATAAATTATTTAGTTTCTACTATGTTTTATTTCACTCAGATTAGCTCAGTTTTCACATCAAAGCAGAACTGTATCTTGTATCTATTTTTTTTTTTTATTACAAGACCCGTGAACTGCTTTCATGCTGAAAATGCTCATTTCTCTGTTCACTTCTTGACATGTGAAGAAGGGTTTATTGTTTTTTTAAACATTTCTTTAAGGCCGGTTTAAAAAACATAAAACTTCAGAGATTGGATGACTGGTTTTTAGCAGGAGTAGATTTTGCTTGGTGTATCCAGGCACTCTGTAAGATCTAATGTTGAAATTATCAAAGGAAAGTACTTCAGAAAAGCAGTACATTATAATGTAGATGTGGAAATGATTTTAAGAAACTGATATATTAAAACTACTTTTCATTTACATGATTTTGAAATTGACTAGAAAGCTCTCCCATAGATATTAATATTCTAATCATAACTTTAATTCAAAAATATAATTCTATCAAAAGAAAATTTTGAAAATTTTTATTCAGGTTACTGGAATTGGTTATTAAAAAAAAAAAAGAAAAAAGAAGAATCCTGCTGCTTTCAGTATTTCCTGATTTCGTATTTGTAAATATTAAGAGGAACTTCAATTATGAAATATTTTAAAAAGATATATATATATATATGTACTATTTTGTTTCCTGTCTTAAAGATTTTGAGTTACGGTATTGTTTTTGAGTTGATTAATTAATTCCAGTATGCTGTATTTTGAAATGAGATCCGATTAGCTTTTTTCCCCCCAATATAAATTGTTTTTCATATAAGTCTGATATTGGTTCGTGGCCTAGTGCCTTGGGTTTTACAGACTTTTCCTTTTAAATGCAAGACCTTTTCAACAAAATAGTGTTTGTCATCAGTTTGGTACTAAACATTTATAATTACTGTGTAATTATAAACAAAACAATACATAAAGCTTTGAATATAATTATGTAGCATAAAAGTTAAGGTTGTTAACTCTATGATGGCATCTTAGAATTAAACAATACTATTACTAGGGCCTGAAAGAGAAGACTGATTTAATGTGGTGTGATTTTTCTGAGGATAAATGTCTGGTTACAGGGAATATTTTGTACTAAGAATGCTTACACATAATGGCCATGTGTGTGTGAGTGTGTGTGAAAGAGTGAGATTGACAGGTTGAAAGGGACACACATGCTCACACACACAACACAACTTGAATTGCTTTAATTAATTAGTGTTTCAGTCTTCATTTTGGTTAACTCCCCATGCTGATTCTTTGTTTTAAACTGAACCACAGGTACAGTTTCCTTTTTGCCAAATGTCAAAACAGGTACACATTTTAAAATGTAATGCTTTTTAAATAGTAAAGTGTATAAAATTAGAAGTGCCCACATATAAAAATACTTGAGATCAAGGTTATCTTTAGTGACTATCATCTGCATATCTCTGTAAGTTCAATTGTGTTACTACATCCCTGTCATATTACCAACAGAGGCAATAAAAGCTTCAGTGAAATTGCCATGACTAAATCTTTTCACATATTATTTCAGTGTAATACTTTTAAAGACTAAAATATACCAGAAAACTTTTCTAGAAAGGATAATTATTTATAGAAAGAGCATTGTAATGGCAAGTTTTTGGGAGAAAAGACATGCCAAGTCTTGTTTACTATATTTAAAATGTTTACAACTATCCTGGGCTGCTTTATTTAATTAACAGTACTGTAGTTGTGTAATATGGCTTTGTAAGTATATGTTCTTCATTAGACTTTTAAAAAGTTTTAATGAGTGAAAGAGAGTTAATAAAATAACATGGGAAATCTTTTATATAATACCCTTACTGGGAAATTCTTATTTAAGCAAGGTATACTATTTTTTTTTCCTCAGAAAGATTTAAGTGAATGAAGTGTTCATCTATTTTTTATTTGATGATAATCAAGAGGTTTGAGTAGTTGTAGCCAGTTTAACGTGCACTTTGCTTAGATTTTTTAAAACATGTTACTATGAAGACTACGTATTGTAAACCTTCTGTAACTTTTACATATGAACGACAGAAGAAAGTTAAACCTAATGAAAGAATTTTGGAATAAAGGAAAGTGGTGCTGGGGAAATTTATAGTTCACAAAGTATGCCTTTGTAAACCTGAATCAACTTTTAGCAAGAATTAATTTATGGAGTTCTAAATGTTAAATTGTATATATTTAATAGAAAATACTTATTTGACACCTCAGCAGTTTTCTTTAAATGTTACTTTATACTTTTAACAACATGATTTATATTGCATACATAGATGTTTTGATAAGATTTTATCAAATTTGATAATGTAATGATAAAATGTTTTTAAAATGTGAACTATTTAACATTTATCTTAATAACTGAGCACACAATACCGGATTGTGATTTCTACATAATGTGATAATTAGGGTTCAAATTATGGTTCATCATTTAATTGATTATAAACAAGTATATTTCTGAACTCTTTACTTGCCCCATTTTTACAATCATATAGCAATAATTTCTATTTTTATTTTATAGAAATGTGAAGTTATGATACCTTTACCTTTGATTTCAGAAGGGGAAGTGGTTTATATTTTGTAGTTTTACATTTGAAAATTCCTAATAGTACAAATCCCCTTTTCCAGGTTTACCCTTACTCTTTGTCGCCATTTTGGTTAAATATTTGCTTGATTTGTATTTGATTCTGGAGGCGGATAGTTCTGTTTTTTTTTTTTTTTTTTTTAAAAACAAAATACAGTTACATAAATGGTTTTACCAGAGCATTCTTGCTATCTATTTTCTTTACTGCCTGTTGGGTAATTGGCATTTCTTGCTGACAAATTCATTTATTTGACAACTTTCCACTAGGCTCAGTGTTTTGTGTTAATGTGGCTTTTGACTTCTCTTTCGTCTTTTTTTAATCTGCCATAAATAAGGAAATTATGATTTTAAAAAAATGCACATCTGTTGTTGAAGATGGAATTCCTAAAAAGTAATGTCTTTATGGAGTTTTAAAGACAGATATTTGGGAAATCATTTTATAATTATCTGTTTTAAAAATTGAGTTTCTAAAACATATTTTTTAAAATCTAAGTATATCCAAGTTTTTCTTAAAAATATTGCTTATTTTCAGCTTAACTTTTGTGTTTGCTGTGCAGAAATCAGTATAGCTTGTAACGTTTAAAGCATTGTTTTTCAAGAAAAACCTTGAGGCTGCTGTATTTCATGAGGTCGGAAGCTTTCTACTTTATTATCTCTTGTATGTTATTGGCATTGCATATGAGATTTGGTCTGGGGAAAAATGTTTGGTTAAAAAGGTTTTTCTGTTTTTAATAACTGGCTTGGAGGGAACGTTTTTTAGTGGAATAGGAAGAGATGGTGTCAGATTGAAATTAAAGCAGGCTTGATTATGGAAAGTAGCACTGCTTTGAAGAGAAGAATCCATCAAATGAGTTTAAAGTGAATAGTTTAGAACCAAAGACAGTAAAAACAAAGCTTGATTTAAAACAAAAAGTTGGAAATAGAGAGGCAACATGTGAGTGGCTTAATGAGCAAAGCAAAGAAAAAAAAAAACAAATGGATAATATTCATTTTATATTTAGTATATAAATTTAGGCACACATTTAATATAACTATTACTTTTATTTCAGGTTATGAAATATTTTAAGAAAACTTTCGATCTAATGGAAAACTTGGGCAATGCCAAATGAGATTTTTACAAAAAAGAGTACTGTAGGGCATAAGCTTAGTGGCTAAGGAGAAATGCTAAGGTAAGCTCTGGACAGTGCTTTTGTTACGTAGTTACATGACACAGAGGTAAAAGAGCAATATTTGATAAGTAGGATTTAGAGATGTGTGTACATGAAATCTTTTGAAAATACTTTATAGTTTTCAATATTCTTAATCCTGAGAGTGTGTTGGAATTCATTGTACTGAAATTATATGTAATGAAAGCCAGAGCTTTAAAATAGTCATTCATAAGACTGTTGTAATGGTACTCAATAGCAACAACTTTTTTGAGGTATAATTTACACACCATGAAATCCAACCATTGTAAGTGTACAGTTCAGTAAATTTTAGTAAATTCATTAAATTTTAGTAAATTCATAGTGTTCTGAAACCATCACAATCCAGTTTTAGAAAATTTCCATTGGCCTTAATAGAAGTTCCTCTCATGCTCCTTTGCATTAGTTCCTGCTCTTACCAAGACCTAGGCAGTCACATTCATCTGTGCTATAAATTTCCCCTGTCTAGAGAGGCCTGGCGTGCTGCGATTCATGGGGTCGCAAAGAGTCGGACACGACTGAGCAACTGAACTGAACTGAGAATCATACAATCTGAAGTCTTTTGTTTCTGGCTTCTTTCCTTTGGCATAATGTTTATGAGGTTCATCCATGTTATGGTATATGAGTTCAGTTCAGTTGCTCAGTTGTGTCCGACTGCGACTCCATGAATCGCAGCATGTCAGGCCTCCCTGTCCATCACCAACTCCCAGAGTTCACTCACACTTGTGTCCATCGAGTCAGTGATGCCATCAGCATCAAAGTGATGCCATCTCATCCTCAGTCGTCCCCTTCTCCTGCCCCCAATCCCTCCCAGCATCAATCTTTTCCAGTGAGTCAACTCTTCGCATGAGGTGGCCAAAGTACTGGAGTTTCAGCTTTAGCATCATTCCTTCCTAAGAAATCCCAGGGTTGTTCTCCCTCAGAATGGACTGGTTGGATCTCCTTGTTGTCCAAGGGACTCTCAAGAGTCTTCTCCAACACCACAGTTCAAAAGCATCAATTCTTTGGCGCTCAGCCTTCTTCACAGTCCAACTCTCACATCCATACATGACCACAGGAAAAACCATAGCCTTGACTAGACAGACCTTAGTTGGCAAAGTAATGTCTCTGCTTTTGAATATCCTATCTAGGTTGGTCATAACTTTTCTTCCAAGGAATAAACGTCTTTTAATTTCATGGCTGCAGTCACCATCTGCAGTGATTTTGGAGCCCCCCAAAATAAAGTCTGACAGTGTTTCTACTGTTTCCCCATCTATTTCCCATGAAGTGATGGGGCCAGATGCCATGATCTTCATTTTCTGAATGTTGAGCTTTAAGCCAACTTTTTCACTCTCCTCTTTCACTTTCATCAGGAGGCTTTTTAGTTCCTCTTCACTTTCTGCCATAAGGGTGGTGTCATCTGCATATCTGAGGTTATTGATATTTCTCCCAGCAGTCTTGATTCCAGCTTGATGAAACCCAAAATTAATATTCTTATACTTATATCTGAAATTGCTCCAAAATTCCCCATTATCCTCAAAGTTAAAGGACTTTACTAAAACACATCAGGCTTTTGAGGTGGCGCTAGTGGAAAAGAACCTGCCTGCCAAGGCAAGATGTGTAAGATACACTGGTTGGATCCCTAGGTTGAGAAGATCCCCTGGAGGAGGCTATGGCAACCCAGTCCAGTATTCTTTCCTGGAGAATTCCATGGACAGAAGAGCATGGCAAGTTATGGTCCTTAAGGTTGCAAAGAGTCAGACATGACTGAAGTGATTCAGCATGCATGCAGAGCACATTATGAAAGCCAATATTTTAAACATTTCAAAAAATTTTTCAATGTTTGATACTGTAGACGATTTTTTTTTTTTTACATCAGGTTGCCCCATTCATTATTCTGCATATTGTCTTTGTTACAGAGTACTACCGTTAAACTATTACAACATCTATTTTATTTTGTTATCGGCCTTTGTTCTGTGTTGTCACTTCAGTGAAAGTGATGTCGCTCAGTTGTGTCTGACTCTTCTCGACCCCATGGACTACAGCCTCCTAGGCTCCTCAGCCAATGGGATTTTCCAGGCAAGAGTACTGGAGTGGGGTGCCATTGCCTTCTCTGTTGGCCTTTACTAGTACTTATTAAATAAAGTGTAACTGATGTTGATAGGATTATAACATAAAATGAAGTTTTCTGACTAGTACTATTAAAATGCAGCAATGGGGTATCTAAAATGCTTCCAGAGTGTAGTTCAGTGTATAATGATATATTTTTTGTTTTATGATATTAATGCTGATGATATTATTTATCTCTGACAATGTTAGATTCTATTTTTCAAGTTATCTCATGATGATGACAGAGAAGGCAATGGCACCCCACTCCAGTACTCTTGCCTGGAAAACCCCATGGATAGAGGAGCCGGTGGGCTACAGTCCATGGGGTCACTAAGAGTCGGACATGATTGAGAGAATTCACTTTCACTTTTCACTTTCATGCTTTGAAGGAGGAAATGGCAACCCACTCCTGTGTTCTTGCCTGGAGAATCCCAGGGACAGGGGAGCCTGGTGGGCTGCAGTCCATGGGGTTGCACAGAGTCAGACACACTGAAGTGACTTAGTAGCAGCAGCAGCAGCATGATGATGAATGACCCTATAAAAATATTTTTGCCAGTTATTTCATGCAATACCTTTTAGGAGATATGCAATTTGCTAAAATGAAAGTTTTAAAATGTAACATGAAATTATATTGATGACACACTGAAGTGACTTAGTAGCAGCAGCAGCAGCATGATGATGAATGACCCTATAAAAATATTTTTGCCAGTTATTTCATGCAATACCTTTTAGGAGATATGCAATTTGCTAAAATGAAAGTTTTAAAATGTAACATGAAATTATATTGAATACTCCAGAGGAAATTTACAGATAAAACAAAGACACGTAGAGGTATTTTATTCAGTTTCTTAAAAATAATTAGAAAAACTATATGGTTGTAAAATCAAAAATGTCAGAAAAAAAAAAGCATGAGCCATTTGGTTATTCTTTTTTTCTTCAGAGTTTTGAATGTTTCCTTTCCATAGAATGCAGCCAGAAATGGATCGTAGGACAATTTGAATAGGGTCCAGAGAAATTAAAATGAAAAATCAAAAGCACTGGAATTGGAAGTCAAATGGAGGTTTGAGATAGCTAGACAACTTATCAGAGGTAACTATTCAGTCATTTTACCCAAATTATACTTCAGCCTTATTTGCTATAAACTCAGCAAAACATGGTAAATCTAGATAACCTACTTTTTGCTAAGGATGGATGACACCAAATTCTGTGAAAAAGTATAATCCTGGAACCAAAAGGATAAGACAAAGCTGATAATGGTTAGTTCAGAGCAGAAGTTTTCAAAGGCCAGTAATTTTAACTAAATCTTACATAATTAGACAATGAAGGAACTGCTGAAAGATGTTAGCAAATTTCCTTAGTTCAAGAACTTGTGTTTGTAAAAACTCAATAAACCTATTATTTTGTTACTTTTGAAAATGCAGATCATCAAAGTTTAGAAGGTTATTTTTAAAACAATTTTATGATTTTTTTAATATGGACCATTTGTAAAATCTTTATTGAATATGTTACAGTATTGTTTCTGTTTTATGTTCTGTTTATTTTGTTGCTTTTTTTGGCTGGGAGGTGGTGTGGGATCTTAGTTCCCTGACTAGGGATCTAACCTGTGTACCCTGTATTGGAGGGCAAAAGTCTTAACCACTGGACTGACAGGAAAGTCTCTAGAAGGTTATCGATGATATCAATCGTCCAAAAAAAATGTAGTAAAGCACACCTGAGTACAAATGGAAATGTTTTTGGAAATATTGAAATAATTCTTTGAAAACAGAATTATCTATCAGATCGAGGCCCTTAAATCTATTTCTCACTTCCACTGTATAATCATAAGGGATTTGATTTAGGTCATACCTGAATGGTCTAGTGGTTTTCCCTGCTTTCTTCAATTTCAGTCTCAATTTGGTAATAAAGGAGTTCATGATCTGAGCCACAGTCAGCTCCTGGTCTTGTTTTTGTTGACTGTATAGAGCTTCTCCATCGTTTGCTGCAGAGAATATAATGTACTTAATTGTTTTGGTTGCTATGTAGTATTCCATTATGTGGATATACTACATGTTTGTTCATTCACCAATTGATGGACGTTTGGATTGTTTACATTTTTGTTATTATGAATAATCTGTGAATATTCCCCTATATGTCATTATAAGGACATATATTTTAATTTCTTTTAGGTAGATTCCTAGGAGTGTAATTGTTGGATTGTTTCAAAATTTTACGTTTGACTTTCTAAACTGCCAAACTTTTCCAGAGTGGCTGTACTATTTAAACATTATCCTAACGCAATATGTAGCGTTGCAGTTTTTCTAAATCCTGACTCAGAGGTTAAAGCGTCTGCCTCCAGTGCAAGAGGTTTGATCGACCCGGGTTCGATCCCTGGGTCGGGAAGATCCCCTGGAGAAGGGAATGGCAATCCACTCCAGTATTCTTGCCTGGAGAATCCCATGGACGGAGAAGCCTAGTAGGTTACAGTCCACGGGGTCGCAAAGAGTTGGACACGACTGAGCGACTTCACCTTCACCTTGTGAATGTATTTATTTTTATTATTGTCATGCTGGTAGATCTGTATTTTAAGTGTACAAGTTATATATATCTGGTTATCCTAATTCACATGTCTGTTGGATGGCAATTTAGTTGAGTATAAGGTGGCCTGAGGGATTGTTATAAAATTACTTGCTATGTATATATATTTGGTTGAAGGCAGTATTTTCTGCAAATCAATGAGGGTAGTTACTGTACTCTTCCAATGGGGGTTCTGGTCCCTTAGTGAACTCCAGTGAGGAAATGAACTGTGTAGCTGAGAGAGATGCTGATGGCTGTTGCATTGTGCTATTTTGTGTACAGTGCTTGATGTACGTTCCCAGTTAGCCTATGACTCGTGGTAATACTTAAAATGTTGTATAAATAATTGCACAGACATGTCAGGCTCATTAATTTTCCCAGAGCTCTTTTGCTCTGGGAAGGAATTTCTTAAGTTTGTAAAACTTTAGATGATATTGTTTAGTTGCTACTTTTGCTTTTAAACACAGTAAACATTGGAATAGTGTTTATTTGTAATAGAAAACTTCAGGATATACAACAGTAGATTAGTATAATGGACCTACTTCAACACAATCAATTCATGTGGCTAATCTTGATTTATTTATATGGTACCCATCTTCCCAACCCTGATTTATTCTGAAGCAAGTCCCAGGTAGCAAATAATTTCATTTGTAAATATTTCAGTTTGTATGTCTGATAGATAAAGCTCCTAAAGATAACCAAAACACTATTATCATGCTTAATGTTAACCATTTCTTAGTAATTATCTAGTCAGCATTTTAAATTGTCTCATAATTTATTCTTCCAGTTCAAGTCTGGTTTCAAAATAAGGTCCATATGTTCTGTATATCTATAAATTTCTTTTAACCGATGAGTCCCCATACCTGTCTTCTTCAGCTTGAAATTCATTTGTTTGAAAATGTATTGGTTGCTTTATATTTTAAAATTTCTGTGCAATTTATGTTTAAGGTAACCTTTGATGTACTTCATCAAAAAATATAACTTGAAAATATTTTGGAAATTAATGAAGTGTGGTATAGAAAGCTATAATAATTATATCAATAGACATTCCCTTAACTTTAAAAATATAATGGGACTTGTATTCAGAATATATAAAGAACTACAGTTAACAATAAAGATAACCTAATTTACAAATGAACAAAGAATTTGAATAGATCTTTCTCCAGAACATATATACAGATTAAAAAATATTCAACAACATTAGTCATTAGGGAAATGCAAACCAAAACCACGGTGCGTTATCACCTCACACCCTGAAGATTACTTTAGTGAAAAGGACAAGTGTTGAGGAGCATGCGGATGAACTGAAAGCTTGGTGCAGGGGTGGGAATGTTAGCATGGTGCAGCAGCTGTGGAAGACAGTTTGGCTGTTCCTCAGAAAGTTAAACATAGACTTAGCATATGACTCAGCAGTTCTGCTCCTAGAAATAGAATTGAAAACATTTTCACATTCCATCCCCTGGTAACCACTGTTTTACTTAGTGTGTCTTATGAATTTGATTCTTCTAGGTACTTCATAGGGCTTCCCTGGTGGCTCATCTGGTAAAGAATCCGCCTGCAATGCAGGAGACCTGGGTTTGATCCCTGGGTTGGGAAGATCCCCTGGAGAAGGGAACGGCTACCCACTCCAGTATTCTGGCCTGGAGAATTCCATAGACTGTATAGTCCATGGGGTCGCAAAGAGTCGGACACGACTGAGCGACTTTCACTTCACTTCAGGTAGTTCATATAAATGGAGTCTTTATCACAGTATTTATCTTTTTGCGGTTGGCTTATTTCACTTAGCGTAATATCTTCAAGCATCATCCTCACTGCAGCATGTGACAGGAATTCATTCTTTTTAAAGACTGAATAATATTCCGTTGTCACATTTTACTTTGTTGATCCATTTATCTGTCTGTGGACATCTGGCTAATCTTCATCAACACTTCCTGCCTCCTTCCTTCCCCCTTTCTTGTATTTGTCATCCTAATGAATTGAGGTAATATCTCATTGTGGTTTTTAATTACATTCCTCCGGTTAGTGATATTGAGCATCTTTTCACACGCTTGTTGGCCATTTATATATCATCTTTGGAAAAATGACTGTTTAAGTCCTTTGCCCATTTTTGAATTGGGTATTTTTTTTTGTGTGTGTGGAGTTGTTAGAGTGCTTTTGATATTCTAGATGTTAAACATTTGCTCAAATGTTATTAAGTTCAGTGTGTCTCTCTTGGTTTTCTGTCTGGATGATCTATCCATTGATGACAATGGAATATTGAAGTCCCCTACTTTTATTATGGGGCTTCCCTGGTGGCTCAGATGGTAAAGCCTCTGTCTACAATGCAGCAGAACCGGGTTCGAGCCCTGGGTTGGGAAGATCCCCTGGAGAAGGAAATGGCAATCCACTCCAGGACTATTGCCTGGAAAATCCAATGGACAGAGGAGCCTTGTAGGCTACAGTCCCTGGGGTCACAAAGAGTCGGACACGACTGAGCGACTTCACTTTTATCATACTGTTACCTATTTCTCCCTTTCAATTTCTTTTGTTTTGCTTTATATTAAAACAATTTGTGTGTGTTTGGAATCTTGGATTTCCAACATGAAGGATAATATCTGCAAATATAATTTTGGTTCTTTCCAGTTTAGATGCTTTTCATTTCGTTCTGTCTTAATTGCTGTGGCTAGGACTTCAGATAACTTGTAGAAGTGACAAGAGTGGACATCCTTACCTTGTTCCTGATCTTAGAGGAAAAGCTTTGCATCTTTCACCAGTGAAGTATAATGTTAGCAGTGGACTTTTCATATATGATCTTTAAATCTTTTATTATGCTGAGGTAGTTTCCTTCTATTCCTAGTTTGTTTGTTTGTTTTTTTTTTTTTGGTCGGTGGTGGTGGGGTAGCAGGAAAGGGTATTCAGTTCAGTCAGTTCAATCGCTTAGTTATGTCTGACTTTTTGCGACCCCATGAATCGCCGCACGCCAGGCCTCCCTGTCCATCACCAACTCCCGGAGTCCACCCAAACCCACGTCCATCGAGTCAGTGATGCCATCCAACCATCTCTTCCTCTGTCGTCTCCTTGTCCTCCTGCCCTCAATCTTTCCCAGTATCAGGTGGCCAAAGTATTGGAGTTTCAGCTTCAACATCTGTCCTTTCAGTAAACACCCAGGACTGATCTCCTTTAGCATGGACTGGTTGGATCTATTTGCAGTCCATGGGACTCTCAAGAGTCTTCTCCAACACCACAGTTTAAAAGCATCAATTCTTCTGCGCTCAGCTTTCTTTATAGTCCAACTCTCATATCCATACATGACCACTGGAAAAACGTAGCCTTGACTAGATGGACCTTTGTTGGCAAAGTAATGTCTCTGCTTTTTAATATGCTGTCTAGGTTGGTCATAACTTTCCTTCCAAGGAGTAAAGCGTCTTTTAATTTCATGGCTGCAATCACCGTCTGCAGTGATTTTGGAGCCCAGAAAAATAAAGTCAGCCACTGTTTCCCCATCTATTTGAAAGGGTATTGAGTCTTATCAAATGCTTTTCTGCATCAGTTAGTATGATCATGTGGTTTTTGTCCTTCACTCTGTTACTGTGGCATATCAGAATGATGGATTTTCATAGGTTGAACCATCTTTGCATTCCGGGAACAACTCCCACTTTGTCATGTTGTACAGTTCCTACTGGAACTCTCCACAGAATGTAGTCAGAGAATGTTACCCCTTCTCTTTAAGGCTCTCTGTTGTTGGTTGTCTGGTGCAGCAGTATGGCCTTATGTAATACTACATGCACTGAATGTGAAGGTTTTCCAAGGGAAATAAGAAAAATTAATGAATTGGATTCTCAGGTACTTTTTATTTCCAGATTCATTAACAACCAAATCTCTAACTTGCTCAGATGTGAGGAGAATAAAATTTAGCTCACTGGATCACAAACTTAGTATCTGAGTTTCTTAGTTTACTTATTTTTAAGGTAACTACCTAATCTTACTTCTAGGGACTCTGCAGAGCTGGAGCTCCAAAAGAAAAGGAGCCACCCACGTGATCTAGATCTAGCAGAGAACAGTAGTTCAAAGTCCCTGAAGCATGACTGAACTTGGCAAGTTTGAGGAGTGGAAGGTAAGGCAGTGAGGTGGCTGAGGAACAGAGAGAGGGCCATGAGATGAGAGGCAGGCAGGAGCCACATTGCATATGATTTTGTGAGCTAGCACAAGGAGTGGGAATTTCTAAGTGCAATGAGATACCTTTGGAGATTTTAAAACAGGAAAGAAAAACCTTTTGAATTTTGCTTTTAAAAGGTGACTGGCTGCTGTTTTGAGAATGATTCCCAGTGAGTTAGGAGGTTGGTGTCGGACAAGGTGTGATGCTGGTTTGAATTAGTGTGACAATGGTAGAAGAGAGGTAGGCAAACTAAGGATATATTTTGAAGGTGGGGTCGGATAATTTAATGATGGGTTGTATGTTGGGAGGGAAGGAAAACTGTCTAATTGAAATGGGTGTATAGATGCTGCTGTCATGTAGCATAATGGGAGACCATTGGATTAGAAATCTGGGGAAATCAAGTATTCTGTTGTTAGACATGAATGTTTCTTACTCTCTTAAACAAGTAAAAATAAGTAATGTCCCAAAGGATAGCCAGATACTTGAACATTTTGGGGCAGGACGATCCTGCATTGGATCTCGGAGCTGTACATTTTACCCCAGGAGATGAAAAACTGCCTCTCTAGTTTGACAGTCTAAACTGCACACGTTTTTAAATGCTGGGTAGGGTAGTTCTGGGGGCTTCCTCGGTGGCTCAGCAGTAAAGAATCCGCCTGTAATACAGGAGACACAGAAGACACTGGTTCCATCCCTGGGTCAGCAAGATCCCTGGAGAAGGTCATAGCCATCTACTCCAGTATTCTTGCTTGGAGAATCCCATGGACAAAGGAGCCTGGCAGGCTACAGCCCAGAGAGGGACAGACTGAAGTGACTCCGCACACGTGTGCGTGGTTTAGGATACTGTTGCAAGTGTAAGGGATCTTTACACCCTTATGTGTGTTTTCTCAGGCAGTGGACACTAAAAAGCACAACTTATGCCATCAGTTTAGTTCAGTTGCTCAGTCATGTCCAACTCTCTGTGACCCTTTGGACTGCAGCACACCAGGCCTCCCTGTCCATCACCACCTCCTGTCCAGTGAGTCAGTGATGCCATCCAACCATTTCATCCTGTGTCGTCCCCTTCTCTTCCTGCCTTCAATCTTTCCCAGCATCAGGCTCTTTTCCAATAAGTCAGTTCTTCACATGAAGTGGCCAAAGTATTGGAGTTTCAGTCTCAGCATCAGTCCTTCCAATGAATATTCAGGACTGATTTCCTTCAGGATTGAAAGTATTTAAAAATAAAATACTTTTATATTTTAAAAATAAAATACTTTTTATAGTACTTTCAATATAGTCCTGAATATTCATTGGAATTGGAAAACATTATAAAATACTTTTTACAAAACTTCAATTTCTTTAAAATAATTGTTTAAAGCAAAAAGTGTTTAGTTGAGTTTATAAATGTAAACTACATGACAGTTGCCGGGGTCCAGCCCCGGTGGATCCAGGGTGATTCGAAGGTGGAGATAGGCGAGAAAAACACTTCTTATTTAGAAATATAAGATTAGATTAGGAAATAATAGTATAGTAGGAAAATTTAGATGGAGAAAAGAAGGCTGAATAACTTGGTTTATGTGGAATACCAATCACCACCTACGTAGGCCACAGGCGTCTTTCCATTTTCCCGAAGGAGAGGAGGCACTGAGGCCTCCCCGGTCTGATCTTAGAAGCCCAGGCATAATTAGTAAGCTTGGTGAGTACCCACTCCCCAGATGGGAATTCAGCCAGAAGGGGAAAGAAAGAACGACACGGGGTAATCCGCCTTTCCAGAAACTGATCCCATTTTCTTTATTTTCAGGTTTGCTTATATACCTTTTTTTACACAGAGGGATGAATACAGAGTCACGTGGGGGTCAGCAGTCCTGACCTTTATCAAAATCAGGTGCTTTACATTAAAAAAAAAAGTCTTAGGGGTTTTACATCATCTTCTGGCCGTGAGGCCTGCTGACACTTTATGACCCTTTCTTTCTGATAACCAAAAAACTTATTTTTTCCAAGGGTGTTTTTTCTTAAACCAGGCACCACCCTCCAAATAGTTACATTCCTATAGGGTGAGGGTGTAGTGAGTCACAATCAAGAAAGGAATTTATTTAACCCAAGGTTAACATGATTAATCTTAAAGGTTAATACTTATTTCTTTTATATGCTAGTTGTATTCATTATAAGGGCAGGGAATATGGAGATTTAACAGCAAACATCAGCCCAACAAATGAAATCCCTTCACTAATGTTCCCCTTAAGATCTATTTAGTCTAAGATGGTGATACAGTTACATTTTTACATAGCAAAGACACAGTGACTTATAAGAGTACAGTGATCTATAACAAAGAAAATTCATTAACTCAAAAAGTCTAGTATTGCTAACATCAAAAACTATATTTCTTTTTCTATATTCCAAATACATTGATTACTATATTCCCAGGTGCCTAAGGACATGGAGGCCTGGCGGCAATCATTGACTCAACAATGAGAAAATCCCTATGCTAATTAAGACCTTCAAAATACCACAAACTCTGCGCTGTTTATGGTTGAGAGGTAGTAAACAATCATGTGCGCAGTGGCAGGAGTATGGATCATCCTGTCACACAAACTAGTTTGCCAGCAGAGAGGTTTGACCTGAGACACCCTTGTCATACCCAGGGCAGGGAATCAGTAGCAATTATTGGCACAAATGAAAACCCTTCACCAATATAATTCCTAATCCACCCACTATACTAATAAATTCTAACTTCCCAAAAGAATCTGCCTTTAGTAAGTCTAAAACATCTCATGCCTCTCACTGTTGGGAGGCTGTAAACAATCACATGTGGCCGGACGAACCTATACAGGCAGGCTGGACGAACCTATACAGGCAGGCTAGACAAACTTTAGAGGAGTTTGTAAGCTGAAACACTCTTGTCACGCCCAGGAATTTTTATTAACTGGAGCTGCAAGTTAACTCCTTCTCCGAGAGAAATGGTTATGGGGGAGAGAACCCTGTAAAGTCAGAGGTATAGGTGAGAGCATAAAACAGACTCTGGTTTTGGGGGTAGATGCTCGGGAACGGGGTTTCCTGAGGCTTGATCACGCCTTTGCGTATGCCAAGCCTCCTTCCTCATGACCTTTGCCATGGGCAGAGTTCCTCACTCTGGCCCCCGGCAGACAGTAGTACAAAGGATTGGAAGAGTAAATGGAATTTTATTGTAAGATTCTTATAAATGAGGTGAGATAATATTCACTGAAAGGATGCTAATAAGTTGCTTCAGTTGTCTCCAATTCTTTGTGACCCCTATGAACTAAGCCTGCCAGGCTCCTCTGTCCCATGGGATTTTCCAGGCAAGAATACCGGAGTGGGTTGCCATCTCCTCTTCCAGGGGATCTTCCCAATCCAGTGTTTGAACCCGAATCTCCTGTGGCTCTTGCAGATTCTTTACCACTGAGCAATATACAGATGTTTTGTAAGTCCTAGGAATTGCCACTGAAAAAACAGGTATAACCATAAAGCTAAAAGGAGACTGAATGCTAAAAAACCACCTGAATGAAGGCAGGAAAGAAAGAAGCACAAGAGACAATAGAAAAGAGCAAGAATGTAAAGTTTAAATATAAATATATTAATGATTATATTAACTAGAAGAGACTTGGAATAGACAAAAAGCAAGACCCAAGTAGATGCTTTATACAAGTCATGCATTAAATATAAAGATAGAAGGACTACAAATGATGTATCATGTAAACAAGCATAAAAAAGGTAGTGTGGCTATGTTAATATAAAGTATAAAAGGACATTTCACTTTGATAAAAGATCAGTTCATCAAAATAAGACTCCTAAATGTGTATGCACCAAATAACAGACCTTCAAAATGTATGAAGCAAAAAATGACAGAAATGGGCAAATTCACAATTACAGTTGGAGATTTTACTACTCATTCAGTAATTGATAGAACTGTCTAAAAGCCACACACACAGATACTGATTTGAAAATCACAGTTGATGTTTACAGACCATTCAGCAACTGTAGAATACACATTCTGTAGCTCTCCGTGCTACACATTCTGTAGTGCAGTTGGTAGAATCTCAACTGGGAATACATTGGATGTGTAGATCAGTTTAGGAAGAACTGAAATCTTGACAATACTCAGTTTTGAGAGTTTAGGTTCTTTTTAAAAATTTTACTTTTGGCAGTACTGGGGTCTCCGTTGCTGCATTCGGGCTTTATCTAGTGGTGGTGTGCAGGCTTATTGTGGTGGCTTCTCTAGCTGCAGAGCATGGGCTCTAGGGCTCATGGACTCAGTAGTTGTGGCACATGGGCTTAGCGGCCCCTGGCATGTATTCTTCCTGGACTAGGGATTAAACCTGTGTCCCCTGCATTGACAAGTGTACTCTTAACCACTGGACCACCAGAGAAGTCCTGTTTCCACAGCTTGGCTATTGTGAATGATGCTGTGATTAACAAGGAAGTGCATTTATCATGTTAAAATCCTGTTTTTATTTCCTTTGGGTATGTATGTCCAGAGGTAGAATTGCTGGATCATATGTTAGATCTATTTTTAAATTTTTTGAGGAACCTCCACACTGTTTTCCATCTTTTGGTTTCCATTTGCTTGGAATATCATTTTTCATTCTTTCACCTTGAGCCTGTGTGTCTTGAAAGCTGAAATAAGTCTCCTGTAAGCAGCATATAGTTGTCTGTTTTTTTTTAACCCATCCAGTCTGTGCCTCTTGATTGGTAAGTTCCACCCATTTAGTTTAGGGAGATTATTGATTTGTAAAGATTTACCACTGCCATTTTTTTTTCTTTTTTCTTTTTTTTTTTTTTGCCTTCTGGTTATTTTGTCTCTTCATTGTTTTCTTTTTCACTTTTGTAAGTCGGTGATTTTCCATGGTGATTTGTTCACTCTCTTTTATGTTTGTGTGTCTGCTGTAGCTTTTTGTAGTTTCCATGAGATTTACATAAAGTATCTCATGGAAACAGTAGTCCTTTTTTTCAACTGATAGCAATTTATTTCCATTTGTCTAAACATGTTCCATCCTTTACTCTTCCCCCTTTATATTTTTGATTTCTCAAATTCTTTTTTTATGCTGTGACTTTGTTACTAAGTTTTAGTAGCTATAGTAATTTTTAATGTCCTCCTTTTAACTTTTGTAATTGTTTCATATACTATTCTAAAAACTTTAGTTTTTCAATTCTATCACCTTAATCATTTTGTGTACTTCTTTGCCTTTTAATTTAATCTTGAAGAGCTCTGATCAACATTTCTTTTAAGGCGGGTATAATGGTGGTAAACTCCTTGAGGCTTTGTTTTTCTGGGAAAGCTATTATTTCTCCTTCCTATCTGAAGGATACTTTGCTGGATAGGGTATTTTCTTTTTATTAATTGGAGTATAGTTGATGTGTAGTGTTTTTAGGTTCTGCTCTACAGCGGAGGGAATCAGTTATACATACACATGTATCTGACCTTTTTTTTAAAAAAAAATACTGGACTGCGTTGGGTCTGTCGCATCATGTGGGATCTTTTGTTATGGTGCTTGGATGCTAGTTATGGTGTGGGCTCCAGAAGTCAAGGGCTCAGCGGTTGTGGTGCACGGGCTTACTTGCTCTGCGCTCTGGGAGATCTTCCCGTACCAGGGACTGAACCCAAGTTGCCTGCACTGCACGCCAGATCCGTAACCACTAGACCACCACAGAAGTCTCAGATCCACTCTCTTTTAGATGATTTTCCCAAGTAAGTCATTACAGAGAAATGAGTCGAGTTCCCTGTGCTATACATTAGGTCTTTATGATCTACGTATAGTAGTATATATATGTCATTCTGCATTGGGTATTCTTGACTGAATGTTTTATCTTTCAATACTTTGAATATGTCATCTCACTCTCTTCTGGTGTGTAGAATTTCTGTTGATAAATCTGCTGATTGCATTATAGGGGTTCCTTTGTAGGTTGTGGGTTGTTTTTTTTCCAGTGGCTGCTTTTAAAATTCTTTATAATTGACGTTTGAGTCTTAATGTATCTTCAGTTCGGTTGCTCAGTTGTGTCCAACTCTGCAACCCCATGAATCACAGCACGCCAGGCCTCCCTTTCCATCACCGACTCCCAGAGTTCACTCAAACTCATGTCCATTGAGTCAGTGATGCCATCCGGCCATCTCATCCTCTGTTGTCCCCTTTTCCTCCTGCCCCAATCCCTCCCAGCATCAGGGTCTTTTCCAGTGAGTCAACTCTTTGCATGAGGTGGCCAAAGTACTGGAGTTTCAGCTTTAGCATCATTCCTTCCAAAGAACACCCAGGACTGATCTCCTTTAGAATGGACTGGTTGGATCTCCTTGCAGTCCAAGGGACTCTCAAGAGTCTTCTCCAACACCACAGTTAAAAGCATCAATTCTTTGGTGCTCAGCCTTCTTCACAGTCCAGCTCTCACATCCATACATGACCACTGGAAAAACCATAGCCTTGACTACATGGACCTTTGTTGGCAAAGTAATGTCTCTGCTTTTGAATATACTATCTAGGTCGGTCATAACTTTTCCAAGGAGTGAGCATCTTTTAATTTCATGGCTGCAATCACCATCTGCAGTGATTTCATCTTAGAGGTCCTTTTTTCATTGAGATAAGATGTTCTATTAGCTTCATGGACCAGTATATTCAGTTTCCCAAGTTTAGGAAGTTGCAGCTATATTTTTTTGAACATGTGCTCAGCTCTTGTGTCTCTCCTCCTTAGGGCATACCCACTATTGCCATGCTGGCCCTTCTAATGGAGTCTGTAAATTCTCATGGGGTTTCTTCACTTCAAAAAAGTATTACTTCTCTCTTCTTTTCCAAATGAAACACTTCCATATTGCTATCCTTGAGCTCATTCTTCCATCTGACCTGCCCTATATTCACTGCTTTCTAATGCATTCTTCATCTCTTTTCTAAGTTCTTGAGCCCTGGAATTTTTATTTTTAGAATTTCAATCCCTTTGGTATAGTACTCCTTCTACTCATTGACTTTATTCCCGAGATCCTTGTATTACCTTTCTCAGTTTTCTTATAGTTTGTTGAATTTCTTCACAACAACTATTTTGAATTCTTTATCTTTTAGATCACAATATTCTGTGTCTTGGGTTCAGTTCCTGTAAAAATTTTGTGAAACTTTAATACCATAATTCTTTTCAATAGTATTTGATGAAAAGTGCCATGGCTGTTGCATTTGAAGTAGAGAACACTTTTCTTATTTAGCTAAGACTTTGATTCAACAGGTTGGCAATTAGGAACCTTTGTTTTTTTCAGAATGTTGCGCTGTAGCACAAGTTTTTGATTCCTTTTCTCAAAGCTCACTCACCACTAAGGGGTTGGGAGTGTGCACATAAAGAAAGTCGGCAGAGAGAAATATAGGGGAGAAAAGGGCAGTGCAGAGTTGGGTGACATATATCATTGGCACTTGAGCTGGCTAAAGCCTGGTATAGGGACCCTTGAATGTTTGTGGGTGGTCCTCTTGCCAGAATCCTGGGGCAGACAGCAGAAAATGCATCTTTTCAGTTCTCTGCTTTCTTATTTTAATATTATTGGTAGTCGATTTGCAGTGTTGTGTTTCAGCAGTGATTCAGTTACACAGAAATATATACTCATTCTTTCTCAGATTTTTCACAAAGTGGTTATCATATTAAGTAGAATTCCCTGTGCTATGCACAGTAGGTCCATGTTGAGCATGTACAGTAGTGTGAGTTATGTTCATCCAAGCTCCTGATTTATCCCACTTCAACGTTTCTCCTGTGCTAACCACAGGACTGTTTTTGATATCTGTAAGTCTGCTAGTCTGCTTCTGTTTTGTAAATGTGTTCATTTGTATCATTTTACAAAATTAGATTCCACATGTGAGTAATATATTTGTCTTTGTCTGACTTCACTTAGTCCATCCATGTTGCTGCAAATGGCATGATTTCATTCTTTTCTAAATGGCTAAATAATATTCCATTGTATATATGTACCACATCTTCTTTATCTATTCCTCTGTCAGTGGACAAATAGGTTTTTACCTTCTTTTCCCTTTCCCTCTCCTCAGTCACTGTAACCTCTACTCAGAGCAGTGGATCCCTCCAGCATGTGGGACCAGGGAGACACCCACTCACTATCTTTGCCCTCCATCTCCATTGCCAGAATGGCATGCTAGCCCACCATTGCCACTAATGTTCTGGGTCTTCTGCCTCCTCTGAGATCCCAGTCCACCCACTTTTGGATGTAAGGTAGATGCATCTCTCTCTCGGGTCACATGGTGTGCTGTGTAGATACTTTTTCTGGGTTATGGGTGTCTAATTAGTTGTAAATCAAAAGGGAGAGGAAATCCTGCTACGAGTCTGAAGCACCCCTCCTGACTTGCTAAAACTTTGATTTTATATCTATATTTATGAGAGATACTGTGGTTTAGTTGCCAAGTGTGTCTGACTCTTCATGACCCCATGGACTGTAGTCCACCAGGTTCCTCTGTTCATGGGGTTTTTCTATGCAAGAATATAGGAATAGGTTGCCAGTTCCTTCTCCAGGGGATCTTCTCCACCCATGAGAGATATTTGGTCTACAGGTTTTTCTATGATGTCTATAATGTCTTTATCTGATATCAGTATTAGGGGTAATGCTGGGCTCAAAGAATGAGTGTAAAATGTATTTCCTCTATCTTCCAAGAGAATCGGTATAATGACTTCCTTAAATGTTTGGTAGAATTCACCAGTGAACCCATCTGGCCTTGTTGCTGTTTTGCAAGGTTATTATTGCTAAAGTCCACTTTCTTTAGTAGATATAGGCCTTTTCAGATGGTTTCTTTCTTCTTGTTTGAGCCCTGGACAATTGTGTTTTAAAGGAATTGGTCAGTTTATTCTAGTTGGTCACATTTGTGGTCATAGAGTTGTTTATAATATTCCTTTATTATCCTTTTAATGATCCTTGGGATCTGTAGTGATATCCTGTTTCATTTCTGGTATTAGTTGTGTCCTCTAAGTTATCCTGGCTAGAGGTTTGTCAATTTTATTGCTCTTTTCAAAGAACCAGAGTTTGGTTTCATTCATTTTCTCTATTGATATCTGTTTTCAACTTCATTAATTTCTGCTCTAGTTCTATCTCTTTTCTTCTGCTGACTTTAACTTGTTCTTCTCTTTCTGGTTTCCTAAGTGGAAGTTATTCTAGATTTTTTTTTTCTAATGTATACACTTAAATGTTATAAATTTCCTTCTAAGCACTACTTCTGCTGCATCCCACTAATTTTGCTAAGTTGTTTTCATTTAGTTCAAAATACATTTCTCTTGATTTCTTCTTTGACCCATGTGTTATTTAGGTGTTGCTTAATCTCTATGTATTTTAGGATTCTCCAGTTATCTTGTAACTTATTTCTAGTTTAATTGTATTAAGTTCTGAGAGCAGATTTTGCATAATTTCTGTTCTTTTAAAGGGGTGTTTTTTTTGTCCAGATGTGGTAAATATTTATGAGCTTGAGAAGACTTTGTATTCTCTTGTTGGATAAAAGTCTACAGATGTCCACTTTATTCAGTTGATTGATTTTTAATTCAACTATATCCTTAACTGATTTTTGCCTGCTGGATCTGTCCACTTCTGATCAAGGTTGTTGAAATCTCCCAACTCTGACAGTGAATTTATCTATTTCCATTTGTTTTTGCCTCATGTAGTTTGATGCTGTTTTTAGGCACATATACATTAACCCCTTCTTGATGAACTAACCCCTTTATCATTATTTAATACCCTTATTACTGATGTTTCTTTCTTTGAAGTCTGCTCATCTTGAAAATTATACAGCTGTTCTTTCTTTTGATTAGCCTTAGTGTGGTACACTTTCTATCCTTTTAATCTTTGTCTATATTTAAAATGGGTTCTTGTAGATAACATACTGTTTGTCAGAGTGGATCTAAAACCAAGACCAGTCTATTTTTAAACTGGTACATTCAAATGACATTCAAAGTGATTACTGATACAGTGGTAATACCTATCATATTCATTACTATTTTGTAATTGTTGCCCTTGGTTCTTTTTCTGGCTTTTGTAGTTTTAATAGCATATTCTAAGATTCTGTTTCACTCCTTAGGGTGTTAGTTATACTTTTTTCCCCCAACTTTTTTAGTGGATGCCATAGAATTTGTATATATGTTTATAGCTAATCCAAGTCAACTATAACTCATCACAGGTAGTGTACATTATAGTAACAAAATAATCCGAAGTCCTTCTTTGTACAACTGCTGTTATTCACTTCATTTATATATAAGCATATACATTAGCATACATAATTAAATACACTGTTGGTATTTGGATGAAACTATCATCTTGTTAGATCAATTAAAAAAAAAAAGGTTTTTACCATCACTTATTCCTTCTTCATTGCTCTTCCTTTATACAGATCTGAGTTTTTGACCTATATTACACTCATTCTCTCTAAATGTTTCTTGCATGGTGAATTAATTCCATCAATTTTTGTTTCAAAAATCTTTATCCTTCACTTTTGAAAGAACAGTTTTGCAGAGTACAGAAATCTACGCTGGTGATCTTTTTTTCTTAATCTCTGGCTTTCTTCAGATTAGATTGGTGATCTCTGAATTTCCTGGATCTGTGGTTTGGTCTCTCCCATTAATCTGGGGTAAAATCTGTCATTGTTTCAAACATCTCTTCTCCTTTCTCTATTTCTTCTATTGATATTACCATGTGTACGTATACCTTTTGTAACTGTCCCAAATGTATTGGGTTTTTTTTTTTTTCAGTCTGCTTAACTCTCCAATATTGGGGTAGGAGTTTGCCCTCTATTCTCCAGTCTCTTATGAATCCAAGAAGAGTTACTGATTTTTCAATCTGAACAACTTAACTTGCTGTCAAGATGGAGTGGCGACTTTCAGCTTTTAAATGGAGAAACAAAGTCTTGGATGTGCACATGGAACATTCACCAAGATATTTCCCATGCTAGTTTTTAATACAGTACCAAGATTTGAAATCATACAGAGTATGTTCTTTGACTATAACAGAATTATAAAAAATTTTTAATTTATAATTCTGTTATAGTCAAAGAACATACCCTATACCCCAAGTACTTGGAAATTAAAAATATCATAAATTTAATCACTAAAAGACATAGAAAGCTTAATTAGATTATATAAAGCTTAATTCCTATGTACATAAGTCACTTATAGAGCTAGCATACAGATTTAAAGTAGTAAAAAAAAAAGTGATATACAATATAAAAAGTAAAATGTGATATCAAAAATCTGAAATGTAACTGGGGGAAAGTAAAAATGTAATTTTAGAATGTGTTCAAACTTAAGTTGCTAGCAATGACAAAGACTTTTGTTATACGTAAATTTCATGGTAACCACACAGGAAAACATGTAATAGATATACAAAAGATAAATAAAATCTAAGCACACCACAAAAGAAAATCATCAAATCACACAGGAAGAGAAAGGAACAGAAGAACTGCAATCCAGCCTGAAAACAATGCACAAATGGCCAATGATATATACCTGCCAATATGCAGAGTAGCTGAATGGATAGAAACCAATCCACGACCGAGTTATATGCTGCCTACCAGTAATGCACTTAAGATACAAGGACACGCACTGACTGGAAGTGAAAGTGAAAGTACTGAAAAGATTCCTTGTAAATAGAAATCAAATGAAAGTTGTTTTGGCTATATTTACATGAGACAAACAGGCTGTAATAAATGACAAAGAAGGATGTTACATAATGATAAAGGGTTAATCCAACAAAAGGATATATTTGTAAGCATTTATAAACCCAACATAGAAGCACTTAAATATATAAAGCAAATATTAAGACTTACAGAAATAGATAGCAATACAGTAATAGTAGGATACTTCAATGTCCCATTTTCATCCATAAATACATCACCCAGAGAGAAAAATCAATTTAAAAAAACCCCACCATTGTCTTTAAATGATGTTAAACCAGATGAACTTAGATGTATGTAGAACATTTCAGCTAAAAGCAACAAAATATATATTGTTCTCAAGTGCACAGGAACATTCTCCAGGACAGATTTTAGGCCACAAATCAAGTCTTAATAAATTTGAGAAGAATGAAATCATATCAAGGTTTTTTTTTGAGTACATGGCATGAAACTAAAAATCAATTACAGAACAAACCTCGAAAATTTGCAAATATGTAGATTAAACAACATGTTACTGGACAAAGGATCAAAGAAGAAAGAGAAACAAAGGATTAAAAAAAAGGATACTTTGAGGCAAACAAAAATACAAATATAACATACCAAAACTTAACGGAATACAGTTATTAGAAGGAAGTTCATAGTAAGAAGTGCCTAGAAGGAACTAGAAAAAGATGAATGAAGAACACTCTAATTAGTAGATGGAAGGAAATGGATTCAAAAGACAACAGAGAAGATAAAGAGCTGGATCTCTGAAGAGTTAAACAAAATCACAAATCTTTATCTAGACTCAAGAAAAATAAAGGACTTAAAATGAGAAATGTTAGAGATGTTACAAGTGACACCACAAAATACAAAGGATCATGAGATCATGAATGCTGCTGCCGTTGCTAAGTCACTTCAGTCGTGTCTGACTCTGCAACTCCATAGACGGCAGCCCACCAGGCTCTCCCGTCCCTGGGATTCTCCAGGCAAGAACACTGGAGTGGGTTGCCATTTCCTTCTCCAGTGCATGAAAGTGAAAAGTGAAAGTGAAGTTGCTCAGTCTTGTCTGACTCTTAGCGACCCCATGGACTGCAGCCTACCAGCTCCTCCGTCCATGGGATTTTCCAGGCAAGAGTACTGATGAGTGGGGTGCCACTGCCTTCTCCAGAGATTATGAATGACTGTATGCTAACAAACTGCCTAGCCTAGAAGAAATGGATAAATTCCTAGAAACATAGAAAACCTGAGTATATTAATTACTAGTAAGGAGATTAAATCAGCAATCTAAAACCTCCCAACAAAAACTCTAGGACCAGATGACTTCACTAGTGAATTCTACCAAAATTTAAAGAATTAATACCAAATCTTATCCAATTTTACAAGGTTAGCATCACCCTGGTAACCAAAACCAGAAAAGGACACTTCAAGAAGAAAAATTACAGGCCAATATCCCTCATGAACATAGATACAAAATCCCTCAACAAAATACTAGCAAAAAATTCAAGAATACATTAAAAGGATCAGAAACCATGACCAAGTAGGATTTATTATTAAAAGGATCCAAGGATGGTTCAACATCTGCAAATCAATGAATGTAATATACTATATTGACAAAATGGGGGATAAAAATTATACAACAGTCTTGACAGAAGGAGAAAAAGCTGTTGACAAAATTCATTCATTTATGGTAAAATTCTCAACAAAGCAGGAACACAGAAAATTCACCTCAGCATAAAAAAGGCCATTTGACATGTCCCCAGATAACATAACATGCTCAACACTGAAAAGCTTTTCCTCTAAGATCAGGAACAAGACAAGAATGTCCCCTCTTGCCACTTTTATTCAACACAGTATTGGAAGTCCTAAGCAGAACAATTAATTAAGCAAGAAAAGAAATAAAAGGCGTCCAACTCAGAAATAAGTATACCTTTGCAGATGACATATGTACAGAAAACCCTAAAAATGCCACCAAAGACTATTAAAACTAATAAATTTAATAAAGTTGCAGGATATAAAATCAATACATAGAAATCTGTGTTTTTATACATGAACAACACCTATGAAAAAGGAAAATGAAAAAAAATTCTTTCTGAAAGCATCAAAAATAATAAAGTATCTCGGAATAAATTTTAACCAAGGAAGCAAAAGACCTGTATACTGAAAACTATGACTCTGAAGGATACTGAGGATGACACAAATAAATGGAAAGCTGCTTTGTGCTCATGAATTAGAAGGTTACTGGTAAAATGTCCACACTGGCCAAAGCAAACTACAGATGTATTGCAATCCTCATAAAAATTCCAACAGAATTTTTGACAGGCATAGAAAACAAACAGTCCTAAAATTTGTATAGAACCATCAAAGACCTCAAATAGCCAAAGCCATCTTAAGACAAAAGAACAAGGCTGGAAGCATCATGCTTCCTAAGTTTCAAATACATCACAAAGCTCTAACAGAACAGTATGGTATTGGCATAAAAACATATATAGATCAATGGAACACAACAGAGAACCCAGAAATAAACCCATACACCTGTGGTCAATTAATTTAAAACAAAGGCATCTCTTAAATGGTACAGGGAATTGGACCAGAAACAAAAAAATAACTCAAAATGATTTAAATGTAAGACTTAAAACCATAAAAGTCCTAGAAAAAAAATTGGTGGTAAACTCCTTGACATCAGTATTGTCATTAATGTTTTGGATTTGATATAAAAAGGCAACAAAATAAAAAAGTGGGACTACATCAAGCTAAAAACCTTCACAGCAAAGGAAGTCATCAACACAACAAGAACACAACTGAATGGGAGAAAACAGCTGCAAATCATATTTCTGACAAAGGGCTAATTAATAATGCAAAATTTATAAGGAACTCATATGACTCAATAGCAAGAAAATAAACTATCCAAGTAAAAAAATGGTCAGAGGCTCTGAACAGACATTTTCCCAAAGATGACATAAAAATATTACATGAAAAGGTACTCGACATCACTAATCATCGGGAAAATGCAAATCAAAACCACAGTGTCCCCTCACACTGGTTGGAAAGGCTATTATCAAAAAATAAGTACAGGTGAGGATGTGGAGAAAAGGGAACCCTGGTACACTGTTGGTGGGAATGTAAACTGGTGTAGCTTCTATGGAAAACAGTATAGACGTTCTACCTATGATCCAGCAGTTCTACTTCTAGGTGTTTTTCCAGAGAAAAACATTAACTTGATAAGTCCTCAACCATGTTCACTGAAGCATTATTTACAACTTACGAGATGTGGAAACATGTTCAATAATAAGTGAATAAAGAAAATATACATGCATACATACATAAAGGCATATTCAGCCATAAAAAAGAAATCCTGCCATTTGAGACAACATGGATGGACTTGGCATTATGCTAAGTGAAATAAATCTGACAGAGAAAGACAAATAACATATGAGCCAACTTAAATACATGTAAGAATCTTAAAAAAAAAAAAACAACAAGAAAACTGAACTCATAGATTAGATAAGATTGCTTACAGGTTGGGGCTTAAGAGCTGGGTGAAATGAATGAAGGGGGTCAAAAGGGGGTACAAACTTTCAGTTACAGAGTAGTCATGAGGATGTAGTGACAATATGGTGACTAAATACTGTACTGCAAGTTTTACAGTGCTAAGAGATCTTAACAGTTCTCATCACAAGAAAAAATTTTGTAACTATCTTTGGTGAGGGATGTTAACTAGGCTTATTAACCATTTCACAATGTATACAAATATAAAATGATGTTGTACACCTGAAACTAATGTTATGTCAATTATACCTCTATTAAAAAAAAAGAAACCAAAGAATGTATGGAAAATAACCCAGAAAGGAGAAATTATTTCAGACATATGGAGGTAAAGTCTTATGAACTATAAATTGAAATATTTAAAATGGATAAACTCCTAGAAATATATAAATGTATAGGAATAATTTGAATAGACTCATCAACTGTAAAAGTGTATTAGAAACAGTAGTCAAAGACCTGTCCTCTCAAAAAACCTCAGGTCTAAATGTTTTTATTCTATCAAATTCTACCAAACTTTCAATAGCTGTTTTTTATGCAAGTTGTTGCAGACCCCAGAAAATGGGGAAGTTGGAAGCTTCCCATCTCATAAACAAAAAATCCATACCGAGAATAAAAATTATAGGCCCATTTTGTTTATGTACACAGATGCAAAATCCTAAATAAAGCAATAGTTAAATGAATCCAACATAGCACTAAAAATAACAGATCATGAACAAGCAGAATTTGTGCCAATAATGCAAGGATTACTTAATATCAGAAAAATTCATCAATATACTTCTCTACATGAGTAAAACATTTCATGATAATTTTCACTGAACCAGAACAATCACTTCATGAAGTTCAACACCTGTCTGTAATTGTTATGGGTTAACCTTAGATGCATTCCCTTAAAGGTAAGAAACAAGATTAAGATATCCTTATTACCACAAATGTTTTAACACAGAACTGGAAATCCTAACACTATTAAGAAAAAGTGTAGGGAATGGAAGGAAAAAAAAGTATATCCTCCAAATATTTAAAAATCAAAACACTTCTAAATAATCCAGGGGTCAAAAAAGAAATCGTAAAGGAAATAGAATATTCTGATTTTGAATAACAAAAACATAAAATCTGTGGGATGCATCTAAAGCAGTACAAAGAGGGAAATGTATAGTTTTAATGTCTTTATTAAAATCAATTATCTAAGCTTCCAAAGAGCCAAAACAGAAGAGCAAATTAAAACCAAAATAGAAAGGAATAATAAAAACGAGAGCATAAAGCAATACAAATAAATGGATAACATTAAAAAAGCCAAAAGTTGGTTCTTTGAAATAAATCAATAAACTTGATTAAAACCCTAGCACAATTTGTCAGATAAAAAAAAAAAAATCAGGAAAGAAGCTACCAATATATAAAAGGAAAGCAGAAACAAACAGATCCCATAGTCATTAAAAAGATATTAAAAATATTCTGAATTATGTCAGAAATATTGGAAATTACATAAAATGGACAAATTCCTTAAAAGATAAAACATCAAATTTTTCACAAAGAAGCAGAATGAATAATCCTGTTATCTGTCATGATCCACAATATCCTCACTGAAATGCCCCCAAACCCCTCTTATTCTTGGGTCCAGATGACTTCAGTGGTAAATTCTTCAAAATAGTGAGTTAAAAATAACATCAACCTTATAAACTCTTCCAACAAAGGGGAGGAAAGGACATTTTCCAAACTGCTGTGAGGCTACTGTAATAACCCTAATACCAAAACCTGACAGGGATGTTATAAGAAAATGAAATTACAGATCTATATCCTTCCATAAGCACAGATACAAAAGCCCTTAAAACAATATTACTATATCAAACAGCAATACATAAAAGGGTAATACATCATAAACAAGTGAAGTTTATCTCAGAGATACAAAGTTGGTTTAACACTGAAAATCAACCAGGATAGTTCTCCATATTACCAAACTAAAACATAAAGAATCACATGATCATCTTGAAAAATGGAGGAAAAAAATGGAGAATTTTTGAAATTCAACACCTATTCATGGTTCTCAGCTTATCTATTAAACACTATACAGGAAATTCTAGCCAGTGCAATAAGGTGATAACAAGAGATAAAAAGACATGGAAATTGAAACAATTCTTAGATGACAATTGTGTGTATCAAAATCAAAAAGGTTCTACACAAAAGTTAGAAAAATTGAATGAATTTAGCAAGGTTGCTAAGTTACAAAGTCAAAGGCACAAAATTGACTGCATCTGTATAGAACAGTAATGAGTAACTGGAAGATTAATTAAAAAACAATTCTACTTACTGCAGCACCAAAAATCTTAAAAACTTTAGGAGTTTAACAAGTTTGCCAGATTTCTACACTGAAGACTACAAAACCTTCCTAAAAGACCTAAGATAAATGGAGAGCGACAACATGCTCATGAAATACAAGAGCAATATTAAGATGTCAGTGCTTTCAAAAATTATCTATAAATTCAGAGCAATCAAAATCATATCAGGACTTTTCTTTAATTCATTAGCTGCTTCCAAAATTTATATAGAAATGCAAAGAACCTAGATAGGATAGCCAAACTTACTACCAGATCTCAAAGTTAGGCAGAAAGCTATGGCAATCAAGACTGTGCTACTGATATTAGGATAAATGAACAGAATAGAGTCCAGAAGTAGACCCATATTTACACAGTTTTATATATTTTTCAGTTTTTTGGTCATATTGTGCAGCTTGCGAGATTTTAGTTCTTAGACCAGGGATTGAAGCTATGCCTCCTGCAGTGGAAGCTTGGAGCTCTAACCACTGGACTGCCAGGGAATTCCCCAGTCAGTTAATTTTAAAGAGGCACCAAATGAATTCAATGGAGATTGAGAACATTTTCAGCCAATGCAGCTAAACCAAACATATTTTTACGGGGTTAGGAGGAAGGAAGATCTTCAATCCTTACATAAATGAATTTAAGATGGATCGTGAATATGAGACTGCTTTCAGAAGAAAACATAATTACCTTTATGAACTTGGGGTTGATAATATTTTGGATAAGACACAAAAAACACATTATCAAGAAAAAAAAAAAGAACTTCATCAAAATAAAACACTCCTGGCTCCTCAAATCACCAGTAAGAAAATATATAAGCAGAGCACAGACTGGAGAAAAATGAAATACATACATACATCTGACAAAGAACTTACATCCTTATGAAAGGGATTCCAACCATTCTGTAATGAGACAAGCAGCCTATTGAAAAAAAATGGCCAAAGACGTCAGGAGATATTTCAGAAAAATATAAATTGCTAGTAAACATATAAAAAGGAGTTAAATGTCATTTGTTATGCAAACTAAAATCATGAGCTATAATAAAACTGAAACTCACATTATTGTACACAAATGCACATAAAATGGCACCCACAATCACTTGGGAACTTTTTGACAGTGCCTCATAAAATTAAACACAGACCTACCATGACCCAGCAGTTCTACTTGTTATTTAATAGAAATAAAAACATGTCCATGAAGAATGTTCATAGTAACTTTATTTATGATCACCCTGAACTGGAAATAACTCAGATGTCCATAAACCAGAGAAAGGATAAATTGTGAGATGTTCACAAGAGGGAACACTGCTGAGTAGCAAAAAAATACTCCAAATTATGGATATATGCAACAAGATGTATGAATATCACTGACATCGTAAACAAAGTAATATACAAAAATGAAAATGTACAATTCCATTTATATGAAATTCAAGAACAGGTACAGTTAGTCTATGTGAACAGAAAACAATGAAAAAAATGGTTGCCAAGGGTAGAAAGGGAGAGAAATTTCCTGCACACTTTGAGATGATGGAAAGGTTCTCTATCTGGGTTAGGATTACAGAGATATACACATTTGTCAAAAGTGATAAAATGTAATCCTAAAATCAATGAATGCACTTCACTGTCCACAGATTTTACTTGAATACAGACCATTTTACCTTAAAATCTGCTGCTTCCAAAAACAGCTGTTCAGATATGTGAATGCACTTCAATTTACTGAGTTGGCCAAAAAGTTTCTTCAGTTTTCTATGTATAAATAAGACACATTTTTCATCTTCACCAAGAACTTTATTGAACAACATATTCACCATTTCGTTCCACTACCTTCTGTCATTTTCCAGGCAACTTCAAAATTCCATCTTCCCAAAACTTATCTGTTTGAGGAAAGAACTGTTCCAGGTAACTTTTACAGTCTTCCAGAGAGTTAAAATTTTTCCATTAAGAGAATTTTGTAAAGACGGAAATCAATGGACATCACAGGTACAATATCTGGTGAATACAGCAGATGAATCAGAACTTCCTAGCCGAGCAGTAGCACCTTTTGTCTAATCATTGAAGTCAGTCAGTTTTGTGGAATCCTGATGGAAGATTATACATTTTCTGTTGACTGATTCTGGATGCTTTTTGTTGACGGCTCCTTTCAGTTGGTCTAATTGGGAGCAGTACATGTGGAATTGTTGAGCTTTCTGGAAAAAGCTCACAACAGAGGACTTCGTTCCAATCCCACCATCACTTTGTCTGGATGAAGACTGGCCTTTGTTGTGGTTGGTGGTGGTTCATCTTGCTTGCCCCACAATCTCTTCTGTTCCACATTATTGTCTAGTATCCACTTTTCACTGCCTGTCATAATTTGTTTTAAAAATGAAATGTTTTTGTTATGTCTCAGTAGAGAATTACATGCAGAAATATGGTCAAGAAGGTTTTTGTTTTTCTTTTGACTTATGTGGAACCCAAACATCAAAGCAATGAACATAACCAAGCTGGTGCAAATGATTTTCCACTCTTGATTTGGATATTTTTAGTATGTTGGCTATCTTCTGCATGGTATATAATGCTGATCACAATACTTTCTTCATATACCACACTTTTTTTTTTTTTGCATTTCAGTTGCATTTTTGTCTTTCTTAAAATAATAAAGCATAATAAATAAAGCTGAAAATATTGCTTTTTCTTCCATCTTCAATATTACAATGGTTACACAAAAATCCATCAATTTTGATCTTTTAAAATGGACTTTTATATGACAACTGTCACAGTACAATCTAACAAAATTGTTCCTAATGAAGTTAAAGACAACTAAGCTCTACCAAAGCCAACTTAGGAAAAAAGTGAATGAACCTTCTAACCAACCCAATACAACAGCTTTTTGAGTCAAAATAAATACTATTCAAAATAAAACTTCAATTGTTTTTGAATTCTCATGTTCTGGTGAAATAGTGCTCATAAAATTTTACTTTCTTGCCATATGTCTTAATCATTAGGAACATGATTCATTATGTTGTACAATAAACATTAAAGGCTGAATATCCTAAAGATAGTCTGAGTCCTCAACTCCTTTTAAAACAGAGGCCTAGATAAATTGTCCAGGATCATGTTCTCATTTCAGAAATAAAAAAATATATACATTGTCTTCCCTTGCAAATACTAACACACGTACAAAAACAACAGCTTACCTTTTTAATAAACACCAAGAAATAATGTGTTTACAATGACTGAGCATCATTAGGACAGTGGAATGTTTCAATATAGTATATTTTAATGAACTTTTTTTTTTTTTGGCTACACCATGCAGCACATGGGATCTTAGATCCCTGACCAGGAATCAAACCTGTGCTCCCTGCATTGGAAACACTGGAGTCGTAACCAATGACTGCTAAGGAAGTCCCAGAAAGCACATGTTTTCTATTCATTGAAGGCAGTTCCAAATTTACACTGGCTGGTGTTTCATGAATGATGCATTTATAGTTGAAGTGTGTTGGTCTTTACAGTTGGTACATTTCAAACAGACAGCTTTCAAAAACTGTACTGATAATCTATACAACTTGGGTAACAAAAGAACTGGATTTCTGAAAACTGCAGTTAGTGAAAGGCATATAATAACATTTTTTACTGGAGAATAAATGCAGTAAAATTTAACTAAAAAAACCTGGCAGTGCTGGTTTTGATGAACAGAGAGAGGTTTAAAATGCATTTAAATAATGGAAAAAAAGACTTAGTTATATAAGAAAATTTTTATTTAATATAATTTCATAAACTTTAAAAAATTACTCAAGCTGCACAACAGGTATGCTACATTTACTGACAATGAAGATAACAAGTTCTAATAGATAGCCACAGTGTCTGAGGTCCAGAATTTTAAACTGTTATGATAGTATTTCCAACTATTTATTATTCATAAAAATCTAACAATCACCATTATTACAAACATATTATTAGTTATGATCTTTTACAGTAATATCATTCAGGTTATCTCACATAAACAGCACTTTAAAAATGTTCTGTTTTTATGAAAACAGAAGACATTTTAGATAGAAATAAAAGTATCTCTAAAGGGGGGCCAAAAATAACAAAACATGTTTCATATAACTCTTTGGTGTGTTAGTTTTAACAACACCTGCTTACACCCTAAATTGATCTTTAAAGGAAAAACATAGACATGGGATGATTTTTTTCCTTTTCTCCAGCCCCAATAACTTTTCAGAGTAGTGTATTTAAAAAACTTTTGGTATAAATTATAAATTTATACCAGACTCTGTGCCAGAGTCTGAATCAGGTCTGGGAAGCCACTGGACTCAGAGAGATTAAGACCCAAGGAGGAGGTTAGTTAAGAGAAATTCAAACTTAATTCTCCTCTTTTTCCTTCTCAACTCCACAGCAAGCCTGGGTAGCTATAGTTTACCTGGCCCACACTCTATTCCTTCCAGTGTGAGCCTAATGCTTATTCAAAGTCGAGGCAGGATTGCTGAGTCACCTAAAGCAGCTGATGGGCAATTTTGGAAACTGACTTGGCGATTGCTACTATCTTCAGGGCTACAGCCTTCAGACTAGGCAGACACAAGCAAGCGAGGCAAATAGATTTGAGACTAGTAACCAGCAATAACACATGTAACATCGTACCTGGTTTTGGCAGATAAGAATAAGTTAATTATCAACATCGTACTTTCCAAATAATTTTAAAGAGATATGCAAGGAGGAACATTTACAAATACTCATTATGCAGTAACAGTTTTACAAAATGACCATCTAGCACACAGAACTATTGGAAGTTTGCAGACAACACTGTTACTTTCTTAAATAACAGAAAATCCTTTTCTTACAATTACAAAAATTCCTTTAAAGGGAGTAGGTTTTGAACAACAGAGTAGGATAAGCATGTTAGTGGATGCTATTTTTCAGATACAAAGTTCCTAGATAACTTCGAAAAAGTGAATGCAGAAAATTGTATCAATCATACTTTGAGCACCAGATAGGCTGGCTGAGTTCATGCCTTGCTGTAGTTGGTCAGAAACTGCCTGATGGCTTTGCAGTCCTTCCCTAGTATTAGTAGTCAGTTAAATTGATGGCAAATAAACACCAAAGTAGATGCAATGCCCGGCTACCAAATGTCATTTTGTTATAGGAACATTTTACAAGACATTCTAAGAGCAAGTTTGCCATTGTCATCCACTAATACTCTACTGAAAATTTTCTGCAATATTTCCTCTTCTGAAACATGAACTGGTGAGGGTACACACTTAAATTTTTTATATCCCTTTATAGTATTTCCAGAATAACAGCATTTTCCTAAACTCAATCTAAGGTAAAGATGGGCTACTTGCAAAAATTAATATTTAGGCTGAAATTTATAACCTAATATCCTTGCATTATTGAAGCAAACAAATAAGAAAATAGCTTACCAGTGAACAAAGGTGAAGTCTTAATTGTATGATTCTTTCCCTACCAGCCCAATTCTAGAAGTATTATATTCATTAAATGGGAAAGAGGTGGAAGAGTTGTGCAAAAAAATAAGTGTACAGAAAGGAATTACCATATTCAGAAAATTCTGACAACCATTCCCATACAATTTTAAATGTATATGTACTCAATCATATGCTTAGGAACAGTTCTTAAATAATCATTTCCAAATTTTAAAACAATACATTTTATCAAAACAAATGACAGCACTGGATCATGTTAAATTCAGGATGGAAATCAAGTACTGAACTGCAGTGAATTAATAGCAGTCATACAAACCTGATTAATCATTTATAGAACTTAAATTTATTGCAGCCATTATCCCATATAATCTAGCATTTTAGAGTTTATTTCATTTACATTCTATAGCCATACCTTATAGTGGGACACTGGGCAGACTTTACTGTGGTAGGCTGCTGTAATTTAGATATACTAACCTAAAAATAACAGGATTCTCATCTGAAATTCTTTATTCTAAGAGCTAACTTACTGAAAGGCAAGAGCAGTTCTAAGCTCGTCACAAAAAGAGGCTCTTCTCATTTTACTGATTTAATTATCATAAAATTTTGATTCATATAATTAAAAGTATTTGCAATATTTAAATACTTTCCAAACTTTTATTGATATAGTTGGACGTCACAACAGCACTGTAAAATACTATAAACAAAGCCTTCAGATAGACAAGAAAATGCAAACTGACATATATTTACCAAATTAAAGCATGCAAAAGATCCAATGATAAACACATTAAGTAATATGCTAATGTGTCTAATTTACCCACTATAGGTTCTTTACATTGTCATAAAAGAGTAAATATTAATTTGAAATTTGGTGAATAGACGATTTATATATGATATGGTATACCTTTTGCATGTATATGGTTAACTTAACTGGTTGTATTACAGTACACTGAGAGAAAGTTTGGGACTGATATATATTTACCAATACTACCCATAGTGCAAGTAAATAATAGTTGGAAATGCATTCTCCTAATTTGTTCTGTGAACTTAGAAAGCACTAGAGAATTAACAAACATGGGTCACTGAGGGACCAAAATTCCTTACTATTCACATTAACTTTTCCCATGAAAAGCTTCAAATATAACTCTAATAAAAAAATAGAGTTTTCAAGGCAAACTTTTCAGCATAATTTACAGAAGCAATTTAAATAGAAGACTCAATAACCAAGCTAATACTAAAAAATACAATTAACTAGGAATTAGCTCCCTTTTCTACCTTGATATTAAAATATAGTGGCCTTAGCAAAAGGCTGAAATGCCATTAGGAGTCCCACAAGCACATAGGGACAACCCAGATAAAGAGATGAAAAATGTCTCTTTATTCACAAATTTTAACATGTTTAAATTAAGAGGGTGGCTGACATGGGTGCTGAACACTTTTTGTTTGTTTGCCATTATAACTATGAGTGGGCATGAACTAGAATCAGAGATTTCAGAAACTAATTCCACAGAGGTAGTGTGGCCATTACCAGGATGCTCACACTCAATTTTAGGAAAGGAGTTGAAATGGCTCCCACAAAGTACTACTGCCCCTTTAACAAGTAGATGAGTCCATTGTGGAGAGGGTCAAGATGCTCCTGTCGTTGGTATAGAAAGGATCCGATGCACTCCATGATCTAAAGTAACAATAAGAGAAAAGTTTGGCTCACCAGGACCTATGTATCAATTGAGAAAAAAATTAACTCTAAAACCTAGGAGCAAAATGCAATTTGAGTATTAAACTAAGCACTGATTGATTCATTTTTAATAGCTAAAGAGAGGTTCTTTTTACTAGCACTGAATGACCATTCTATTTATATTATATAAAATTTGGGAAAATAATGCTTTAGTCATCATATAAAAATATTAGCCAAAATTCACTAGTATTAAAACAATTTCTATAGGTAGTAAAGCATGAGATACTCTTAAAATCTTAACAATTCAGTAAGAAAAAAGTATGTTATTAAGAGTTATGCACATTTGGTTTTACTGAAAAGCAACTAGGCTGTATCTGACACAACAAAAGCAAACAAACAAAAAGCCCAGTTACCAAAAGCTTTAGAATGAAGTAAGAGTATGTTCATATTATATTTTTATTTCTTTTCTGCTATAAATTCTATTCTAAACATTTTAGCATAATTAGCTTGAACAAAGTAAATATTCAGCAGGTATCAAAGACACCTGGAAATCACTAGGATTTTCACTTAACTAAGAACAAATAATCCTCTACTGGTCTGTAAAAAGTTAACTACTGTCTGTCTGAACGAAAAGATCGTAAGCAATTCATTATATAGTAGTTTATTTGCAGCTGTACCAATTTCAGCTAAAAAACTTAAGACTGAAAATAGCCTGCCATGCCTAAAATAGCCTAACCTATTTCAAGGATAGTTTAGAATTACCAAGTTAAAGGTGGCTGTTCTTAGAAGACTTAAAAGCACTTAACAATAAATACATTTTATGTAACTTTTTTCGGGGTTCCCACTTTCCTTAAATAAAGATGTTAGAGGAAGAAAGTAGCATTAAAATGGCCCAAATTCACTTTTCTCAAAAAATCTGTTTCCTAGAGACTCTAAAGTTTGTATGTAGTTTCAGTTTAAATCGATTGAGCATAATCACAATGAAGTTTAAGATCTAGAAAACTTTACAAAGTTGGCGAAGAGGAAGACAAACAAGCCACAACTATAAAAGTGATTTACAGGTTCTCTAATTTTACTAGTTTCCAGAAAACTTAAACAGTATCTACCCTTCTTTAAAGGCTTGTTCACTGCTGTCTCTCTAGTACCTAGAACTATGCCTGGTACATAGTAAGTACTCAGTATTTGTAAAATAAATGAATGAAATGAGACTGTAACATTTCTTAGTACTCAGGCAAGGAAAAGTATGCTCAGACACAGATGACAAAACATAACCATAAACAACACTCCTAAACCAATATTTTATACTAGTTTTTCCTGTTTTTCAACCACTGCTTACATAGAAAATCCTGTTAGGTAAGTGGTCTTTCATTTTTGATCTTTTCAAAACACATATATGCATTTATATTGTTAAATATCATATTTGACAGAATATTAAACACTGAGTTATATATTAACTGAGTTATATATTAACTTTCTATTTAAAAGATAGTTTTGATTAGGATAAGTAACTGTTGGTAAATTACATACAGAAAAGCATTTACTGCTGAAGCACAGCCCCTCAGAGTACAACATGGCATATCTTTTATAGAGCACCATGATGCTACCTTTGAAACGTAGCTTGCAATATGGCATGTTTGTTTGACAACATCAATTAATAAAATGTAAGTAGAATAAAGGATGGTAAAACTTTATTAGTTTTATTAGAAATCTGTTATATGAAAGCACTAATTATATTCCTCAAGTGATTACCATTATCTCTTATGTTTAATGTTAGTGGAACAAATATCCAAGGGATTCTACATCTTGTAATAGACATAATCTTGTCCTACCTTTTAAATTAGACATGAGAGAGAGATGTAGAATAGAAGCTGTTCCAAAACCAAAACAGTGCCAAACGACTTCACTAAAACAATTACATGTAAAAAACAAAAACAAATGACTTTTCAAAGTTTAAATATGTTAATGGATCTATGGTAATTTTCATATAGCCCTTAGAAAGGCATGAAGTGGTTTTGCATATTATGTAATTTTATCCACTAAAAAAAAAATAGAACAAATCTCAGAAGACTTTTTGGATTGTTCATTTGAAGAGGACAGGGAGATAACGACAGTAGTAACCAATAACCTAACAGGAGATGCTGAACAAAATTGGAAGGCTGTTTATAGTCTGTCAAATAAGATATTCACTAAACATTTTATTAGCAGAAAAATACTCTTACAAAAGAAAAAAGTGAATACAACTTGAAGTGAAAAAAGTACAGATGAGAACAGACACCTTCAATAGATCATGTAGACAGAAACCCCATATAATTCCTCGGGCAGGTTCAAAAGGGATAATGTAGCGAAAAAATGGCTATGTTAAGAGTAATGGGGCACATTACCTTAATAGCTGATATCCAGAAAGTGGGAATATATGTAGAGCAGAAAAATATTCTGGGCTTATTTAAAACTAATTCTAGTCTGTTTTAGTAGTTAGTGAAGATGTTTATTGTCATTAAACAGAAATTTCATGCTGAAAAGATATATAAAAAATTATATACAAGTTCTATAGTAGTCTCAGTCTAATTCTCACCTTAGTTCTGTGTAGTAAACCTGTCTTAACAAGTAAAATTATATATATTACTCTCTCTGGAACTTCCTTTGGAAGACTCACTGGCCTGGGTACATGACAGAACTATTTCTTATAATGCATTTTATAATACAATTTTGTAAGTCATACATGTCCCAATAAATTCAGCTGCTCATAGTAATTCTTATATATGGAATGACTATAAAATAATGTCACAGTGTTTTGGAAATGTTCTTGATCACATTATAATCAACAAATGGGGACTGAAACCATACACATATTAAAAGAATTCTATTTATAAATGCAACTGTACCATAAAGAAATGGCCATAACTAAAGGCAAAGTGGGAGTGAACAAGTTCGCCAGTAAAAGTTACCTGAATTCTAAGGTACAAGAATGATGTACCTTATAATAATAATATATAATAATTAAGAATATAATAAGAATCATGTCATGCTCTTCACTTTTAAAACATAAACCCAACCAAATATTAAAAATTCTCTTATCAACAGATAAAAGCAGTGTTGCCTCCACCCTTGATTTCCTGCTCATGGGGCTTTGCAAACTTTTCTCCAGCGTGGCACATACAGAAAGTGACACTGCTTCACATGGCACTGGGCGGACAGCGGCAATCACCGTCCGTCCGAGCCGCCTCTGACACACCATGCGCACGAGGGCACTGCTGCTTCACTCTGGAACTTTAATATCAGTCACTGAAAGAATACCAGGGTGTGAAACAAGTTCTATTTCTTAATATTCCCTAAATAACAGTATGTCTCTTGAGGAAATGTAGAAAGAGCTGAATCAATTTCACTTTTAAATAATTTGAGTGGTAATAATGGTATTTTTGTTATGATTCAAAAGTGCAAGTCTAATTCAAGAAATACATTTGCGAAAGGACAAAAAACAATAAAATTCTTCTAAACCATAATTTAAAGACCCGTTCTAACTTATAAACTTTTAATTAGACCATAAATAGCAGTAAAAACTTAAAACCACAACTTATTTTAAAACCTCATTACACAGATAAAAAGGTGTAGGAGAGCAGAAATACAGCCTTTTTTGTGTTTATAAATATCCCAAAGTCTCAAACGACTTACTAGACAATATATATACATGAAGAATAAGGAAAGCAAAATCTCTTGATTTTCCTATGATGTGCAGATTATTTTATAAATACAAAAAGCAAATACAGGAAATAAAATAGTATAGGTATAACAAAAAAGAGAAAGTTATAAAAACAAGAGTACCATATACACACTCCTATTCACCACATTTGAGAAAGACTGTAAAGCAAAATTTTTTTGTTCATTAGATGAAGTCTCTTCAAAGGTGCTTTCTCTTCCTTCGTTAACGAAAGAACCCCCTATCTTAAAGCCACAAAGTGAAATAGCATCAAAGAGTGCTAATAAATAGCACACTTCCTGCTTCAACTGGTAAAAGCAGGAGCTGACTGATTAGGTACCTAGAGATGTAGGTTCAACCTGTTCCGGTTTATAGGATACTCATCTGCAGCAAAGGCTACTTAGAGAAATTTCACACCTGCTGACATGGGATGGACTACATCTTCCTATTACTCGCTCCAGCATTCTTCCAACAGATGCACACGCTGTTTCTCCTTCTGAGAAACAGCACATGGAGTCCAAGCACTTGATACTTGAATTTGTTTCAGTAAGCTGAGGAGGTGAAGCAGAAAAATATTAGTTACTATAGATTTGGACTTCCAAAAAGCATTAAAAAAAAAAAAACAAGCACTTTAAAACTGAAAGTAATGTATACATGTTTTATATAATATGGAAAGGTATGAAAAACTTTAAGAATGATTAAAAGGCACTATGTCCTAAATTAGAGGTTGAATAAAATAGTTATATAAAACAAGTAGCTGAATCTTGTATAAATCTGCAAAGTTTGTGGATTAAAAAAAATTTTTTTTTAATTTATCTTTTGGCCGCATCACACGGCACATGGGATCTTAGCTCCCCAAACAGGGATGGAACCCACGTCCCCTGCAATGGAAGCACAGAGTCTTAACCACTGGACTGCCAGGGAAGTCCCAAGATTGTGGATTTCAGTATCTTAATATATTATGATCAATATGATTTACATCAACCACTCAGAAACTTAATGAAGTTTAATTCTTCTTTGAACTTTTTAGGTGAAACTGCTCCTGCAACTTTAATTTATAATGTCCAATAACTAAGAAAAGCAGAGTTTAAATTATGTTGAAAACTGGGAAATAACCAGGCAGGACTGAATTCCAATCTTCAGCAATAACACCAACGGCAGCAAACACCTTACATAGTGTTTACTATGCGCTAAGTTCTAAACACCATATAGATATATATACATACACCATAAATAATTCTTGAAAAAAGCATCATTTGCCTTAAGTTGCTAAGCAACTATTAAGTGCTAAACATGTCCATAATAAGCTCATCTTGTTTTTTTTTAAATTAACTGATGAAACATTATTAAAGTCGATTAAGTAAGTAGTACTATTTAGATTTAACACTGAATTAATTTCTATAAGTATGCAAGCTTTATATTAAGGAGGAATAAACAACCTGGCAAGATTACTAAAAGCCATAGTACTAATAATTTCAATCCTGTTAGAATAAGGGGAAATAAATGGTATAACCACATAGCCCAATGACTCTCAACCTGGTTTTGACACAGTCAAGGGTACTCCTAAATTTCTCAAGGGTTATCATTTTAAACAAACTTATTTTCATTATTTTACATGTATAACATACTGCATAACAAATCTTTCAAAAATAGAGGAAGGAAAACAACAAAAAATAGATTCATTGGAGTGCTGCAAATCACAAGGTTGGGAGTCACCAAGTGTCGTGTACAAGCATGGCAACAGGGTACATTCATGGACGGCACAATGGACAGAAGACACAAGCATGATGGAACATAAATAACCTGGCATTCTGAACCTAAGCAACTGGTGAAAGAAAGTAAGTTAGTTGATCAGTTGTGTCTGACTCTGTGATCCCATGAGTAGCCCAGCAGGCTCCTCTGTCCATGGAATTCTTCAGGCAAGAATACTGGAGTGGGTTGCTGATTCCTTCTCCAGGGGATCTTCCCGACCTAGGGATTGAACCTGGGTCTCCTGCATTGCAGGCAGATTCTTTACCATTTGAACAACCAGGGAAACAACTGGTTAGGTCCAGCAAAAACCCTGCTCATAATAATCCTGTCAAATACTAGGCAATGTGAGACAACTTGGTTCCTTTCTGGCAATGAACTGACTACATCAACGTCCTAGGATCTGCTGAACACTGAGGAATAGCCAAATTTCAACTTGTTCTTTCATTATAATGCTCTTGATTTAGGACTGTTTACAGTACTATTTCTTAACTGTGTTTTTTGAGATATTTAGACATCGCACAAAAAAAGTTTTGTGTTAAGTCTCAGAAACCCTAGTTCAAGGAATGTCTAAACACTTTTGTGAGTCAAGTACTGCCAGGAAGTTATGTTTGTATGGTCAGTCTCCAGAGGGAGAGTTAGACATAGTGCAAATTTGTTTTTTTGGGGGAACTTCCCTTCCTCCCCTCCCCCCAGGGAACATTAATTAATCAATACCAGGAGGAATATTAATATTCAGTGGAAGATTTTAGGAAATCTTGGTTTAGGTAACAGGATTTAACCAGTTTCCTAGTTTCCTTCTTGGGTCACTGGGCTCTAGCCTCCTCTATCTCAAAACCAGCCTGTGTAGGAAGCAGAACTTTAGAACTCCCACATGCTAGTGAGAAAGTACACCACCTCACACAAGCCCATAAAGCCCTTTATAACCTGACCTCAGGCTGCCTTTCCTACTCCACCTTTAAATGCTCCTGTGTCCACACAGCCAACCAGGCAGCGTTCCTGGCCTGTCAACATGGGTCAGGGCCTGTCACCAATCAGGGGCAACATGCTGACTCCTAACACCAAGATCAGTTTAAATACTGTAATTTCTATAAAATCCTCCCACCTGTCCAACTATCAGTAACCTCTTTCTCTCTAGATTCTATTCCAATGGTTGTTTGTATCATTTAAATGGCAGAAGCACTTAAATTCACCTTACATTTCATTGAGCAAGGCACTGCACTAGTTTTTAAAGGGGACAATCTACTGAGTTAAGGATAAAGAAAAGGGTGGGAGGTAAGTCAGAAACAAGTAATAATGGCAGTTATATCAATGGAATGCCTACTGTGTGCCAATTACTAGGGAAGAAGCTTCTCATGGATTATCTCATTTATAAATGCTTTTGGGATAGGCACCAGACTTAAACACATTTTACAGATGAGGAAACAGAGAAGTTAAAAATACATTCAAGCTCACCCAGCTGGGGCTTGAATCTTGGGTTTCTTTTGTTTCCAGGGCCCAAACCTCTTTACCCTGCCTTTATACTGCCTTATTATAATTATGGTATAAGGCAGACTACAAATATCAAAAAAGGGGAAGGGAAGCTCAAAACCAGCTGCTGTTGTTGGTATTAGTGGGAGAGGATTTTGATGAAAAAGATGGCATCTGAAATGCATACTCAAGACTGGATGGGATTTCAATAGCTGAAGATGGGAGACAAAGAGCATTCCAGGCTAAGCAAAAAGAATGAGTAATTAGGTGGGCAGAAAAGCATTATGTACATTCAGCACATATTTAGCCTAAGTGTTGAAAGAGCAGCTGTTACTCGTGCCCCCTGGCAAAAAGATCAGTGTGCCTCAAAGTGTGATCTATGGATCATTGTTGGTCTGAAAACAGTTACTGGCCCATGAGAACACAAATGCTCTGGTCTGTGAGATTAAGAGATTAGACAATTTTACTGCAATCTGACAAGAATATTTTTGTAACTGTTCAATCTAATAATTTCAAAATTGGGGCTTATTTTATGTATCTTTAAAATTTCATTTCCTAGTAATTCATTTTTATTGTATTTTACAAAAGTATTGGCCTGTGATGAACTAGAAATGATCAACAAAAGAAGAAAACAATCTGGTCCTTCACCACATTTATCTGAAGAGCACTGAACTAGACTAGAAACTCGAACAAGGAGTTTGTCTGGTTCTTCTTAATTTAACAGCATGTGCTTCAATAACTGCTGGGGTTTAGCCAACTGACAGGGATTCATTAAAGATACCATCCATAAAGTCAACAGCATTTGAGTGTCCACAGATTGATACATGCAGAACAGTGCTTACGTCTGGATCTGACTTTAGGTGATTATCCTTCTTTGCACTCATCACCTTTTACTTTAAAACCTGAGGACAGAAATTAAACTATGGGCAACTCAACACAGAGAGTAAACATCTTAAAATGTCAAACGTATATAAAGAAAAGATTTCTCAGATCACCATTTGATCATGCTAAGTAAAATACATTTCTTTTTCTTCCCTAAGGGGAAAACCCCCACCTGCTTTGAAAATGCTGAATGCTGGTTAACTGCGTTTCTGTAAAGCTATCTATTGGAAACACTATACTGTTCTCTAGGAAACTTCCAAGCTCTATCACTTTCCCATATATACATGTTTGATCTCATAGCTTCCAGTATAACTGAGAGTGCAGCATTTAGGTCTCGTTTCATTCAAAGTAAGGAGAGGGGGTCATTACCTTAAAAAAAAAAAACTATTATTAAATACTAGAAAAGAAATAAAGCAAAATAATGGGAATGAGACCCTACTTAGTGGACTAAATAGCTACCTTTTAACTTATCATAAATTTTGATTTATTGGTAAGACTCATTCTCCACGACACTTCTCAGAAACAACCACATAACTCAGAGCTAAAAGGGCTGCCAAGTGAAACAGCTATAAGAGCCAACCCATATGGGTACGTAAGGCTAGTGGAACTTTTCATCTTTACAGAACTTCCCTTCTGAAATAAATTCTAGCTTAATGCTTTTATATCCAATATTTTCACATCAATGATGGCAAACATTTAGAATTTTCTCCTGTTGCTTCTATAAAAATCTTTCTTGAATCTTCTAAATTTTGGAAAACTGCCATAACACTTCTAAGTTTTTTAGTCACTCCCAAGACATTTTACCTATCAAATCAAATAAAATTTTATCAAACTATTAACCACATTTGTTCTTTTGCTCTTAAAATTGTTTTATATACTTCATAATCAAAGTGAATACCTTGCTTAGCCTTATAGGAGGTATTTGGAAAGAAGCCTTAAAGTATAATGATGGTGAGAAAACAAGGCTCCTGTTTAGGAAATGTTTTTCTTTTAAATGTAAGAAAGTCATCGAATATTACCAATTTCCAAATTTGGTTAAGAATAGTAAAACCCCTAAAACCAGTATCAGTTTCAAGTCCTTTTGAGAGCTGGAAGAGGTAGCTGTTTAATGATGGTATTTAAATAACTGCTTCTCTTATTCAAGGCCTTTTTCTCCAAAACATGCTGCAAGTTCATATTTACTTCCCTAGACTCCCTCCCTTTTTCCTTCTCCCCAAATAAACAATTTTGAAAAATAGTTACAAGTAAAATATCTCTATACTGACTTATAGGGATCTTTAGAAAGGAGATTTCCACATGTGTTGCCTAAATTTAAGTATGAAAATAAACATACAGTATTAGGCAAGCTTATTGTAATAAATTTGGCTTATTCCTTGTTTCAAAAAGACTGAGACTCTTAATAATGTGACTACCAAAAAAAAAAAAAAGACAATATCTGACTAGGAATTTGTAGTTTAGATGAATAAGAGTATGAGGTATCTGTGAAAAATGATAAAATCTCCCATTTTAATGGAGATGGTGAATCTGAAAAGCAATTATTAACTCATCAGCAGAGCTGATGTTAAGAAATCAGTTTTCTAAGTATCAATCATAACAGCATATCATTACTTATTTGGTAGAAATAATATCAATACTAATATCTTTCTTCATTTTGACCTCCAGATGAAAAAGCTGTTCAGTAAGTCAGCACAATTTGAAAATAACATTAGTTTTGTAAAATGTCACACTTATCAGATATGCCTTCCTATTATCAGCCTTTAAATGTTTGATTCTGTTTACAGAATTTTACTCATTCAGAAAAGTGTAACTTTTAGTGGCAAATAACTGAACATAGGCCATTTAGGTTTTCTATTCTGTAGTTAGCTTCTTTGTTAAATGAAGTAGTATTTCTATGTTATCTTTGTCACACAATGAGAGGAAGGTGTCTTGTAGTTGGTTCAAACTGCTTAAAATGTTATTGGTGGTGGCAGATTTCAGGTCTGGGACTTAAGTACCCTGATCCACAGAGAGAAGGTTTAGTAGCCCTAGCATCCTGTTGGTATCTCTATGGTAGCTACTAGGTGCAAGCTGGAAAAGGGCATCCAGAGTAGAGCCAGGAATCCAGAGAGAGAGAAATGACAGAACAATGAAAGCCTAAGAGGCAGGTGACATAGAGGGAGATAATTAGGAGAGTCTATGGCTCATGGCAACATTTAGGGCTCAGCGTAACTCTGTCTGATTGGCAAGACTAACCAAATTTTGATTAGAGAAACAAATGGCATTTCAAGAAAGAAAATATAGAAAAGAGGGATTATTTAACACTTACTTTTAAAAGTGATTTTTACCTCAAAATATATGCCAAAGACAGAAATACAGGAGAAGAGAAATACTCAACATACATTTTATTCAACCAATTTAAGTTTAGTGATAAGCAGAAAAAATCCTGCAGATCAGGGTCACACCTACAGCACTTGTACTAAAATCACATCCATGGTCTAAGGGTTCTTCTGCTTTCTCATTTATAGGAAGAGAGACCATATGTCACAGGATGATGGAAGAATTCACTTATCATTCCTTTGGAAAAATCATCATAACAAGGCCCCTATTATTTAATAGGGGCATTCTATGAACCCAATCTCAACTATACTGTATATTTTAATGGACATATTAAAGCAAAGCAGCACCAGATACATGTCTTTTGAAATATCCACTTGAACTTGAACCTTTGGGGAACTTTCATCACAGAGGACATAATTTCACAGTATTAGCAGTTAGGACCCAAAAGGATTATCTGCTCTAGGAAATAACCAGGACATAATTTAAATTCCAGCCAGCTTCCCCCTTTAACCAGTGCACCCTTCAGCTGAGTTTTCCTTTCAGCCAATGAGTGCATGTTCTAAAAACTAAAAATCTTTCTGTTTATCAAAATACAAGATAAATATGTTGTAAAGATAATCACATGAAATATCCCTGAACAAAATAAAAATTCTGAATTCTTTTGGATTTCTTTTCAACTAATAATAATAATGATGACTGACAGTTGACTAATCTTCAGCATTTTCCATTTTGGGCAATTCATTAAAAGAATTAATTTTAAAAATGTTTTTTAATATAATTCACATTTTTTTCAAATTACTGTACCTGTTCCACTGTCTCGATTTATAATCTTCAAGTAGCTTTGTTTTACATTTCTCCATTTATGAGGGTTATCTCAGATGACACAATAGCACCTTCTGGACCAGTAATTACAATATCCAAAGTGGCAAACAGCCCAGGTAAAAATCTACTTACTAGTGGTAAGAATTTTTATCTTCCTTGGTTACTACCAATTAAAGTATTTTGCATATCCCAATTAGATCTAGAAGTAGTTGGTAGGGTTTATTTCTCAAGAGGGGAATTAATCAAGTCTTTATTAATTCACACTTTTCTATTACAAAGATGTAACTCTGAACGCTAATGAAAAGTAAGAACTGAGAGTTTGGTGAGTATCAGTCAACAGAAAATTATTCAGTACCAGGTCTAAGCACTCAGTCATTTGACCATTCAACTCAAGGGGGAGACTTAGATAAGTAATGTAGTGTCTAACTACATTAACATGGATAAAATGACACACAGCTACAAAGTGGGAAAAGTGATTTCAGAAATGAGAAATAGCATGCATATTTTCAAAAGAAGTGAAAAGGAATAAATCCTTGACTATAAGACAATAAGACAGAATCTGAAGTAAAGTAAGATTTAACTATAAATCCAAGGAAGATTAATGAGATATTCAGGGACAGACATAAAAAATGTAAAGATCACAAAAAAAGGAAAACAGGTAAACAAAAATAACAGATGAGAAACAGTGAAGGAATGCATAACGTAAACACTGGAATGTGAGGGCAGTTCTCCCACAGCGTGCCCCAGGCTTGCGAGCGCGGCGGATGTCCCCGGGAGGTCCAGCGCAGTACTACCTAGTGCAAGAACTGTCCTGCTGGCTGCAAGCCTCAGCTAGCAGGTGCCTACTGTCCTCCCCTCTGTGCTTGCTTTCAGCAAATTCATATGCTGAGCTGACTGAACCCTTATCTTCTTCCATCTGGAAGGACAGAAAAGCAACAAGTCTCATATTACAGAACAGTACTCTCACTGTAGGTAAGTTTAGAATCAAAACAGCAAGTCAGGGTCCACAATCTGTGAGGCACAAATGAAAGTTCACACAACACCACATTCATTTACTGTCACAAAAGAGAGCTAATAGGAGCTTCTTAAGGAGCATACAATAGAGCACACAAAATAAAGCCATGGTTATCCAGGGCACAAAGTTAAAATCAGGTTTCCGTTAGTAAAATTCAAGTTCTTCTATTAAACAAATTCCTTGCCACCAACAATTAGGGTTCTTATTGCAAAGGTATGTCTCATTTCATATTTCTCATGCTCCTTCTCGGAAGACTTCTTTAACTGGACTTCAGTAGAGTGGAACGGTCAATCATATAGCCTTTCAAATGTTAGACATACGGGTAAGGGGGAAGCTTGACTTGATTTAGTAAACAAAATTAATTTAATCCTTAATTTAAAATATCTTTACTGAGTATTAACTAACTTAAATCAATTTCTATTCTTTGCCTTTTCTATTTCATAAGGGCCATGCCTCATGGCTTGTGGTATCTTAATTTCCCAACAAGGGACTGAACCTAGGTACTCGTAGTGAAAGCGTGGAGCCCTAACCACTGCATTGCCAGGGAATTCCCTCTATATTTTAAGTATTAGAGACTTCTAAGGAGTATGTGCCCATAGCCAAGCTAATTTTAAAATTTTAACCTTTCTTAAAAAAAAAAACAAGTCCTCAATAAAACATACTTTCCCCTCATTTCTTTGTGTTTTCTCAGTCTTAGGACTAATCAATAATTATTTCTATAAAAAATGCTATAGTAAATTCTTATATACATAAATAATAAAGTAGAATTTCTTGGTTTCAAGAGTACAGTAAGTTTAGGTAAAGATAGCTTATTATTATATCTTTGCTTTTTATAAGGGAGTGGAAAATATTAAAAATGAGCTTTATTTTATTAAAAAAATTATTAATAGCTTTGTGTTAATGGTTCTTAAGAAGTATCAATACCAATCTTATAAAAGATTTGAAAAGTCTTAAAGACATTTAATATATGCATAATTTTCCTGTCACAATAGTAAACAAGTTATCATGGACCACACCCAGGAATACTGTTCAACACAGTTCAAAAACAAGACGCATTTAAAATTCACAGGGTGTACCAGCAGACAGATATTTGTGGGCACTTTTTCTTCATGAAGCTATGAGCAAATGCCCATCCAGTGGTCATTCACCACTCATGTAAGCAATTGTTACTTCTGCCTGACTTTTGGTTGACTATATTTCTTTTTGTTTTTTTGCTGATGCTGATAGTAAGTAAAGAAGACCACTGTATGTAAAATGGTCATTTGATAGGTGAAGAACCTTGAAGCTCAAAGCTGAGCTAATCCCATTGGAATACAGACGTGCAGGGCCAAGGGCATGCTAGGCTAGCACTCAGGCTACCGACCACCCAGCAGGGCCTCTCCTGCTGTTACACCACCTGAGTGGAGAGTGACTCATGCACGCTGCGTCCACTGTATTCTTTCATAGGTGAATGAATGTTACGCTTACTAGTTTACTACACTATTGAGGAGTGGGATAGCTTTAATTTACAACCTCTGTGCTTCATTCTTTTTTGTCTATCACTGCTCAAAAAATGTTGCTTGATTTGAGCCACCATGATATGTGAAAATATGATTTAATAAAAATATTAAGATTATTGACAATGCAAAAGTTAATCCTCACAAAACTGCTTACCAGAGTGTTCTTTTAAATAATGAGTTCTCCTATTGCCTTTAAGTTCATAATTAGATGTTCAAAAATGTGATAAGTACACATTGTTTTCAGAAGGCACATACAGAGAAAAATGATACACATATTTGGCTCAACAAAAATTGGAGGTAAATCTTTCAAGTTTGTTTTCATTTTAGTTCTCGTTTTAAACATGAAATTTAGTTGACTACCACTTAAACTCCCATTTATATATCATCTAAAATTATACATCTTTGTAATTCAAAGTAGAATATTTCAAAAACCCTCATACTAATAGGAATAATAAAATCAAAAGGTTTGGTAAAATTTTGGAAGAGTTCAAAATTACAGGTTTACATAAGTTATTTAAGCAGGGCTTTGTCAAAGTCATTCATTTGATCAAGTGAACACAGACAGATTAGAAATCTACAGAATAAAAAAGAATTTTAAAAATACATATGATTAAAAATCCAGGGTAAGAAGCTGAAGGGTGCCAAAACTAAAAACAAAGAGAAAAACTTTAGTTATATTACTTTTCCTCTTCAAACCAGACTGGAATTGAAGTTAATATATAACTTTGGTATCTTAATATGAAAAGTTTTAGGATTTAAACTTTCATTCTGTTCCATCAAAAGACATCTTGGGATTACTAATTATTTTTTGCAGAAACTGAGAATGAATCTGTTGGTGGAGATAAAGATGTATATGAGATACAAAATCTATTATTCAATTTATAGATGCACTAAACAGTAGCAAGGATATGAAATATTTCAGCAGCCATTACAGTGTACAAAGACAAATATGCATGTGTATTTACAACACATATTAAGGCAAGATAAAATATAGGCAACTCTCACTTCTAAGTAACTGAAACTTAAAACTTCAAATTTTATGATGAATTTCGTAGCTTAAATTACTCAACATGCAGCAGCATTCTTAAATACGAGTATGACAAGCAGAAGCATTAGAATTGTGTTAGGAAAGGTAGTTAAAGTATAAACCATATAACAAAGTACAGATCTCTGTCCTGTTATGCTGAATTTTCATCTCAAAGAAGTGGATATTTTTTAGGTTTTAACATACATAACAGTAAAGGTCAAATTAGAGACAGAGCTGTGCTAACAAAAATGCCCCACTCTTAATTCATGCCTCTGCCCATCTTTTGAATATTTTTAAATTGACCTTTAGCATGCAGAAGAGTTAATGAGGTTCTACTCCTCCTACTCTACCTAAGTTTGCTCAGCTGATTCCTTGCCCTCGACAATGGCTGCAGTGCGATGAACTCGTCACTGAAAGCGACTGTGTTGGAGTACATCTATAAGTGGACAGAAAAGGGATGGGACATACAACAAGTCAGTGAGCTGTATTTACCATCTAAGAGACAGACACAGGACAAGCTTTGTAAAGACATTTGTTCCTACAAGAGCAGGAAGTATCATACATGGTACACATATATGACTGACATTTGTAGGGCTATTGGCTTTGCTATCCCAAGAATTTACTCTTATTACCACATTGCTATTCTGCAGGAAAAACTCAAAATCAATGCTGCCAACTCTTCTTGTGATATACTTTTTCTTGCTACTAGTTGGATGATAGCAAAATGAAGTAAGGAACTGACAGCTTTCTAACAATTTTATCATTTGAAATTAAGAGGTGACAGTACAAGTCTGAAACAATAAAAATTACTGACTATAGCAAAAGAATAACATCACACATGGGATTTGAAGGACCATATACTGTCTTAACAAAAACAGGAAAATCCCCCACAGGCTAGGAAAAATCGCTGAGTGAAAGTAGAGGTTTCCTTTTTATTTTTATAAGTTCATTTTTTATGAAAGTACAACTGATTTACAATGTTGAGCCATCTCTGCTGTATGGCAAAGGGACACAGTTTTATACATATATACATTCTTCTCCTCTTTGATCAGACCACAGTTGAACATCCAGTCAAATCATTTAAAAGAAATTTAGTGGGGATAAAAAGGGAGATTATACTAGCTTTCAGACATAGAAAAATGACTGATTTCTTAACTCTATTTTTTAAATCAACTAACCCATGGTAAAAGAACCAAAAAATAAAGCACTTTTAACTTTTTTTTGTTTAAGGGTCCATCTTAAGGTATCAAATACTTCCTGTGTAATCCTTTAAAAAGAGGCCTATAAAAATAATAAGGACTAGCATTATCATCCTGTATTGTCATTAAGAAATCTCTTTGAAAGATTTATGTAAATACTCTGCCTAAAGAAAATTTCCAAGTATAAATGTAAATAATTCTGATTATTTACTTTTATAAAAATTTAAGTTTTTAAGTGATGTAATTAATCTATTTTGGTGAAATATAACTTTAGGCAAGCAGACAAGACAAAAATGTTCTTCATAAAGGTCTAGAAAAAGTATAATAGTCAATGTATTAAAAGCAGTATTCTGTTATCAACAATATCTCTGAAGCTTAGAAAAGAAGCAAACCTTCCTGATATACATTTAAGTAATATCTTGCACAGTGGAAAAGTTTGTCCATATTCGGATATAGATAAATGCATAGGCAGACACAGTAATCAGATTATGCAAATTTTTTCAGCCTTAGCTGAAGATCAGTATTAGAGCAGCATCCAAATCATTCTTATAATTTGTTCTTACTGAGGACTTACTACATACAGACCCAGGTGCTTCATATTAACTGTCTCTAAGAATCATGTAAGGTAGTAATTATTATTCTGATTTTATATAGGAAGAAACTGAGGCTTAAGGAAGTGACTTGATTAAGAATATACATTCTATGGTTAAAACAGTATTTGAATTAAGTCTGTCAGGCTTCAGATGCCTGCACTGCTTCAAAGGTGTTAAAATGTATACTAGCTAGGATTGAGTGACCAAAGCAAGTAAATGCTAAAGAAATGTTAATATGATCAATTGAAATTAAAACCATATACTACTTAAGAAGGCAACAAATCCCTAAATACTTAGGAAGCACTTATTTGTAGCATTAACACACAACTAAATTTCAAAAATTTAAACAAAATTTGCTTTGCATACAACAAACATGCAAAAACAACAACCCCTGCCGCCATCCCCCCATCTGCAATTAAACAATTAATTTAAGTTGATTAGAATGTGTTCCTGAGGATATAGATTCAATGCCATGGTACAGTTAACAGAAGACACTAGTATTTCCAGGTTATGTACAAGTCAAATTACAAAGATGGTATATTCAACTAAATAGCTTTTATTTCTTGAGTATCCACTTTGTCTGATATTATTTCATTTAATCTTCATTACAAATGCAATGAATAGACATTTCTGTCATAATTTGACCCATGAGGAAACTGGGACTTAAAGTCAGAGCTATCCAGTGGTAGAATGAGGATTTTGAACCCACAACTATCAGGTCCTTAAGAACATATTCTTAAACACTATGTAAACACTGTTAATACCTGTTGTAGTTTAAGTACTTTAGCGAGTATTCAATGAGAGAAAATCTTTTGTAAAAATCCATTATGTAGAAGTTATTCAGGTTAAAGAACTATTTCTTTCGTCTGTTGACAACAATATAACCTAAAGAAGTACTACTGAAATTCTAATGATTCTAAAGACATGGATATATATCCCAATTATATATATTTGATAGAATGCTGTGATATTACTTAAGATATATTTATACTATTATTTAGATATGACTTGATAGTTTTATATTTTAATCTACTTCTATAAAATTTTTTAAAGGATTTTTCAGTAGTCAAAAACAATACAACTTTAACAGTATCACATTTAACAACATTAATATTGCAAAACACTTGATACAGGAATAGTTAATTTATTATTTTCTAATAGGAGCAAATTATAATGACAATTATTCATGAAAGACTCCTAATTAAAAAGGTACTGTCTATAAAATGTGGTTACCTGTGCCTTCTCAATATTTGTAGGATGGAACTGTCGGTCAAATACTTTTTTCACAATATCAAGAATAAGCATGTAACAACCATGAGGATTATGGCAAACCAAGCAGAACCACTTGATAGGAGCTGAATAAATACAAAGTACATATTCTGGGAGCTCAAAAATGGCCTGCAAAGAAAGTGAGCTTAATGAAAGAAAAAACTGACAAGACAGATTCTTAAATCAAGACATTAAGTAAACCTCCTATTTTCGAAGGTTGTAATTTTAGGTATACAGAGGTATTATGTTCAAAATTTTGAATCAATGTAATTTAATTAACTAATAAAATGTGATACACTTTCATTGTCAAAAATAAAATACAATTTAATTCGCTTGAATGACAACCATAGCTTTTATAATTAGGAAAGTGGCAAGTAGTTGACTTATTCTATCCCAGTGGTAGGAAATCCAAAGAATTATGTAGTGATACAGACTTAAGAGGTTAAAAAGGCAAGAAAAAGTTATGTTTCAAAATGTTTTCTACTAAGCAACTATAAGGTTGATAACCAAAATTTTAGGTTGAAAAGCTCTAGTTAGAGGATCTTCTCTATACACTTATTTTAACATAAGTGTACTCACAAATATTAGGTCTACATAGTAATAGGTTTTGTCAAGATACCACTTTTGGGGTTTTGTACATATCACTTCAAAGCAATATGGGAAAATACAAGAAAAAAATGAAGAAATAAAGAGGATTAAAAGCAAATGATAGTCATGAGCATCCTTTTATAATCCTAATGAAAATTAATGTATAGCCAATCCAAGTTTTTTACCTGCTTTTTGTAATATTTTGCAGACACAGTAGGCAATGTAATATAAATACTCTAATTCAGAGACTTCAGTTGTCCATGACTTATCAAAGAATTTTAGGATTCTTTAGGATAAGCATTCATTTTTGATCTATCAGAGAAGCTGAATATCTGATTTTAGCAATGAAGATAGAGCACACTATTTACTTTCCAGAGATAAAGTTAACTTCTTCATGAAACTTTAAAGGTTCTATGTGACATATTTTATTATATACATTAGTAATAATTTAGAGGTATCAATATATGGTTAGCATTAAGAACAATAATTTTCAAGTAAATCTTATTTTTAACCTTTGTGATCTTAAAGAGTTCAGTATCCAAATACAAAAAAATGGATAGTAAGATTATTGTGATGAATCAATGTAATATCTCAGGTAAACCACTAGAATGCAGTAGATTAGATAGAGTAATTGTTAGTTTCTTTTTTCTTCCTTATTAGTAAGATCAACTGAAAGAACTAAATTTCTTATCAGGATAGGGTCTTAAAACTATTCTAAGCAGAATTTGTTCATAATATAACCTATCATAATAAATATTTATTAGAGTTGAATCAATATAATTAAAATATAATATAGTAACTCACCAGAGAATCCCTCCATAAAACAGAGAAAATACAAAATAGAATAAAATAGATCCCCACGTAACAAGATGATTGATCCAGGTCCAAAAATGAGTTTCCAAAGCCATCTAAAAAAATAAATTAAAAAATCCTTAATGTAAATTAATAAATCTTTAACTTCTCAGATAAAACCCAAGAATAAGTGACTAAAAAGTTCCTATAGCAAAGTCCCTCAGAAGACAAATATTAATGAAAGGTTCCTAGTATGAAACTGAACAATTTCAAGTTTATACTATTTTCTTCTGTGAGGAAGCAGCATTAAAATTTCATGAGTACTTTATCAATTCCATGGGCTAAACTAGCTTATGTTATCTTGCATTACATAGAGAAAAGCATAATTTCACAGGTGGGTATTGAGGAGTTAACTTTCCTTTGACTAGAAAAATCAGCTGAGGCTTTCCAAAATGATGAATTAAAAAATGAATTTGACAAAAATTAAAATGAATTGTCAAACTAGCCATTCATGAAATTATTCATGACTAAAAAAAAAACTATATCACTAAACAAATGAAGAAAATTAGAACTATATAGCAAAAGGTGTCCATGCTAATTTCTGCATCATACCTTTGCTGTGACTGTAATAACCATGACTGTGAAGACCAAGGTGCCAAATGTCCAATTTCCAAACATCTAAAACATAAAGAAAAACTAGTATTGTATTACATGTTAAAATAATGCTGAAACAGAAGTGATGTGAAGAATAACCATATTCTTTACTGAAAATCACTTGCATCATTTATGTCAGGTACATGTGAAATCTGACTAGATTAGTAAAGTTAAAGGAGAAAGAGAAGAAATACCATAAAGCATTATTATGTTTATTACATAAATGATCTTTTGGATAACATTATGAGACGGGAAACTCAAAGACAAGTTTGAAGTTGTGTGGCACAGATAGTTTTTAGTGAGAATTATACACTGGCCGGAAGAAGCACAAGCTGGAATCAAGAGTGCCGGGAGAAATATCAATAACCTCAGATATGCAGATGACACCACTCTTATGGCAGAAAGTGAAGAGGAACTAAAAAGCCTCTTGTTGAAAGTGAAAGAGGAGAGTGAACAAGTTGGCTTAAAGCTCAATATTCAGAAAACGAAGATCATGGCATCTGGTCCCATCACTCCATGGGAGATAGATGGGGAAACAGTGAAAATAGTGTCAGACTTTATTTTTTTGGGCTCCAAAATCACTGCAGATAGTGATTGCAGCCATGAAATTAAAAGATGCTTACTCCTTGGAAGAAAAGTTATGACCAACCTAGATAGTATAATTCAAAAGCAGAGATATTACTTTGCCAACAAAGGTCCGTCCAGTCAAGGCTATGGTTTTTCCAGTGGTCACGTATGGATGTGAGAGTTGGACTGTGAAGAAAGCTGAGCGCAGAAGAATTGATGCTTTTGAACTGTGGTGTTAGAGAATACTCTTGAGAGTCCCTTGGACTGCAAGGAGATCCAACCAGTCCATCCTAAAGGAGATCAGTCCTGGGTGTTTTTTGGAAGGACTGATGCTGAGGCTGAAATTCCAATACTTTGGCCACCTCATGTGAAGAGTTGACTCATTGGAAAAGACTCTGATGCTGGGAGGGATTAGGGGCAGGAGGAGAAAGGGACGAGAGAGGATGAGATGGCTGGATAGCATCACCAACTCGATGGACATGAGTTTGAGTGAATCTGGGAGTTGGTGATGGACAGGGAGGCCTGGAGTGCTGTGATTCATGGGGTCACAAAGAGTCGGACACGACTGAGCAACTGAACTGATACAGCTGTTAATAACTGCTTTACTGTCACACAGTAAATATAATAATAAACCCTGTTCAATTATAATTATTTTCTGAAACCACTCCTGCCAAAAGTCACAAGAGAATACCTGCCACTGTATTTTGGACACAGCATAGAAAGATCAAGTAAAAAGAAATTTATACACAAAACCAACGCTTGAAAGGAAAGGTAATGGCTAGTGGAATGACTCAAAGGATTCCATGTAAAAATGCAGTTAATGTCAGTCAGATAGTATTGCCCTGGGCTTTTTAGCCAAAACCGACTAAGATTTATTAAAAATGCTGCTGTTACTGTTAAGTCACTTCAGTTGTGTCCGACTCGGTGCGATTCCATAGACGGCAGCCCACCAGGCTCCCCTGTCCCTGGGATGCTCCAGGCAAGAACACTGGAGTGGGTTGCCATTTCCTTCTCCAATGCACGAAAGTGAAAAGTGAAAGTAAAGTCGCTCAGTTGTGTCCGACTCTTAGCGACCCCATGGACTGCAGCCTACCAGGCTTCTCTGCCCATGGGATTTTGCAGGCACGAATACTGGAGTGGGGTGCCGTTGCCTTCTTCTATTAAAAATGCAGATTCGCAGATTCCCCAAAGAATATCAGGATTTAATTTCCACAAATAAGAGCATAACCAGAACTTTATGTCAATTTAGGTCACCGAATAGTCATACTCTTTACCATTGGTTAAAAAAAAAAACTATTTAAAAGACCAGTCATTTAAAAACAAATGAGTTCCAATGGCAATAAAACTTATTTAAGTAATTCAAAATAAATGACAAACTCAGTGTTTAAGACCCTGAATAGCCAAAATAATCTTGAGAAAAGAATAATGGAGCTGGAGGAATCATGCTCCCTGACTTCAGACTATACTACAAAGCTAATATAATCAAAACAGTATGATACTGGCACAAAAACAGACAATAGATCAGTGGAGCAGATACACAGATCAGTGGAACAGGACAGAAAGCCTGGAAATAAACCCATGCACCAATGGTCTAATTAATCTATGACAAAGGAGGCAAAAACATACAATGGAGAAAAGATAACCTCTTCAATTAGTGGTGCTGGGAAATTGGACAGTTACATGTAAAATAATGAAATCAGAACATTCCCTAACACCATAACACCATATTAAAAAATAAAATCTAAAGAAATTGAAGACCTAAACATAAAATTCCTAGAAGAAAACATAGGCAGAACACTCTGACACAAAATGCAGGAATGTACTTTTGCATCTATCTCATAAAGTAATGGAAATAAAGAGAAAAATAAACAAATGGGACCTAACTAAACTTAAAAGTTTTTGCCAGCAAAGGAAACCATCCACAAAACAAACAGACAACTTATTAACTGGGGGAAAATATTTGCAAATGATGCTACAGATCAGGGATTGATTTCCAAAATGTACAAACAGCTCATACAGCTTAATTATTTAAAAAATAAATAAATGGGTAGAAGACCTAATATAGACATTTCTCTAAAGAAAACACAGATGGTCAACAGGCATATTAAAAACTGTTCAATATTACTAATTATAGGAGAAATGCAAATCAAAATTTTGTACAATGAGGAATCCCCTAACATTGCCAGACTAGCCATTATTAAAAGGTCTACAAAAGGATTTCCTTAGTGGTCCACTGGTTAAAAACATGCCTTCCAATGCAGGGGATGTGGGTTCAATCCCTGTTCCAGGAAATAAGATCCCACACATTCCTAGGGGCAACTAAGCCTGCATGCTGGAACCACTGAGCCTGCGATCTAGAGCCCATGCTCCGCAACCAGAGAAAGCCCACACAGTGCAACAAAAAGCCAGCATGCCAGAACTCTCCTACACTGTTGGTGGGAATTTAATTAATGCTGCCACTATGGAGAAGGAAACGGCAACCCATTCCAGTATTCTTGCCTAGAGAATCCCAGGGACAGAGGAGCCTAGTGGGCTGCCTCTATAGGGTTGCACAGAGTTGGACACGACTGAAGCAACTTAGCAACAGCAGCAGCAGCCACTATGGAGGATAATGGTCCTTAAAAAGCTAAAAACAGTTACCATATGATTTTGCAATCCCAATCCTGAGCTTATAATCAGAGAAAACTACTTTGAAAAGACACATGAACCCCAATGTCCATAGCAGCACTATTTACAATAGCCAAGAACATAGAAGCAATCTAAATGTCCACTGACAGATGAATGAATAAAGCTGTGGTGTATATACACAATGGAATATTACTCAGCCATAAAAAATAGTGAAATAACACCATTTTTGGAAACATGGATTCACCCAAACATTATCATATTAAGTGAAGTAAGTCAGACAAATATCATATCACATACACAGAACCTAAAAAAAAAAAAAAAGATATAAATGAAATTGTTTATAAAACAGAAACAGATTCACAGACACAGAAAACAAACTTATGTTACCAAAGGGGATAGCAGGGTTGGGTGGGGAGAGAGGATAAATTAGAAGTTTTGGATTAATTTACTCAGCCATAAAAAATAGTGAAATAACACCATTTTTGGAAACATGGATTCACCCAAACATTATCATATTAAGTGAAGTAAGTCAGACAAATATCATATCACATACACAGAACCTAAAAAAAAAAAAAAAGATATAAATGAAATTGTTTATAAAACAGAAACAGATTCACAGACACAGAAAACAAACTTATGTTACCAAAGGGGATAGCAGGGTTGGGTGGGGAGAGAGGATAAATTAGAAGTTTTGGATTAACAAAGATAAATTAGAAGTTTGGGATTAACACATACATCCTACTATATATAAAACAGGTACACAGTAAGGACCTACTGTATAGCATAGGGATCTTGTAATAATCTACAATGGGAATCTGAAAAAGAATATATATACGTATACATACAACTGAATCACTATGCTATACATGTGAAACTAACAACAATATAAGGTAACTACACTTCAATTAAAAAACAAATAGCTTAAAAGGTAAAAAAGTAAGCAATAAATAATGAATAGAGGAAAAGAACAGAATGGGACAGACTAGACATCTCTTCAAGAAAATTAGAGATACCAAGGGAACATTTCATGCAAAGATGGGCTCGATAAAGGACAGAAATGGTCTGGACCTAACAGAAGCAGAAGCTATTAAGAAGAGGTGGCAAGAATACACGGAAGAACTGTACAAAAAAGATCTTCATTTGATGCTTTTGAACTGTTGTGTTGGAGAAGACTCTTGAGAGTCCCTTGGACTGCAAGGAGATCCAACCAGTCCATTCTGAAGGAGATCAGCCCTGGGATTTCTTTGGAAGGAATGATGCTAAAGCTGAAGCTCCAGTACTTTGGCCACCTCATGCGAAGAGTTGACTCATTGGAAAAGACTCTGATGCTGGGAGGGATTGGGGGCAGGAGAAGAAGGGGACGACCGAGGATGAGATGGCTGGATGGCGTCCCGGACTCAATGGATGTGAGTCTGAGTGAACTCCGGGAGTTGGTGATGGACAGGGAGGCCTGGCGTGCTGCGATTCATGGGGTCGAAAAGAGTAGAACACGACTGAACGACTGAACAGAACAGATTTGAGGGCAGTCTGGGGACTTATTTGTCAAGAGGAAAATAATGGAAAAGTCATATTGACTTTTCCTGCTTTTATCATCTCTAGAAATGACTTAGAATACTGAAAAACTATTGTATCACTCAATTTGGCTCTCAAGAATGCCAGCTCCTCTTTCAGTGATATGGAAACAGGTAATTAATGCAGTCAGGCCACCTGGGCCTGGAATGGTAACAACCACACCTATCTACCTCTCAGTATCTGGTTTTACTGGGCCCAGATTGGGGCTAATTATGTGTATCTTCCTTTGAAGCAGAGGATGATTTAAAATTTGAGCATTTAAGGACCTAGAGGGAGCTGTAGAAAACAAATTCACATCCTCTTTTTTGGGTAAATTAGCAAAGTAGTTTATTTCAACTGCAGCAATAACTTAAGACTATTTCCTTCTGATTTCCCCTTCAATTTAATTTAACTGGTGATGAGGTGAGTGACAGAGAGGATTTGGGGATCTAGCTAAAGAGAAGTGGGCTTATTTGGCTTGTGTTAAATAGAACCTATTTATGTCACTCACAATCATTTTCACATATACTTATGTTTGTACTTATAGTTTTATGGTTTTTTTTTCAATGGAAGAGGGCCTGCCAAAATGAGTAAGGTTTAGACTACTCTACTAAACCTGGATCTGCTCCTGCTCGGAAGAGACAAATGCTCAAAACATTTTCTACCACAATGTTTTTTTTTTTTTAAATCATTTCTTTTAACTTAATTTGCTACCTAATTATTTAATAAAGCAAACCATATATTTTGAATTAAAGATGATGATTCATTATTCACTTGTAAAGCCAATCAAGAAATAACAACTGAGAATCTATTCCATACCAAGTACCATTCTAGACCTTGGGGAATTAAGCAGTAATAATGAAACATTCCTGACCTCATGGAGCTTGCATAGTAGAAAAGGCAGAAAATAAACTTAAAAATATATACTTTCAGGTAGAGGAAGGCACCATGAAGAAAAATAAATGTAGAGTAAGGGGTTGGGAAGTGACAGAAAGTTAGAGGGACAGGATTTTACTGGAGTGGTCTAGAAAAGTCTGAGTCAAGCCAGTGATAGTTCAGGAGACCTGAAGGAATTAAGGGATTCAGTCACATGACCACATGAGGGAAAAGAATCTAGGCAGAGAAAGAGTAAGCACAAAAGAATCTAGGCAGAGAAAGAGTAAGCACAGAAGTCCTAATGCAGGAATAATTAGTCTGAAGGAGCAAGAAAACCAGTGTGGCTGGCATAGAGTGAGACTAAAAGGGAAGGTGGTAGGAAATACAGTCCAAGAGGTAGTCCAAATTTTTTTTCATTTTTATAAGATCACCTGGGCTGCTGTGCAGAGAATGGATAGTAGGAAGGGAAAGAATGGAAGCAGGAAGAAGGCAGCTGCTATGGTCCCTGAAAGACAGAAAAGGAATAGTTGGTAATGAGGCCAAAGTAACTTATAGAGACTGAGAGAAGATACTGTGGCAGGCAGGAAGGCTTCATAAATTGTACCCAGTGGTTGGGTTGATAAGGGCTGAGGCATGCTTTTGGATTAGCAATAAAATGGGTGCTGCTGACCATAAAGAACATGGTTTGAATGGGAGTGCTTTGGGGGAAAGTCCCACAGGAGTACATTCAAGGGAGAAGAGGAGGCCAGGAAGTAGAAGTAGTAAAAAAAATATAACTTCTTTCAATTTTGTAACAGGTTTAATTATACATTGATCTATAAGATAATTACTTTCTATAGAGTTAATCAGTTGTTCAGTTCTCCAATGCAAACTATCTCTTTATTATTCATTTTAAATATTGACTAATTGTTGGATGATACCATAAGAAGCAATGTATATTTTTTTGTTTTCTGTATATGAATAATTTCCTATTGATTGGAGTATTATTAGTGCTTTAAATATTCTCATGAATAAGAGAATATGCAAGGAAATTATGCAATGAACTAGATAATCAAAGACATTTCAATCATGCAAGCTTTAATTAAAATAAATCTATATCTACTGTTAGGAATTAAATTGCATATGTGTCTTTAATGACCTGATTGGTAATTACAGTGGTTAAATCATCTGAATTAAAATAAAGATACTGACTTCTCTGTGGAATACAAATATAAAATAGTATATTTCTATCTTAACACAGAGCTCTTATCATTTGATGATTAGGTTTTAACAGCTGATGACATGTACAGTATGAAAGAGTAATTAAAATTATTAACAGTAAAAAAAAAAGTTTTTAGTAAAAAATACAAAAAGGTTTTTCTTTCTCAAAATTACAACCTAGGCTCAACCCTGAAAAATAAGACAGTCATAAGAGAAAGAGGCAACAGCATTCTAGAGAGGAAACACAGAAATGGCTTTGAACTCTAGAAATGAATGTTGCATGTTCTGAGAGAGCTAGCAAGGGCAGTTAACTTACACGGTTAAAGAGAGAGTTTGTGGGAGAAGTAGGCTAGATGGGATTGGGTAAGACAAAGTCTTCAGTAAAAAGACTTGATAGTAATAATAACAAGTAATACTCTGAAGATTGAGTACTTCTGTATGCTAGCCACTATGCCTAATATCCTACATATATCATTTATTCCTCACAGCAAACCTATAAGGTAGTAAGTAAGCTCCTAATTTTGATGGAGGAAACTGAGTCTCAGAGAGGTTAACTAACTCATCTCAAATCACTCAGATGATAACTTCAGGTGCTAGGATGTGAATCCAATCTGACTGTAACATATGCCTCTTTCCCATTGTATCTACTAGTACTGGTGGCAGGGAGTGGTAGATTAATTTCTAGTGGCGTATATCTGAGTGATAGAACTGGTAGGCTAAAAGGGGAAGGAACTTAATGATACACAATTTGAGTTAAAAAACATGACAGTTAACTAGTGGTAAAAAGAAAAAAAAAACTTTTATACCAAAGGGCCAACAACAATTTACCTTTAAGATTTTTTCTTTCATATAAAGCATGCTCAAGATTTAATTTTAAAAGTCACTAAAAACTAGAAGCAAATCGAAACTGTAATATCCTTAAATAATTTATGCCATGTTCACTTTCATGCATTTGGAGAAGGAAATGGCAACCCACTCCAGTGTTCTTGCCTGGAGAATCCCAGGCAAGAGGGGGAGCCTGGTGGGCTACCATCTATGGGGTCGCACAGAGTCGGACATGACTGAAGCGACTTAGCAGCAGCAGCCATGTAATGGGCTCCAAAATCACTGCAGATGGTGACTGCAGCCATGAAATTAAAAGACGCTTACTCTTTGGAGAAAAGTTATGACCAATCTAGACAGCATATTGAAAAGCAGACATTACTTTTGTCAATAAAGTCTGTCTAGTCAAGGCTATGGTTTCTCCAGTGGTCATGTATGGATGTGAGAGTTGGACTATAAAGCAAACTGAGCACTGAAGAATTGATGCTTTTGAACTGTGGTGTTGGAGAAGACTTGAGAGTCCCTTGGACTACAAGGAGACCCAACCAGTCCATCCTAAAGGGGATCACTCCTGGGTGTTCACTGGTAGGACTGATGTTGAAGCTGAAACTCCAATACTTTGGCCACCTGATGGGAACAGCTGATTCATTTGAAAAGACCCTGATGCTGGGAAAGATTGAGGGCAGGAGGAGAAGAGGACGACAGAGGATGAGATGGCTGAATGGCATCACTGACGCAATGGACATCTGTTTGGGTGGACTTCAGGAGTTGGTGATGGACTGGGAGGCCTGGCGTGCTGTGGTTCATGGGGTCGCAAAGAGTTGGACATGACTGAGCAACTGAACTGAATATTATGTAGCTATGAAAAAATATTTTTGAAGCATTTTTAATAAGAAGAAAAATCACTGAGGCAATATTAAGGGGGAAACGATAAGGTTATTGAGAAATAAGAGGATATAAATTCTGAGGTTAATGAAAAATAGAAATATGTAAAAATGATAGGAATAATTACACCTGGGTACAAGGAGAACAGGTGGTTTTATTTTTTATTTTTGTATACTTTTCTGATACAGTATTTCAAAATCAGAAGAAAAGTAAATTAGAAGAAAAGAGATCTCTTTAACTTCCTTTTTATCCAATGACATCTTCCTTTTTTCTTAACTTTTCCCCCTCTTTATTCTGTCCCATTTTTGCTGCTAAGTCGCTTCAGTCACGTCCGACTCTGTGCAACCCCATAGACGGCAGCCCACCAGGCTCCCTCGTCCCTGGGATTCTTCAGGCAAGAACACTGGAGTGGGTTGCCATTTCCTTCTCCAATGCATGAAAGCGAAAAGTGAAAGTGAAGGCACTCAATCAGTCTGACTCTTAGTAGCCCAGTATTTTTGGTGGAAATGGGCATGCCCATCCATATATCTATATATTTGATGATTGAACTTCCCTGGTGATTCACTGGTTTGGAATCTGCCTGCCAATGCAGGGACACAGGTTTGATTCCCAGTCCAGGAAGATCCCACATGCAAAGATGCAACTAAGCTCATGGGCCACAACCGCTAAGATCACACTCTAGAGCCCCTGCTCTGCAACAAGAGAAGCTACCACAATGAGAAGCCTGTGCACTGCAGCTATAGAGTAGCCCCTGCTCACTGAAACTAAAGAAAGCCTGTGAGCAGCAACCAAGACCTAGCACAGGCAAATAAATAAATATATATATATTTGATGGTCCTTGCACAGGTGGTAATACTGCATAGCAGTGTACCAGGCTAATAATTGTTTCTTAACAGAAGTTAGGATCATGGCAAAGCATATAGGCTTTGACATAATACAGATTTATACTGTACAATATATAAAATTCTATATTATATAATATAGGGTATTATGTATCAATTATATAATATTGAATTATACTTTTGCAATTTATTTACTATGTAACTTGAGGCAAGTTTCTTAACCTGAGATTACTTTTCTAATCTGAAAAAGTAACATATATTTTCCTGATATAGGATTGTTGCTGCAATTTAGTAAGTTAATACATGGAATATACCTGGCACAGAGAAAAAATTTCAATAAAATTCAATTACTTGGGGGAAGTGCTGTAACATTCATGCTACACAAACTAGATTCATACATTTTTCCAAACCTGACTAAGCGTGTCCTCAAAAGTGGCAATAATATGTATGTTCCTATTCTACATCCTAAAGAGATCTGCATGGTTGAAGCCGAAAATTGAAATCCATTTCCTTTATGCTCTTGAATATTGTGTTATTTCAATTGCTTGTTTCCAGTATCTCTCACAAGACTCTAAGTTCCATAACCAAGTGTGTTAGTTTCTCTCATAAATCCAGGCACTAGTACAGTACATGGGAATGGCTGGTCCTCAAAAATGTTTGTTGCACAGATAAAACGTCATATTCTCCCAACTGCAAATATATTTTGGAGCTCTTAAGTACCGCCAACAGGAAACAGAAACTAAAGGTGACAAGTATTTTCAGTCTATCACAGCACTACAGTTGTCATTTCTTTTCTTCCTAACCTATCTAGTTAAGCCTAGAGAGAGAGGCCTAGTTCTGCAAAGAATCTCTCAACATGAGCATTCCAGTCAGGACACAGAAGCAACAAACTGTGTGGAATTCCTTTCCAAGTTTACATTTCAGAAATATGGCCATTCTAAACTGTAACTTGACATCTTCAGGATTGCTGGTGTGCACTTAAGAGCACAGCAGCATTTTTTAAGCATACCAAAAAAAAAAAAAAAACCAAAACACAAACCCATCCATTTAAAAGCAAAACCCTAGACATTGTCTCTATTTCTCATTTGAAAAAGCCAAGTAATAATATCGTTCCAACAGATTTACTGTGAGGATTAATGGAAATGCAGCACGTAAAGCACTGAGCACAACATTAAGTACTAAATTAACAGTAGCTATTATTAAAACACAATCTTGAAGTGAACAGCATGCAGTGGTATGAACATATCCCCTAATATGAATTAATTTTTGAACCCGCAAAACTATTTAGGTAACTTGAGATCCACATTAAAATTACACTGCACTACCTTTCTGTTTTGATTTTCATTTGTATGAAATTTCATTAAAAATAAGTTAAAACCTTTTAATAATTGCATTTTAATATATACAACTTTATAACTTAAAATGTAATTTTACTTTATTTTTTAATGACAGAAAGTTATCAAAAGCCAAACCACATTAATTATTAAAAACATTCTGTAAAAAACTATATATTTTACCTGGCCATTTCCAAGCAGAGATGTATCTTTCCCTATGAGAAAATAGGATCCAAAAAAGAAAATAAAGGCATGACTGAAACCCAAGATGGTCCAATAAAGAAATGTTTTCATGCTTAATTGACAGTTTTTACTTATGTCTCTGCAAATTTAAAAAAAGCAAAAAAAAAAAAATCAGGATTTATTATTTATCTACTAAATAATTATTACAATTTGATAATTTAAAAAATGGCTTTTTAATTTAAAATTGCTTACAAATTTTAGCAGAAAGAACAAAACCTAATTTACAAACCACTGCTTGTAAATCATACAGCTGTGTAATAGCTTAAAATTCTCATAACATATTCAAATACAATTTTTCATTTGATAAGGAAATATGATATGGGCATAATTCTTCAGTGTAATTGTGTAAAGTTGCTATTTCTTTGCTATTACTTTTTTGGGGCTATAATGTGTGCATTATGGGATCTTAGTTTCCTGACCAGAGATTGAACCTGGCCTCCTAGTAGTGAAAGCCTACAATCCTAACCACTGGACTGCCTGGGAATTCCCTCTGTCAAATTCTGTTATATTCTGTTATAACTCAGCCATGATTATTTCTTTATGGTGGAGTCATGTGAGCTAGGTTCAGGACTGAGGTTCCTAACTGAGTTCACATCTATCAACAGCTATTATGAGAAGAAAAGTCTGTGCCAATCTTGGGTCAGGGCTTTGGTAACTCAGCTGCTAAAGAATCTGCCCGCAATGAAGGAGACCGTGGTTCAATTCATAGGCCGGGAAGATCCCCTGGAGAAGGGATAGGCTACTGACTCCAGTATTCCTGGGCTTCCCTGGTGGCTCAGATGATAAAGAATCCTCCTGCTATGCAGGAGACCTGGGTTCAATCCCTGGGTTGGGAAGATACCTTGGAGCAGGGCATGGCAACCCACTCCAGTATTCTGGCCTGGAGAACCCCCATGGACAGCGGAGCCTGGTGGGCTATAGTCCATGGGGTTGTAAAGAGTCAGACACCACTAAACAGTTAAGCACAATCTTGGGCCAAGCCCAGACCTAGATATCCTGGGTAAAAAGGTAAGTTACCGCCATTTCTGGATAACTGAGTATCTCTATAGGTGTAAAGGTCAAGTTAATGTGGGAATCATAAGTTAGTCCTGAGTTGAGTCCATGTATCTATGATTACTGGTTCTGAGAAAGGAAAAACCCAGGGGGCCTGGGATGGGATTTAATGGCCTCAATTCTGCATTTTGCATCAATTACTACCCATAAATTTGGCAGGGCTAGAACACGAACTATTTTTTAGGAACTCTAGAGACAACTAAGTAATGAATACCTTTTGTGTGTGCCCATGAAACAGAGTATTATTGGTTTAAAACAGTAAGTGCAAATTATGCAACTGCTCAATGCATTCCTAGGACGAAACTATTCATTCCTAAAAACACTGGAAAAATAATTCAAATATTCTTTTCAATGTTCAACACCTATAAATCATATCAAAACTTAAATATTTCCCTTAGTAAGGCATGAATCACCAAGAAATTGCCTGATATACTTGCTTATTTTTAAGATACTTTTAAAAATGGGTAACTATTGAAATATAATGTACTACTTGTTGCAAGAGGTGGTATGGACATCTAATATTGGAAAACACTTACCGATAGAGGGTGGGCTTGTTCTGTAATACATGAGGGTCTATATGTTGTTCCAACAGACTATATATCAGAATAGGCAGGGATGTAAAACAAATATTGTATAAAGTCAGGTACACGCTGTCATATAGTGTCTAGAAAGAGAAATTTGTAGGAATTTGTAGACTCTAGACTACATTACTATTATTCATATAATTTTAAAGAAGCACCATAAAAATTACATATTTTCAGTTTACACTGAATCCATTTTCATAAATCTAATTTGTTTCTTATATAGACATAATGTTTCTACATTTATATTCTTTGTGGAAACTGGAATATTTTGTTATGTCACATGATTCTGCTATTATAGTCAGATGGATCTATATTTCAAGATATTCTAATTGGATCACTGTGATGTAATTTTATACAATTCTCTTACATGTGTCCTAGGCTTGTTATTATTCCTTTGATGTGCTACACATATAGTTTTGCTTTCATAGCTTTGTCTTCCTACCTAAGCCCTATACTTTCCTTAATCCATGATCCATGAAACTTAAAAACACTGCCTTAAATTCTGATGATAGCTGCTTCTTCTAAATAGTTATATGTGCTACTGTTGGTACTAAGTGCTTAGCACTTTGCCTATTCTTCATATATAGCTTTTATTAACACTGATACTGTCTCTCAGATTATACTATAAATTCCTTGAAAACCTAATCAAAATAAATTAGTCTTGTCACATGCTCTCACAGCATTCTCGATTTCATCCAAGTAAAACATTTTTACTAGCAATCAATGTCCAAGCAGAAGTCTCAGATTTAGAGTTCCAGGTTATAAACAAAGGAGAAAACGGTGATTAAGGGTAGGAAAAAACTCGTTAAAAAACCTCCCAAAAACCTAAGATAATTTAAACTTTCAATAATTAGAAAAAATGTCTTGATCAATTAGAGATGCTGAGTATGGTATGTGAGAAGGGTGCTCAAGTAGTCAGAAGCATGGTTTAGTTATTAACTATGTAATCTTGGGCTAGTTAATCCCTATGGACTTCAGTTTCCTTCTCTATGTGACATGTGTACAAAGAAAAGACCCATCAAGTGTTCATTATAGCTACTGTTAACCTATTACAAAGTTTTCCCTCTGAGCATATAGCCATATAGCTTCAGAACCCTTTTCAATATAGCACTCGTGGAACCTCCATTTAATTATTTACCTTCTGAGATGAAACCTATATGTCATCCCTGGACTCAATCACTATGTTTCTTCCAAATCTAAAAAAAATTCTATGAGTCAAAAAATAATAATGATGTAATCTTCCAACAATTATGGGGCCTGGCTTGATATGAATTTTACAGAAGTACTATACATAAGTTGAGGCTTCCCTGGTGGCTCAGAGGTTAAAGTGTCTGCTTGTAATGCAGGAGACCTGGGTTCAATCCCTGGGTTGGGAAGATCCCCTGGAGAAGGAAATGGCAACCCACTCCAGTATTCTTGTCTGGAGAATCCCATGGACAGAGGAGCCTGGTGGGCTACAGTCCACAGGGTCGCAAAGAGTTGGACACGACTGAGCGATTTCACTTCCCTTCATACATAAGTTGAAACAGCAAAGTCCTCTTATAACCTACTAAGAGTAATAATATCTATTTTTTTAAAAAAGCATCCACAGTTAAAATATTTTTTGGTATTCACATTCACTTCAAACTGAAAATCAGAAAAAAGAAATATTGACGCTAAACTAATTAAATATACTATAAGAAAAGTTATGTCTAGCTAGTTATCTGTACAACTAGGAAAAATAGAAAAAGTCCCTCCAAGAATTTACAAAACCCAAACACACATACTCTACTCTTCATCTAAAAGGATAAAACAAAGATTCTATTTACTTACTTGCTGAGAAAACAAACAGTAGAACTGATATAAAAATTGGGGTGTGATAAAGCACACATTCTGAAAAACAAGATTAAATGGAAATAATTGAAATATTTAAGTCTAAATGAGAGATGATTTCAAAAAATGACTTTTATTAAAGAGTCCAGATAATAATCTCAGTTGAATGGTAACTTTTCTGCCCATAAGAACTTGTCCATATAAAATAGGAAAATAAGAATCCCATTTTATTAAAAAATACCTAAAAGTAGTCTATGAAGCACTGCAAATGTCAGAATGAAAATACCTTTGACTCCTATCATTGCCAAACAATATGATAATTTTGAATTTATAACTATTATTCAATACTTTTCATATACAATACAATTAGGAAGGTTTACTTAAACTTTAAAGGGCTAAAATTACTTTAAAATGCAAAAATATTTAAAATACAATAAATGGAGTGATCAAAATCTCTTTCCATTACAAAAGCCTCAGGTCACAGCAAAAGTTGTTATAATAAGCTAAGAAAAAACTGCCAACATCATCTATTAGCATTATGCAGTCTCCCTGTGTTCTTTCATTGGGGTGCAGCCACTAATTATAGAGATACATGCAACACAGAACACTCTGAGGTAGTAAATGTCCTGGTATTCAGAGGAGCTTAACATTGGTTCCAAATAATCCTATCTTTGCCCAAAGGGTCAAGAGATAGAACAATGTTTCAACATAATTGGCTTCCTTGTAATTCTATGTTTTTATTTTATGCATCTAAAATCACTATACTGAGCAGTTTATACTACTAGACTACCAGTCATTCATGGCCCGAAAAAGATTAAGAACTTCTGCTTAAAATCATAATATTGGAGATAAAATTAAAACTTACTACTGGTTCAGGACAAAGTAACAATAAATCAAACCAATCATGTTCTAATTTGCATAGAATAAAATAAGTGAGAATTTTGATGTGTCCTGACAAATTCATACATCCATGTAACCGCCACCACAATCAAGTTAAAGAACTTTTCTGTCAAGCAAAGTTCTATCATATACTTTTCTAGTCAATTCTATCACCCACACTCTTGGCCTCAGGCAACCACTGATTCGCTTTCAAATCAGTGTGTTTCTATAATGTGTGAGTACACATTAGATTTATGATAAAATAATAAAAGTATATTCCATGGACTATTTTGACTTATAGAAAAAAATTTCAGACTGATTTGTATGGTAATATTAATAACATTCCTTAAACTGAAACCTCAAATACTGTTAGCAATTAACTCATTTATCTCCATTAAACTCACCTTATAAAAAAAATACTGTACAAGAGTAGCTATTCTAATGTAATAAAAATGACCATGAACAAAAAGCAATTTGGAGAGAAATTTAAATCTAGCTATTGCATAGTCACTGTTCCTTGCAGCTTGTCTTCCTTCTTTACCCATGATTCCTGTAATACAGGGGACCAAAAGGTTAGTTCACTGATAGTTGGTAAATGTAAATTTTAAGATATGCCTGCAAATACCTTAATTATCTGTAGCAGCTGAACCTGGATCTAGGATCACTATGTCCTAAATTATAGTAGACAATAGATTCCCAAAAGGTTGCTCTATTTATATCAAATATGTAATTAATACAAAGCTATAACATATTACTAGGCATGTAATGTCAATCTTCAAAGAATTAGAATAAAATAAAATTGATATAAAATATTAAAAGTTCAGGATCTAAGAACATTTTTTTATTTTAATGAAGAGAATGCCATAAAACAGCTTTCAATCTCTATTTCCAAGGAACATAAAAAATATGCTGTATCAAGTAAAAATAACCATGTTAACAGTTTTAAAACTCTCACGCAAAACTCAGTGTGCTTTTTAAAAGAAAAATTTACAATATTACTTGAAATCAGTACATTATTTTATCTCACAAATATGAGCACTTTTTTTGAGGTTACTATAGTTCATTAGGTTTCAAAAGTTATTGCCAGGTTTGTTTATTCAATGTGAAACCAGCATGGAAAAAATTATTTTTTCAAAATTAAAAATTTCTATTTTTGTCATAAAAGGATCAAAATGTTCCAAAATGTAAAGACAATCATCTATATTCACAGCTCCTAGAGAAAACCACGATTTCTGGTCTATATACTCTCAGAAGTTTTCCTTATGCATATTTCATATATGTTCACTTAACATATATACAAACAAGTACATAAAGATGGGATTATTTGTTTTGTAATCTGCTTTCATCACTTTCTACATTATGGACACTGTTTACTTACTACATATGGACATATGTGCTTGCTAACATAGTCATTTATTTTCTTAAAAGGAATTCCTGGATGCCTAAGTCACTAGGTCAAAGGGCAGACGTTTTATCTTTGCTAGGCACAGGCTTTCCCTAGCTGCAGCAAGGGGGAGTTACTGTTCGCTGTGGTGCATAGGCTTCTCATTGCAATGGCTTCTCTCGCTGCACAGCACAGGATCTAGGAGCATGGGCTTTAGCAGTTGGGAGCATGTGGGCTAAGTGAGTTGTGGCTCTCGGGCCTAGAGCATGAGGGTTTCACTAGCGGTGGCACGAGAGCTCAGCAGGATTGGTGCACAGGCTTAGTTGTTCTGCATCACGTGGAATCTTCCTGGACTACGGATTGAAATCACATCCTCTGCATTGGCAGGCAGATTCTTATCCACTGTACCACCAGGGAAGTCCAAACGGCACACATTTAAAATTGTTATATATAAAAATGCATGGTGTACGAATTACATGTCCACTAACATCGTTTAAGGGCATTTGTTAACCTACAGCGTGTGTGCTCAGTTGTGTCCAAGTCTTTGTGACCCCATGGACTGTAGTTCACCAGGCTCCTCAGTCCATGGAGTTTGCCAGGTAAGAAAACTAGAGTGGGTTGCCATTTCCTACTCCAGGGTATCTTCCTGTCCAGGGATTGAACCCCCATCTCTTGCATCTCCTGCACTGGCAGAGGAGTTCTTTAACCACAGTGCCACCTGGGAAGCCTATACCCTTGTCCATTTCAGGGTTTTTTTGCCACTCTGACAGGCAATTTTAACTTACTTTTTGATTATTAGGGAGCTTTCTACTAGAGTGTTTTTCTTATTCTCCTTAAGACCTCACATAATAGGAATACTAAGATTATCATCTATTTTACAAATATTCTTTACTAGTTTGTCTTTAAAATTTTTTTATGTAAGTATTTACTTCTGTCACACATGTTGATGTTTTTCCTTTTCAGGTCCTTGCTTTCTTTGGTTTTGTATTTAAAAGATCCTTCCATACCACAAATAACAGGATTATTCACTAAAGTCTTTTTTATGGCCTTCAAAAATTATTTAAATCCTAATCCATCTGGAATTTGTTTTGCTATAAGCAATGGAAAGGGACTCAACTTTTTCCCCCCAAATAACTAGTTATATCAGTGTTTTATTAGATCAAATAATTTGTTTCCTTACTTATTTGAAACATCTCCTTTGTTACATACTAAATTTCCAGGTGTTCTGAATTGATTCTGTTCACTGGTCTGGCTGTTATCATATTATTGATAAAATCAAACTGTTACAAGTATTGTAGCTTTATATACTCTAACATATGATACAGTAAGTTATCAAATTATCATGAAGATTTCTGGGAAACAACAGTATAGACAATATAAAGAAAGTGAAGTTTTCAAAATGAAGAGTTAATTATCCCAAAGAGGAAGGAGCTGATTTAAGGGATACACTAGAAATATTGGACCCCATCAGTACTCATCACACAGGCAACTCCAGAGCAAGGACTATCTTCTTTTATAACTCTAAAATTTTATCCTTCACAAAAACCCATACTCTTCTCTTTTGCTTCCTCAATAAAATTATTGAGGAAGATAGGTCAAAATATGGTTTAAGTGGGAAATGACTGGTAATATAAATACAATAAAATGATTTTAGTATTCTGAATTTAATGAAAACTTTTGGCAAAAATAGAAAAAAATTAGCATAAAGGTTATTAAATTAAAAAGTTACTTGAAATTTTATACTTTGGTATAATTTCCTGTCTCTAAAATTATCTTTAAAATACATTCCAAAATCTTTAGACTAATGGATAAATAATAATATTCTAAAATAAGAATAATTATCATGAACTTAGAATTTAAAAATTATCTACTGTGTAAAAGTATTTAAAAAGGTACAAAATTGCATGTAAAACTAAACTAACTTTACTGGGAAGAAGAACTGGCAAAGATAAAATTCACTAGTGGTATTTATTTCTTTGAAAATTTGCAATTAAAACATCCTGAGGCTTCCCTGGTGGTCCTGGTGGCTAAGATGCCACATTCCCAAAACAAGGGGCCTGGGTTCAATCCCTGGTCAGGTAACTAGATCCCCCATGCTGCAACTACAACCCAGGGCAGCCAAATGAATATTTTTTAAAAATCCTAAATATTGGGCTTAATAATGATAGGTTTCTGACAGAAATACAATGTGATATATTACACCACTGCATTTAGTTTTCATTCGTATATGTGACATTGTACTTTATTCTACAAAAGGAAGATTCATCATCAAATAATTATAACAACTTTATAAGTTCAAAGAAAAAATATCAATCACCTATGCCAACATGTGCTTCTTGTATCATGCTTACATCATTAGCACCATCGCCAATAGCCAATGTTATTGGCTTCTCAGGTGAGATTTTTATCAGTCTTATTACCTGAAAGACATACAACTCATTAATTGTAATAAAATTTCAATTTTCTTGTATTTATATAAAATTACTTACCTGAAATGATCTGTTGTAAGAACAGTAATAAAAAAAATTAGTTTTATATTGGACAGTAATATGCATTGGGGTCATTGTTTGAGGGATGTCTCCATTAAGACGTTACGAATGTCTTTCAGAAATGACAACAAAACAGACTGCGGTCTTTGGATTTTATGACGGGATGTAAGAACCTGTTAAACACACCTTAAATTTATAAAAAGCGTAATAATTATGTAAAAAATTAACTACAATTAATTGAACTTTGTCAGGCAATTTTTTTCCCTCAAGAAATTATTTTCATTTGATACAGAGGAATGATAATTATTTTCTCTTATAATAAAGTTTCTTAAAAATTTAAACAGCCATCAAAATAAAATTCAATGAAATCAAAAGAAAGGTTTCTTTGGAACACTTGAATGTACTTTTCTAAAGAATTTAGGCATTAGGTCTGTTTGGTTTCCAGTTTAATGTCCGCAGACTGGGGTATATGGGTTATAATAATAAAATAGGCACTGTAATAAAACCCCATGAAGCCAAAAAAACTGGATGTACAGTTTATTAGCTCTATATGTGAAATAATATGTTTAGATGTATATTTCTAAGAATGTACTTGTGACGGTTTCGGTTACAAAAAATATTTGTATAGGTTTTCATTTGAATCATAGCTGGAAATTAAATATTTCCTAACTACAGACCATGCAGAAGCGCATCAGTTGTGACAGACCGCTCAGAAGTGCGGCCAAGAGGAGCTACCCCATGCCTGAGGTCAGAGGCGGCGGCCAGAGGAACTACCCCACGCCCTAGGTCAGGGGTGGCGGCCAAGAGGAGCAACCCCACGTCCAAGGAGTGGTGGCTACATGGGCGCAGGAGGGCCGAGAGGAGCTACTCCACCTTCAAGGTCAGGAGGGGTGACACAGTCCAAGGTAAGGAGCAGCGGCTGCACTTTGCTGGAACAGCCGTAAAGAGATACCCCACATCCAAGGTAACAGAAACCCAAGTAAGATGGTAGGTGTTAAGAGAGGACATCAGAGGGCAGACACACTGAAACCATAATCACAGAAAACTAGCCAATCTGATCACATGGACCACAGCCTTGTCTAACTCAATGAAATAAGCCATGCCGTGTAGGGCCACCCAAGACGGATGGCTCATAGTGGAGAGCTCTGACAGAATGTGGTCCACTGGAGAAGGGAATGGCAAACCACTTCAGTATTCTTGCCTTGAGAACCCCATGAACAGTATGAAAAGGCAAAATGATAGGATACTGAAAGAGGAACTCCCAAGGTTGGTAGCTGCTCAATATGCTACAGAAGATCAGTGGAGGAGTAACTCCAGAAAGAATGAAGGGATTGAGCCAAAGCAAAAACAATACCCAGTTGTGGATGTGACTGGTGATAGGAGTAAGGTCCGATGCTGTAAAGAGCAATATTGCATAGGAACCTGGAATGTTTAGGTCCATGAATCAAGGCAAATTGGAAGAGGTCAAACAGGAGGTGGCAAGGGTGAACATCAACATTCTAGAAATCAGCGAACTAAAATGGACTGGAATGGGTGAATTTAACTCAAATGACCAGTATACCTACTACTGTGGGCAGGAATCCCTTAGAAGAAATGGAGTAGCCATCATGGTCAACAAGAGTCCGAAATACAGTACTTGGAGCAGTCTCAAAAATGACAAGAATGATCCCTGTTTGTTTCCAAGGCAAACCGTTCAATATCACGGTGATCCAAGCCTATGCCCCAACCAGTAACACTGAAGTAGCTGAACGGTTCTATGAAGACCCACAAGATCTTTTAGAACTAACACCCAAAAAAGATGTCCTCTTCATTATAGGGGACTGGAATGCAAAAGTAGGAAGTCAAGAAACACCTGGAGTAACAGGCAAATTTGGCCTTGGAGTATGGAATGAAGCAGGGCAAAGGCTAATAGAGTTTTGCCAACAGAATGCACTGGTCACAGCAAACACTTCCAACAACATGAGAAAACTCTACACAGGGACATCACCAGATGGCCAACATGGAAATCAGGCTGATTATATTCTTTGCAGACAAAGATGGAAAAGCTCTATACAGTCAGCAAAAACAAGACCGGGAGTTGACTGTGGCTCAGATCACGAACTCCTTATTGCCAAAACAGACTTAAATTGAAAGCAGGGAAAACCACTAGACCATTCAGGTATGATCTAAATCAAATACCATATGATTATACACTGGAAGTGAGAAGTAGATTTAAGGGACTAGATCTGATAGAGTACTGGATGAACTATGGACGGAGATTCATGACATTGTACTGGAGACAGGGATCAAGACCATCCCCATGGAAAAGAAATGCAAAACAGGAAAACAGCTATGTGAGGAGGCCTTACAAATAGCTGTGAAAAGAAGAGAAGTGAAAAGCAAAGGAGAAAAGGAAAGATATTCCCATTTGAATGCAGAGTTCCAAAGATTCATGTCAATGTATAGCAAAACCAATACAGCATTAGAAAGTAAAATAAATAATAAAAATTTAAAAAAAGCAAAAGAAAGAAAAAAGAAAATTATAAAAATAAATAAAATGAATAATTAAATCCTCCCCCCAAAAAGAAAAGAAAGCCTTCTTCAGAGATCAATGCAAAGAAATAAAGGAAAACAACAGAATGGGAAAGACTAGATATCTCTTCAAGAAAATTAGAGATACCAAAGGAACATTTCATGCAAAGATGGGCTCAATAAAGGACAAAAATGATATGGACCTAACAGAAGCAGAAGATATTAAGAAGAGGTGGCAAGAATACACAGAAGAACTCTACGAAAAACATCTTCATGACCCAGATAATCACGATGGTGTGATCACTCACCCAGAGCCAGACATCCTGGAATGTGAAGTCAAGTGGGCCTTAGAAAGCATCACTACGAACAAAGCTAGTGGAGGTGATGGAATTCCAGTGGAGCTATTTCAAATCCTGAAAGATGATGCTGTGAAAGTGCTGCACTCAATTTGCCAGCAAATTTGGAAAACTCAGCAGTGGCCACACGACTGGAAAAGGTCAGTTTTCATTCCAATTCCAAAGAAAGGCAATGCCAAAGAATGCTCAAACTACTGCACAATTGCACTCATCTCACACGCTAGTAAAGTAATGCTCAAAATTCTCCAAACCAGGCTTTAGCAATACGTGACCGTGAACTTCCTGATGTTCAAGCTGGTTTTAGAAAAGGCAGAGGAACAAGAGATCAAATTGCCAACATCCGCTGGATCATGGAAAAAGAGCAAGAGAGTTCCAGAAGAACATCTATTTCTGCTTTATTGACTATGCCAAAGCCTTTGACTGTGTGGATCACAATAAACTGTGGAAAATTCTGAAAGAGATGGGAATACCAGACCACCTGACCTGCCTCTTGAGAAATCTGTATGCAGGCCAGGAAGCAACAGTTAGAACTGGACGTGGAACAACAAACTGGTTCCAAATAGGAAAAGGGATACGTCAAGGCTGTGTATTGTCACCCTGCTTATTTAATTTATATGTAAAGTACATCATGAGAAACGCTGGGCTGGAAGAACCACAGCTGGAATCAAGATTGCCGGGAGAAATATCAATAATCTCAGATAGGCAGATGACACCACTCTTATGGCAGAAAGTGAAGAGGAACTAAATAAAAAGCCTCTTGATGAAAGTGAAAGAGGAGAGTGAAAAAGTTGGCTTAAAGCTCAACATTCAGAAAACTAACATCATAGCATCTGGTCCCATCACATCATGGGAAATAGATGGGGAAACAGTGGAAACAGTGTCAGACTTTATTTTGGGGGGCTCCAAAATCACTGTAGATGGTGAATGCAGCCATGAAATTAAAAGATGCTTACTCCTTGGAAGGAAAATTAAGACCAACCTAGATAGCATATTAAAAAGCAGAGACCAAAAAAAAATAAAAAAATAAAAAAATTAAAAAAAGCAGAGACCTTATTTTGCCAACAAAGGTCCATCTAGTCCAGGCTATGATTTTTCCAGTGGTCATGTATGGATGTGAGAGTTGAACTGTGAAGAAAGCTGAGCACTGAAGAATTGATGCTTTTGAACTGTGGTGTTGGAGAAGACTCTTGAGTGTCCCTTGGACTGCAAGGAGATCTAACCAGTCCATCCCTAAGGAGAACAGTCCTGGGTGTTCATTGGAAGGACTGATGCTGAGGGTGAAACTCCAATACTTGGCCACCTCATGCGAAGAGTTGACTCATGGAAAAGACCCTGATGCTGGGAGGGATTGCAGGCAGGAGGAGAAGGGGACGACAGAGGATGAGATGGCTGGATGGCATCACTGACTCGATGCATGTGAGTTTGGGTGCACTCTGGGAACTGGTGATAGACAGGGAGACCTGGTGTGCTATGATTCATGGGTCGCCAAGAGTTGGCAACTGAGCTGAACTACAGCTTCATATCACAATTAATTGGCTTTTTAACTCCTTATTAAAGTTCTATTTAGCACTTAACATTCATTTTTAACAAAGAGAATTATCAATTCATGAGAATCCAAGAATAAGCAAAGATCAACAAAATGACCTCGAGGTGCAGATGAACTGAAGTCTTAGGTTCCTTCACCAGTTAAGTAACGAACTCGTGAGACTTGTTATTGTAGTTCAAATTTGTGTGTCAGGAATATCACAAACTGCTCTCTATCACATCGTCATTTCTAGGTTACAATGATCTATTTCTATGTTATTATGAATAACTGAAACTTCAATATTTACTGTGAAATTTCCAAAGGCCTAATGTATATGGTTAAAATTCATATTATGAGAAGTGACTGACTCCTGGTTAAGATTCATATACTGTATATCACCAAATGGAACTATGTGAGGCATTAACGTTAAAGAATACTTTTAAATAAAAGTATCTCTATGGGACTTGTTATGAAATAAACATACCTTTGCTTTCTGTAGTGGTGCCATACGACAGCACATTACAGCTGAACAATTTCTACAAACGTCCATAAATAGCTTTTCATGCTCCCTGAGTGCAAGAGACAGACTGGTCCCGTCTACCACCAGACCATGCTGAATCACATGATCCTCTCTAATCCTAAAAAAAAGAAAATGATAACTTCTGTAAGACATATACAAAACCACAGTATTTACATTCATTTAGTAAACAAAAGATTCTTACTGAAAAATGGATCATTCACCCATAGACTTCACCATTAAAAAACTGACATGTCAGGGAATAGAGTTCTCTATTTGAAAGTTAAGATGAAGCAGAACTGCAAGTGAGTGATATGAAGAGTAAAACAGACGATATTCAATTTTACAATGAATTATACACACACAGAAACTATATTTTCTAAAATGTGAATTGTGACACATAATTTGAGGATATTCTCCCAAACTGTAATAAAAAAAGCTTAGAAAAATAAAAATATAACTAGTTATATATTTAGCAGGTTCTAATTTTAAAAAATTAAATGAAATCAAGAATGTTCAGGAAAATTTACAAGCTAGATTCACTGTATATTTAAGTAGCAAGGCAAGGAATCAAGGAAACAGCAATTGACTCTTGATATTTAACCCTACAATGGACTGTTGCCAGGTATTACAATGGTGGAACATGGATAACACCTCTCTTGTGGGCATACACTATACTGAGGACTATTTCAAAACATGGTCTAATTATTGGCAGTTGAGAGAACTATTTGTGACAAGAAAGAGAAAATAAGTATGTTATCATAAGTATGTTATTGCGTCAGTATGTAAATAAAGTATATTATTGAGCACACTATTTTGTTCAGCTGCTTCACCCCACTCCCTCTTTGGTAATAAAAATTTCTCAGTGAAAGAAGCAGTGTATAGATTTACATTCTGGAGCAAGCTTCTTATGCAGGTGAAGGCCAGCACTCAAGAGTAGCACTGTGTTCAATTCAGCGACAGGAAAGTACTACAGTTCACCACTGGGTTATAGTATAGCAGGACTGCTACTGAGAAACATTCATACATTTTCATTTTATTTTTTTTCTCAGTTTTATTGAGTTTATTGAGATATTATTGACATATATGTAAGTTTAAGTTATACAACATGATCTGATACACATATATACTGCAAAAATGATTACTACAATAAGGTTATTCAACACCTCCATCCTTTCATGTAAAAACTTTTTTTTGTCTGTGGTGATAAGATTTGAGAGCTATTCTCTTTACAATTTTCAAATATATAATATAGTATGGCCAGCATATGGTACATTAGATCCCCAGAACTTATCATCTTATATATAAGCTGGAAGTTTGTACCCCAGACTACAACCTCCCCATCTCCCCTACAGCTCAGCTCCTGGCAATCACCATTCTATCATTGGTTTTTTTAGATTTCACATATAAGTATTTGTTTCTCTCTGACTTATTTTACTCAGCATAATGTCAAGATTCATCCATGTTATCACAAAAAGCAAGATTTCCTTCTTTTTTATGGGTGAATAATATTCCTTCGTGTGTGGAAGGAACATCACATTTTCAGTGTCCATACACACATTAATGGATATTTAGGTTGTTGCCATTCTTGGCTATGGTGAATAACGCTGCAGTGAACACAAGAGTGTGGATCTCTTTGAGACAGTGACTTCATTTCCTTTGTATAAATACCCAGGAGTGGAATTGCTGGATTACATGGTAGTTCTATTTAAAGTTCTATTTAAAATTTTTTCCATACCATTTTCCATAGCAGCTATTCCCTCAATTTTTAAATGATAAGCGAGAAGACTATTAAATGAGCAACAAGTTATAAAAAACTAAACATAGTGATGATTTTCAGTCTCTATTAGCTTAAATCTTTTTTATATGTTAAAATGTCTTCATAGTATGCTTAGTAACTATAGTGTTGTACTGTATAAGTGGAAAGCAATTAATATTTACATAAACGTAAAAGAATGTATATTTCCTTTATCAATTCTCCAATACCTGTAATCAGCATCTAAATTGACTATTTTTTCTCTCTGTTGGCTGAAGTTACTTAGCAACCCCTGCTATCTACAGGCATTCAGTATAAGCACTGCCTGAGCACATAGTCTCAGAAGAAGCAGCAGCCAAGAGTAGGACGGATCAGATCAGTTTTCCTTGGGAACATTCCCAAGGCACACTAAGTTAGGTTTTTCTCTGGACAGGGTTCATAAATCAGCATACACAATCCATGGTGTAACATTTATGCAATATGGAAAAGCACCTCATAGTTCTGGCACACAGAAAGGTAGCATCTGCTTACTTCTGTACCCTCATGTTTCAACATTTCCCCATCCTCTCCCATCTACTCCATTCCCTGGCCATACTTAGCTACTATCAATTGCATGAATGAGCCTCTCAGCTTTGGGAATTGGCATATATGAGCCACTTTGATTCTTGGTGTTATTTCCTGACAAGTTTACATCTCAAAACAGGAGACAACGCAGTCATGAGTTTCAATGTACAGCATTCTAATGTACAGAGCTGTTTCTAGGATAGACTTGGGTCAAGTTTCCTTCTTTGGTCCACAGACAGCTCTCTGTTCTTGCCTCTGTTACAATTCAGTTGTGATGGTTGTGACACAATATTTACTTCTTTTTTCTGACACACTGTAAGTATTCTGGGAATAAACAACACACCTTAAGACTGTCCCAAATGCCTACATAGGAGACAATGTGTTTTTGAAGGATTAGATACATACACTAAAGCTTTCAAAGGTATGGAATTCTTTTGCTATATCTAAGATTTTTAGAACAGATACTTCCTGAAGTCTGTAAATCAAAATCCTATAGACTTATATGGTTAACTCAGAAAACATATTTTAGGAATTCCCTGGTGGTCCAGTGGTTAGGACTCTGTGCTCTCACTGCAGAGATTTGGGTTCAATCTCTGGTTGGGGAACTAATATCCCACAAGCTTTGAGGCTCAACAAGAGAAATAAAAAAGGAAGAAAATATATTAGACTAAGAAGATGGTATCTCTGAAACATACATTTGACATAGCAAGCCTAAAATTAATTTTAAGGTATAATATTCACTTTATAATACAGGTTTTGTACAAAAAGGGAAATCAACAATAGCCATGATCTTAACAGACTCACCAAAAGCACATATATAGAAGGCTCAAAAATATTTGAAAATACAAATAACAAGTATCTTCAGATGGCTGTATTATATTCAGTTCAGTTCAGTCACTCAGTCGTGTCCGACTCTTTGTGACCCCATGAATCGTAGCTCACCAGGCCTCCCTGTCCATCACCAACTCCCAGAGTTCACTCAGAGTCGCGTCCATCGAGTCAGTGATGCCATCCAGCCATCTCATCTTGTTGTCCCCTTCTCCTCCTGCCCCCAATCCCTCCCAGCATCACAGTCTTTCCCAATGACTCAACTCTCCACATGAGGTGGCCAAAGTATTGGAGTTTCAGCTTTAGCATCATGCCTTCCAAAGAAATCCCAGGGTTAATCTCCTTCAGAATGGACTGGTTGGATCTCCTTGCAGTCCAAGGGACTCTCAAGAGTCTTCTCCAACACCACAGTTCAAAAGCATCAATTCTTCGGCGCTTAGCCTTCTTCACAGTCCAACTCTCACATCCATACATGACTACTGGAAAAACAATAACCTTGACTAGACAGACCTTAGTCGGCAAAGTAATGTCTCTGCTTTTCAATATGCTATCTAGGTTGCTCATAACTTTTCTTCCAAGGAGTAAGCGTCTTTTAATTTCATGGCTGCAGTCACCATCTGCAGTGATTTTGGAGCCCCCCAAAATAAAGTCTGACACTGTTTCCACTGTTTCCCTATTTATTTCCCATGAAGTGATAGGACTGGATACCATTATATTCGTTTTCTGAATGTTGAGCTTTAAGCCAACTTTTTCACTCTCCTCTTTCACTTTCATCAAGAGGCTTTTTAGCTCCTCTTCACTTTCTGCCATAAGGGTGGTGTCATCTCCCTATCTGAGGTTAATGATATTTCTCCTGGCAATTTTGATTCCAGCTTGTGTTTCTTTCAGTCCAGCGTTTCTCATGATGTACTCTGCATAGAAGTTAAATAAGCAGGGTGACAATATACAGCCTTGATGGACTCCTTTTCCTATTTGGAACCAGTCTGTTGTTCCATGTCCAGTTCTAACTGTTGCTTCCTGGCCTGCATACAGATTTCTCAAGAGGCAGGTCAGGTGGTCTGGTATTCTCTATCTTTCAGAATTTTTCACAGTTTATTGTGATCCACACAAAGGCTTTGGCATAGTCAATAAAGCAGAAATAGATGTTTTTCTAGAACTCTCTTCCTTTTTCCATGATCCAGCAGATGTTGGCAATTTGATCTCTGGTTCCTCTGCCTTTTCTAAAATCAGTTTGAACATTAGGAAGTTCATGGTTCACGTATTGCTGAAGCCTGGCTTGGAGAATTTTGAGCATTACTTTACTAGCATGTGAGATGAGTTGTGCAGTAGTTTGAGCATTCTTTGGCATTGCCTTTCTTTGGGATTGGAATGAAAACTGACCTTTTCCAGTCATGTGGCCACTGCTGAGTTTTCCAAATTTGTTGGCATATAGAGTGCAGCACTTTCACAGCATAATGTTTCAGGATTTGAAATAGCTCTACTGGAATTCCATTACCTCCACTAGCTTTGTTCGTAGTGATGCTTTCTAAGGCCCACTTGACTTCACATTCCAGGATGTCTGGCTCTAGGTGAGTGATCACACCATCATGATTATCTGGGTCATGAAGATCTTTTTTGTACAGTTCTTCTGTGTACTCTTGTCATCTCTTAATATCTTCTGCTTCTGTTAGGTCCATACCATTTTTGTCCTTTATTGAGCCCATCTTTGCATGAAATGTTCCCTTGGCATCTCTAATTTTCTTGAAGAGATCTCTAGTCTTTCCCATTCTGTTGTTTTCCTTTATTTCTTTGCATTGATTGCTGAAGAAGGCTTTCTTATCTCTTCTTACTATTCTTTGGAACTCTGCATTCAGATGCTTATATCTTTCCTTTTCTCCTTGGCTTTTCGCTTCTCTTCTTTTCACAGCTGTTTGTAAGGCCTCCCCAGACAGCCATTTTCCTGTTTTGCATTTCTTTTCCATGAGGATGGTCTTGATCCCTGTCTCCTGTACAATGTCACGAATCTCATTCCATAGTTCATCAGGCACTCTATCAGATCTAGTCTCTTAAATCTATTTCTCACTTCCACTGTATAATCATAAGGGATTTGACTTAGGTCATACCTGAATGGTCTAGTGGTTTTCCCTGCTTTCTTCAATTTCAGTCTGAATTTGGTAATAAGGAGTTCATGATCTGAACCACAGTCAGCTCCTGGTCTTGTTTTTGTTGACTGTATAGAGCTTCTCCATCTTTTGCTGCAGAGAATATAATCAACCTGATTTTGGTGTTGACCATCTGGCGATGTCCATGTGTAGAGTCTTCTCTTGTGTTGTTGGAAGAGGGTGTTTGCCATGACCAGTGCATTTTCTTGGCAAAACTCTACTAGTCTTTGCCCTGCTTCATTCCGCATTCCAAGGCCAAATTTGCCTGTTTCTCCAGGGGTTTCTTGACTTCCTACTTTTGCATTCCAGTCCCCTATAATGATAAAGGACATCTTTTTTGGGTGTTAGTTCTAAAAGGTCTTGGAGGTCTTCATAGAACCGTTCAGCTTCTTCAGCGTTATCATTTGGGGCATAGGCTTGGATCACCGTGATATTGAATGGTTTGCCTTGGAAACGAACAGAGATCATTCTGTCATTTTTGAGACTGCTCCAAGTACTGTATTTCGGACTCTCTTGTTGACCATGATGGCTACTCCATTTCTTCTGAGGGATTGCTGCCTACAGTAGTAGATACAATGGTCATCTGAGTTAAATTCACCCATTCCAGTCCATTTTAGTTCGCTGATTCCTAGAATATCGACGTTTACTCATGCCATCTCGTTTGACCACTTCCAATTTGCCTTCATTCATGGACCTGACATTCCAGGTTCCTATGCAATATTGCTCTTTAGAGCATCGGGACCTTGCTTCTATCACCAGTCACATCCACAGCTGGGTATTGTTTTTGCTTTGGTCCATCACTTCATTCTTTCTGGAGTTATTTCTCCACTGACCTCAGTAGCATATTGGGCACATATATTACTAATCATTATATCTTATTTTCAGTGCTTTTAAAATGAGTATTTATTACTTTTATAGTCAGGAGTAATATTTAAGAAGTAAATGATTCTGAACAACTAGTTTGTATATTTAGGGAGTTCTGGACGTTATGCCCTTAAATGTTTAAGTAGCCACAATAGTGTTGGCATTGCATCAAAACCAGTGTCATTAACCTAGATCAATCACCTTTTGAGCTCAAGCAAAGACCTTTCTGAAAGTTGTACTGTCTCTTTAAAACATTCCTTAAATAAGCTTTTCTGTGAAAAATCCAAAATTTAGTATCACATCAATCCCTGCATAGCAAATGTAAATAAAGCATTGAATGTACAGTGACAACTGTGGCACTGTCTTTTCATATTTGTTTTTCTGCATTAACATCACAAGACTGAAAGACAGATACCAGTAGGACATCTCGGATATCTACATATAAGCAACCCTCATGCTTATACTGAAGCACTCCTATTTAAGGTAAAAAAGAAAAAACAACAAAAAAAAACCAACTAGGGCTCCCATGGTGGCTTAGTGGTGAAGAATCTGCCTGCCAATGGAGGAGACAACGGGGGATTCGATTAATGATCTGGGAAGATTCCACAGGCTGCAGGGCAACTAAGCCTGTGCACCACAACTACTGAGCCTGTGCTGTAAAGTCCAGGAGCCACAACTACTGAAGCTCACACGCCCTTGAGCCCATGCTCAGAAGCAAAGAAGCCACTGCAATGAGAAGCCTGCTCACTGCTGGAGAAAAGCCTGCACAGCAATAAAGACATGCAGCATGGCCATAAATAAATAAAATTTAAAGAAATTGTGTTAAATGAGGGCTCCTAAAAAAAGTTGATCTACCTAAAGAAGCAGATTTAGAGAAAAATATATCAAATTAAGAGCATATATACTTATGAAAGTATCTTTGAACAGTAGATGCAGGTGCATTTCCCAGTCTGGTCACGTGAACTATATCACTGGTTGGTAAATGTTTTCTATACAGCACCAGAAGTAAATATTTCAATTTTAAGCTCTGGAGGCCATGAGACTAAATTGAAGATATTATATAAGTTCTTACATTACAAAAGAAGACACAAATTTTGACAAAAATTTATAAGTAAAAAATCTAATAATAATCATTAAATATAATTTTAAAAATAATAGAATAGAAATTTTTTTCTTGGCAGGGGAAGAACATTTTAATTGGGGTTCAAAGTTCATGTCCTCTATCAAAGCTGGCACATGTCCATCTGTTAATGCTGATCTCTAATGAGATTTTACATTTTATTAGAAAAGAACCATTGGTAATGAGATTTTTATTTCATATTTGATTATAGCCAAAACAGGCAGTATATTAAAGCATATTGTCACTGAACAATAAACACAATGCTTTGCCATCTAACTTGATAATAAAATAATCAACACTCTACTGGCTTTAAGAGTATGATATTAAAAGTCCGTTTTTCTTTTTATGTTGGACATGATAGTTAAATACTGACAATAAAAATATACCAAAATGCCATATAGCAGTGTGGCAGAGAAAACAATGAGCTGTCACTGTGATTTGCAGTGTATCAAGCAGCAATGAGAAACGATAAAAGTGCTCTGTCCCAATTACTCAACTGTGCTGTTATAGCACAAAAACCTTTGCTGATGTGTAAATGAACCAATGTGGCTCTGTTCCAAGAAAATTTACGTACACTAAATTTTTAATTTCATGTAATTTTCACACCATGAAATATTACTCTTGACTTTTTCATCCATTAAAAAATGTAAAAGTTATTTTGAGCACATGGGCTGTAAAAAAGGGCAGTGGACCATATTTGGGTCCACAGGGCAATAGCTTCCTGACCCCTGAACTCCATGATGCAGGTAACTATATTCTTACCTTCTGGCAAGCTGCCCCAGTTTTTCAGCACATTCACTGTCTGATTTCTGGTTTAAAAGTTCAAGGATGTTCATGGTTCTGTGAAAATGTCCACATGACAAACTCACACTAACAGCTGTTTCATGTTTATCTCCAGTAAGTACCCATACTTTGATACCAGCCATTCTCAATGCTTCAATAGTTTCTCGAACTTTATCTTGTAGTCTGAAAACAAAAGAAACAAATTAGTAGTAGAGAATACTTTTCTGACCGAATTTTAAGTGTAAACCACATAGTACAAGTAGGGTAATTCTGAACTCCTTAACCTAGGGATGCTACGGTATAGTAATACAACTGACTTTTTTTCCCTCTGGGGAAAAAACAAGAATAACCCAGATCAGTGATCACCTGGCTAATACAAAATCTACAACTGTGTGCTGACACACTTGTCAACGGGCATTCCAGAGTTGTGGGGCATTCGAGGTGAAAGACACTAATCGCCTGGGTCAGTACTGCCTTGATGAGAACATGTATGCATTCTCACAACTGTTAAGTTTCCTTCCTCTTCATTTTGGTGACAGATAAATTTACTGTAAACGTATTTGGTTTTTTGAAGCTCATAGGGTATTAATACGCTGGAGCACATGTAAACTTAAATATAAAACCTACATTTTTATTTTAAGACTGTACTTTGAAGTTGATTTTTATAGAACCAACTAACTATATAGTCTTCACAAATTTATTTCTTAAAAGTCTTAAATTTCAAATTAGGAGATTTTCTTTTTTGATAAGAAAATCTCTTAAATCAGCAGTTCAAAAATCAGACTGCAGACAATAAAGGTCTACATAACCTCAGAGAGTATCAGAAATCTCACAAGGACCACTGAAAAGTAAATGAAATACTAGATCTTAAAAAAAATGCAAACACCTTTGATCTAGGTCACAGAAAAAAACGTAATAATAGACTTAATTTGTAGAATTCAATAATTCAAGAAACTGAAACATACATGGAGAGAGAGGTTAGGGAACAAAGGCAATGAATAAACAGACGGCATGGAATTCACAGGCTAACAGAGTGGAAAGTCTTCAAATAAGTAACTATAACATACTGTCACAAGGACAACAGCAGAAACTACCTACAAAACATGAAGGCTTCCCAAAGAAGAGAATTTTTTATACTATTAGGAGTCAGGAAAGATCTTCCTAGAGTGCGGGTAATATATGAACTATAATTTATGAATGAGTATTCATAGATGGATAAGAGAAAAATGATCCAGGCAGAAGGCACAGCTTTGCAAAGGAAAAAGGCAAAAACAGAACAGTTTTAGTTAAAACAGTCTTCACTGTTGTTCAGAAAACAAGACAGTTTGGTACTGCTGAAATGTAAAGCAGAAGGTGGCAATGGTAGGAGGTGAGGATGGAGAATTAAGTAAGAGCTTAAAATCTTTGAATGGCATACCGAGTAGTTGTCTAAAAACTCAAAACTATACATGGCTGGATTCTATCAAGTATTTCAGATAGCTGACTAGAACAAAAATTATATGTAAAGACTGGGGAAAATTAAAGCTTTAACTTTTTATTTTAAATATATTAAGTCGTTATAAAATGTAAAAATGGAGTTTGTCATATATTAGAAATATTTGATTAGAAAAATTCTTATGAGAAAAATGACATTGACTATTTATCTGATACTTACTTGTCTTCTACTGCTGTAGCTCCCAGTAATATCAGGTCTTTTTCTATGAACTGGAAGACACCTGCCAATTTCTCTTCCCGTTGCTGCAAGGCAGTCCTGGCTTCAAATAAACGTCTATTTATTTCTTCATACTCTTTAGATGTAAACTGCCTATAGGCCATACAAAGAGTTCTTAGCCCTTTCTAAAAGAGAAAAATTAAAGACAAAATTGAATGAAAATAACTAATGAGGAATCAAAAAGTTAGTGAAATAAACTAAGGATACCATTACCAAAAATCAACTATCAATAATTTAAAAATTATCACCATCGGACACGACTGAAGTGACTTAGCAGCAGCAGCAGTGATAGGAAACTGTTACAAAATCATAGTCACCTGAATTATGGGATACATATTATCATAGCTCTTTAATTTCTGATGGGTTCTTAAAAATTATTGCTCATAATAATTAAGGTCACTGAATTGTAGAACATTACAGAGCCTAGACATGACCATAAACATGATCTATCTGTAATAAACTGTTTTTACCAGCAAAGTAAAAAATTCTACAAAGGTACTTTCAGGCCAATCAAAAGAGGCAGCACTAGGTTCTACTCTCTTGTTTTAACCACTACAAATTTACTTTTATCTACTTGTTTTTTAAGTGAAGGGGACTATAATTTCCTGAGGCTTCATGGTATGACAAATTCATAATTCAAATAAAGAAGACTGTAAAGTGGTCATTATCAACCAACTAATACTTTTCTAGATCCATAGAATGAATGATTTTTAATTTTATCATTTTATCTTCACTGGTGATTTAGAATTACACAAAACTTAGGAATATATGTTTGATTATCTGATTGTACCAAGGGTCAATTTTTCTTATGGTGTTAATATCTGAAAGTTGGTATCTAACTTTGAAAGCTTATAAAACTTCTTTTTCTTAAATTTTCCCACAAAAACCCAAAATAAAGATTCTAAGAAAAGGACTCAGAAAGGAAAGGTTTTAAAATACTATATCACACTACTTTAGTAGATTTCTAAATCTTGGCTTTCCTTGATTTACATATGACCTATATTTATAAACACCTGTTTCTCTTAAATAAGTCAAGAGACTATGAGTTATAAATAAAAATTAATTCATTCCATAAGTATTTATTGAGTCCCAGCTTAGTGAAAGCATTGTTCTAGATATTAAAATGACACAAAAGTAGAATATCTTTGTTCTTACAGATGTTAGTGTGGTAGATGAACTAGACCAAAAACTATTCGAAAATAAGTAATGGGAGAAAAGAAACGGTAAAGAGGCAGATGTATAGAGATGAGTATGGAGCAAACAGTTACAGAAATGCAGGAATGAGAGATCATGACGCTCTAAGACTGAGACAGAACTGCTTAATAAGTTTCCTCTTCACACGAACCGTGGCACTTTATTTTTGTAAGATTCTCCTACATTCCTTTATTAAGAGGAACATAAGTCACATACCATAATTCACTTTAAAGAGTACAATTAGGTGGTCCTTAGTGTACTCATGAGTCATGCAATTATTATGACTATCTGATTCCAGAACATTTTCATCACCTTCAAAAGGAATTCCATACACATTAGCGGACACTTCCCTTTTCCCCCTTCCTCCAGCTCCTGGCAACCACTAATCTGATTTCTGGCTCTATGAATTGGCTTATTCTGGATATTTCATATAAACAGAATATGTGGCCCTTTGTGACTAGCTTCTTTCACTTAACAAGGAACATCATTTCTTTTAATGGCCAATTAACATTCCATTATACAGATAGGACATTGTTTAATCCATTCATCAGTTGACAGACATTTGGGTTTTTCCATTTTTTTAGCTATTAGGAATAAAGCTGCTACAAACATGTGTGTCCAAGTTTTTGTTAGATGTATATTTTCAATTCTATGGATGTATACCTTGACTCATATAGTAACTCTATATTATTCTGTGTTGCACGAGAATTGTAAAACTATTTTCGAAGTTGGCCATATCATTTATATTTCCACAGCATGTATGAGGGCTCCAGGTTCTACACAATCTTGAGATTTTTTGTATAACTCCTTTTTTTTTGGCTGTGCCGTGTGGAATCTAATTCCCTGACCAGGAATAAAAATCTGTGCCCCCTGCAGTGGAAGCAAGAGTCTTAACCATTGGACCACTAGGGAAATCCCTCCTTTTATAACAGAGCAATTTGAGGGGTCCTTAAAGCCGTAAGTATACTCTGGCTGTAATAGGTTCAAACAGAAGATATGTTTGCAGGTTAAAAGGTCAATATTTAACCAAAGAATGAGGAACCAACACAAAACGTAACAGAACTACAGAATTACTGTAATTTTTGATAAAAATACTAATGTGCATTAGTATTTATTCTTATTGGTTTTTAAAATCAGAGAAATTTGCACTTACCAAAGCAAATTCATCTACATGAATTCTTGTTTTTTCTATTTCTCCACCTATACATTCAGGGAGAATTGATGATTCAGCACCTTTAACAAATAAAAGCTTCTCACCTAAAAAGAAAAATGAACATTTAAAAAATTGTTATTCGATACAACATTAAATAAGTGAAAGTGAAAGTGAAGTCGCTCAGTCGTGTCCAACTCTTTGCAACCCTGTGGACTGTAGCCCACCAGGCTCCTCCGTCCATGGGATTCTCCAGGCAAGAATACTGGAGTGGGTTGCCATTTCCTTCTCCAGGGTATCTTCCTGACCCATGATCAAACTTAGGTCTCCTGCATTGCAGGCAGATGCTTTAACCTCTGAACCACCAGGTAAAAATTCATAAAAGTTTAGATTTTGTTACCTGAAGGTGCTTCAACAATTACACTCATTCTTCTACGATCTGGATCAAATTCCAAAATATGAAGCAGCTTGTATCTAAGGGAAAAAAAATAAGAAAGACAAAATCTTTACTTTTTTGAATAATATTGAGTGACTATTTGGAAAGAACCCCCATAAGAGATAAAATGATTAATTCAGAAAAGAAATTAATCTCAACTATATTTTTCAAGATGATGGATCATGAGTCAATTAACAATACAAGATAGAAAAAGAAGGAACAGGCATTTATTAAGTATTGGGTTGGACAAAAAGTCATTCAGTTCAGTCACTCAGTTGTGTCCGACTCTTTGCAACTCCATGAACCGCAGCACGCCAGGCCTCCCTGTCCATCTCCTGGAGTTCACTCAAACTCACATCCATCGAGTGGCAAAAAAGATCTCATGGGAAAACCTGAATGACCATTTTGGTCAGTCTAATACTTAACCAAATGCCACATACTTTACATACCTTCTATCGTGTAACACCCATGAAAACCAAAGGATGTAGGTCTTATCTCATTTTACAGGTGAAGACTATTAAACTCAGAAAGGCATATTCATTTGCCTAAGCCAAATAAGCATATGAGTGGCAGAGCAAGGATTGGAATCCAGATCTGCCCAGCTTCATGTTTCCTCACTAAAAAGGGTGACTGATTCTAAACCCTTTTTTCTGCCCAAACACATCTGAGGAATATAAGCCCTCACATTAGTAACAGAGGCTCATGAGAGCAGTGATTCTAAAGCCAGGACAGGGCACATGTGCACAGCTGGCGGGGAAAAGGTCTCTCTAGGGAGCTGTAGAAGAATTTGGTGTGTGATGGGTCAAGTGTGGAAGCTGATAAAATGAACTAGACAGGGTCCCAGATAAAAGTGGTCGAAGACTGGGCACTATTTAGTTCAGAAAAGCATAGTTTGGATGAGCAGGGCTAGAGCTGAGATGTGATCAGAACTATAAAAACCACAAAAGATATATGAATATGATAAGAATGGACGAATTTATCCAACAGTATAGAAGTACTGGAAATGATACAACACTTCCTTAATGTTTGAAAGATAAAAATCATCGGAAAGATAAATAAATTTTTGTTTATTGAGTAGAAACATAAAACTCATTACCTTTACATGTAAAAATAAACACATAAATAAATTCAAGAACCATTAGGCTAAAGTATAGTTGAAAGATTAGATCATTCTATTATTATTGTGATGAGATACAATGTAATACTGACATCATTCTAGAGCAGGCCTTGGTAAACTTTTAAGGTGCCAGACAGTAAATACTTTAGGCTTTGAACATCATATATGATCTCTGTTGCGTTTTTGTTTCTGAAAACACTTAAAAGTACAATTTAGTCTGCAGGCTATACAAAAACAAGCTGTAGGCCAGATCTAGCTTCTGGGTCATTTTACCGATTCCTGTTCTATAGTTTTTAATACATAGAAAATTACATATAGAAAAAAATTACCGTTCCAGTTTTCCAAGAGTTTTAACTTCCATAATTTCTCCAGAATTACCAACAAACACGATGCCAAATCTAGGAAATAAAAGAAGAAAGAAATATAAGATATAAAAGATGAGAGGTGGACCATAAAGAAGGCAGGCACAGTGCCAAAGAATTGATGCTTTCAAACTGGTGCTAGAGAAGACTCTTGAACATTCCCTTGGACAGCAAGGAGATCAAACCAGTCAGTCTTAAAGCAAATCAACCCTAAATACTCATTTTCAAAGGACTGATGCTGAAGCTGAAGCTCCAATAGTTTGGCCGCCTGATATAAACAGCTACTCACTTGAAAAGGCCCTGATGCTGGGAAAGATTGAAGGCAGAAGAAGAGGGCAACAGAGTATGAGATTGTTCGATGGCATCACTGAGTCAGTGGACATGAACTTGAGCAAACTCCAGGAGATGGTGAGAGACAGGAAGGCCTGGCATGCTGCAGTCCATGGGGTTGCAAAGAGTTGGACACGAGTGGGTGACTGAACAACATTTCATATTTTACAATATAACTTGAGTAAAAACATTTAAAATATGTTTAAGATGTATTTTAAAGTACTTCCTTTGAGTATATATAGCATTATTTTTAAGAACTTAAAGGATTAGAGTAGGTACAAAACAATACACACACAAGTATTTCTCACAACGTATTTCACAGCTATCAGACAGTAGCTAGTGGTGCCTGGATCTACTACAACACGACTTCTGCTGTCCAGTAAAATTTGCCATCAGAAGACTGAAGGAATTGAAGGACCAGTAGAAGTGTCATTATTTGATAACACTGCTGCTGCTAAGTTGCTTCAGTTGTGTCTGACTTTGTGAGACCTCATAGACGGCAGCCTACCAGGCTCCTCTGTCCATGGGATTTTCCAGGCAAGAGTACTGGAGTGGGCTGCCATTGCCTTCTCCAGATAACACTGCTAGCCTATAATAAATGTGTTAAAATTTATATAACAAAATTACTTTGGCTTGTTTTTAACTTTGGGTATGGGGATGGGGATGGGGATGGCTCAGCAGGTAAAGAATCTGCCTGCCAATGCAGGAGATGCAAGTTCGGTCTCTGGGTTGGGAAGATCCCTTGGAGGAGGAAATGGCAAACTACTCCAGTATTCTTTACTGGGAAATCCCGTAGACAGAGGAATCTGGCAGTCTACAGTCTGTAGGGTCACAAAGTCAGACAGGACTGAGCACACGTGCAGAACGCAGTAGATTTTTAGAGATCTCTTCAAAATATGACTTAATGCAAGCTTGACAACAAAATTAATGACATTTCACATTCTTATGTAAAATATTTTTATGTGCTTTTTTGTCTGAGAATTTAAAAGTATTTTGTTGTATTTTTACACGTTTATTTAAAAGGTATTTTTCTGAAGACTTGAAAATTATACTTAAACTACCTTGCAGCAGCTTCCACGAGAGCCTTTTCATCTGGTGAAGATGCATAGTACTCCAACTGGGCGGGTGCAAAGCTGGACTGCCAGGGACCATCACCAATGCTGTCAGTCTGAACACTGCTAATCTGCACAGTGTGACAGAGACTGACTGCTTTAAAGAAGAGGTCATGTTCTTTAATCTGTAGAAACATAATTAATATTCACAATAAAAATACCAATACCAAATAACATACAGGAAACCAGAAATAAAATTCTAAAAAATGCCAATAAATACAGTTTGTAATTTGATAAAATAAGTTGTAGAACAAGAGTGCTATAATCTTGAATTGCATAAGTAATAGTAGCTGGCTGCTTCTGACTCCAAAGAGTTAAGACGTCATGTTTGCTTATGACCCTTCAACATCTGACTATCTTTTTAGCGGACATAACCAAATTGCAAGTAAAGGTGAAAATTATTTTGTGGCAGAACTGAGATGGAAAAGGTATTAAATAAATTTAAGGTATTAAATAAATTTATCTCTGTTCCTTAACAAAGTCTTATTTACTTCAAGGCAGAAAGTGAGTTCCTTAACTTAGTCTCATTTAAACACCTAGAGAACTAAAGTAGATACATAATAAGTGACAATTTAAGCTGGCTTATGACTATAAATTCTCAATGCTGAACCAAAGTATAAACATTTCAAATGTGTATTTCTTGCCCCACTAACACATAAAACATTTCCTCCTACAACCGACCAACTACAAAGAATTACTATTTCAAATGAAATTCCTATTTATTAACTTAAAAATTGCTTACTAGTTCAGTTCCATTTTCAGGACTGGTCCTAAAGGAGGAACTGGTTGCAAGATGGGATAAATTGTTAAGATGGGATAAACTAGTAAGATAAGATAAGTTTCCTTCTGAAGAGTCTGGTGTTGGTCCTTCGGATATAAGTCTACCATTGATTTCTTGGTATTTTGTACCATTAATTGAACATTCCCGAAACTGCATCTCGTTTTCTGTCAGTGTACCAGTTTTATCTGTAAACACATACTCCACCTAGAGATAGAGAAGAAAACAAACTTTTCTGTTCAAGGTCTTATATTAGACAAAAAAAAAAAAAGCTGCCCTCTGTTTCCTGATGTTGTTTACCTATTAACATTGATATACTGATGTTGAGAGTACAAATAATTAATGATGCCACAGAAACAGGGTAACACAAAACATTTAAAATCTATATACTTTTTTAAGTCTGTGGCATCTTTAGGTTACGTTCCTCTATAGAGGTGACTGATAGTTTTTGTTGAATAAACAGCAGAAATAGTTCCCTGGTAAAATGAAAGATTTTATCTTGCATGCCCCCTCATGCTGAAACCAAGACCCTCAGCCAAACAAATAAATTCAAAAACAAACAAAAACCAGCTGCAATACTTCTGATGGCCACTTCTACAAATATACTTTAGGTCTTTTTCAAGATAAAGTGCCATATTTATTGTAGTACTTATTTATTGTATTTCTTAATAATTTAGCAAGCACTATTGTCATTAGGTTCCTCTCTTTTCATTTTAAATGTATTACTGACAAAGTTTATGTTATACCCCAATCCCATTTTCCCATAGACCCTGTGGTTTTTAGTAAGTAATTTTGCACAGCATAGTGATTTTTAGGAATGGATATGTCACATTACAGCAGAACTGATTAACTAAAATCCTGCAAACCACAGGGCACAGCCAAACACACTGTTCTGATATACTATAATTTTAGAAATTTAAAATCTTATAATAGAAATAAACCAAAAGATAGGTGGAAAGATTAAAAGTGTATGACTTCTCCCAGAAACCATCTTATAAAAACACAGAAACGAAAATTCAAAGTCAAAGAGAATTAGGAAATTAGGATAAATGGTCTGACACCCAAATAATAAATTTTAGAAATAAAATTCCACAAAACAGAAAAAGACTTGTTACTAAAGAAATAAGGAAAATTCCTAGAAGTGAAGGACATGTTTCTAGATTAACAAGAGTCAGAGTTCTTTGCCCAAAGGAAGTAAAAAAAAGACACCAAGGTGTATCATCATAAAATTTCAGATTCACTGCACAAAGAGAAGATTGTAAACATTAACACTTCCAGAAACAAAACAACAGATCACATACAAAAAACTGAGAATCAGAATAGGATTGGATTTCTCATAGAAACACTGGAAACCAGAAAAAAAATGGAGAATTGCTTTTGAAAATTTTGAGGAAAAATAATTCCCAACCTGGGATGTGTTACCCAGCTAAATTATTAATCAAGTGTAAGAAGGGAATAAAGGTATTTTTAGACATACAAAAACTTAAAATATATTCATCTTATGAATCCTTTTTGAAGAAGTTATTAGAAGATGTGGTCCACCAAAATAAGAGATAAGCAACAGGTGGGAAGACATGGGAAGCAGAGGGCAGGAAATTTAAAACAGATGGGAGACAAAGGAAGTTTTAGGATGATGGAAAAGGAAGTCCAGGGTGACAGCTAAGAAGCTGGCTCAGAAAGAAGTCCAAATTGAAGCAGAAAAATGAAAGGCTTCAAAAGAGAAAGTGAGCAACAGAATAAAAAAGAGAAAGGAAATCCTAGATTACCTGCTGTGTTTGAATATGTGAGAGACAGTTAATACACTCGTCAGATTTGTTTATGGTAAATGAAAATTAAGAGAATGGAAAAAAGGAACAATTAAGTCTAACAAAACCATAATACATAACAAAAATGTAATTATAGTACTACACAGCACACAAAGAGAACTAGGAGTTAATAAACTATAACAAAACAGTTCTAATAATGTCAATAAGTGAATATTTATTAAATCCCAAATTGTGATTTAACAATATTGGGGAGCTATGGAGAGGCAAAGTGGGTATATGTCTGGGTATGTGTGTAGAAGGAACAGTGTAAGGGTTGTATCTCTATATTTCATAGTAAACGTCTCAACTTTAAAAATCCAGAAAAGAATACCATATGAAAGCACAGTGCTAAATAATGAAGAACAACTTAAGATTTCAAATGGGAAACAAGAAACAAGGTGTGGAGCAAAGAAAGTGGGGCTGTTTTTTAACATAAGTTTTGTAATATTTAGTTTTATTAGTCTTTGTACATTTACTGTTTTGATAAAAATAACAAATTAGAAAAATAAAAGGATCATTTTTACCTGTCCAAGTTCTTCATTCAGATCAGAAGTATTGACTTGAGCTTTCTCATTTGATTCTTCATGATAGAGATCAAGATCCCAGCCAATAAAAAATGATCCAAGAAATTTTTGCAGTTCCACTGTCACGTATAATGAAATTGGAATGATGAAATTGTAGAGTACCAAAAAAGCAAGGAAGTCTGAAATAAATTTCAGAATCTGTGGGGAAAAAAAATGATTTTGGGTAAGAAAAAATATGAGAATTTCTTATCATCACTGAAGAAAATAATCAATTTCACATTTAAATCGACTATCAACTATATTCTGAAACAGAATAGCCTCATGAATTGAAATTCATTTATCGAACTGTCCTTTCAACACATTTATTGCTCTTTAGAATTTTAAGGAGAAAGAAAAAAAGATTAAAACCAAATTACTTAATTTGTTACTTTTTGTGCCTGTGTACAAGCCTGTGCCCAGCTGCTCAGTCAGGTCTGACTCTGCAATACCACGGACTGTAGCCCGCCAAGCTCCTCTGTCCATGTAGTTTCCTAGACAAGAATGGGTTGCCATTCTTGTCAGTCCGGGGATCTTCCTGACCCAGGGATTGAACCCGTGTATCCTGCATCGCAGGCAGAGATTCTTAACCACTGAGCCACTGGGGAAGCCCAGTGAATTACTCTGATAGAAGTGAAAATTAATTAATTTACTCTTTAGTTAATCTATAATATACAGTAAATGGAATAAAAATTTCAATATCTAGTACCGAATGCCAATACAGATAATCTAAATTTTTGTGATCTTCTTTAACCATTCAAATTATGCCACAGGGAATGTAATTGCTTATGTCCTAAAATGTAAAAAGCATACCAGTACAAACATGTTGGCTACTCTTCACATGCAATATCCTTTTGATATCCTTCAACAATAATACTTTTAGTGGATGACAGTGATAACTCCTATCAGAAGTCACTACAAAGCATTAAAAGATATAAAATTTTCAAAGAATAAAATTTTCTTTATAACAGAGTCAAGAACACCATAAAATACCTTACTACTATTTCTTTGATGTTCTGTTTTTTGGTTATACCAAGGTTCATCCCATTTTTCTTCAGCTTGCCATGTATATTTCAAGATAGTACTGATGATGGCTTCAGAAATAAGGATTATTAAATAAATTATCAAAAATGTATTCATTGACCTGAAATGAAAAAAAGAATATAAAATGTATCAATAACACGTTACTATACTCATTTGTTTGGAAATTATTATTGGTATTAAATAAGACATAAATATATAAGATATTATGATAGCTATCTAAATGACACAATTTATGACCATTCAATTAAAACTATTTACTAGAAATAAAAGAATGGATACATACGATTACAACCATATTTACTATAGTTAAGCTACTGTTCAAAATGCTTATAGTAAATGACAGTTTTGGCCAGTTATTTTGCTGTAAATAACAAAAGATTTTCCACATTTTCAGGACCTATCTTTATGTGCAAAGATAACTAATATTTGTATAGCACTGATATTTTATAGAACTTCTGTCACATCCACTAACTTGTCTTATGTTAAACAAAAAACAAGCTTGTCTAATGTTTATAAAAATCTGTGAGGAAGAGATTGCATCCTTTGTAAAGATGGTGACCAAAACTCAAAAATCACTTTGTAGATTTCCCAAAATCATACAAGTCATGAATTGACTTTAAAATCCCTCTTCTTTTCACTGGGCAAGCTTAATATTTTATCTCTAAAGTCCTTCATCAACATTCTGTTCTTTTCAGCACACAATTTTATATGGATTTTGTTAGGTATACACCTAGGTACTTCTTTGGGGGTGATGACTGCAAATGGTATTATTTAAATTTCAATTTCTGTCATTGGTGTTTCTCTTTCAATGTCATTACTTAGTGCTGTGACAGTTAATTTTATGTGTTGACTTGACCAGGCTAACCAGAGGGCTGGTAAAACATTGTTTCTGGATGTGTTTGTGAGGGTGTCTCTGGAAGAGATAGTTGGTTCAGTTGACTTAGTGAAGACATACACCCTCACCAATATAGGCAGTTAGTCACTCAGTCATGTCTGACTTTTTGCAAGCCCATAGACTGTAGTCTGCCAGGCTCCTCTATCCATGGAATTCTCCAGGCAAAAATGCTGGAGTGGGTAACCATTCTTTTCTCCAGGGTATCTTCCTGACCTAGTGATTGAACATGGGTCTCCTGAACTGCAGGCAGACTCTTTACTGTCTGAGCCACCAGGGAAGCCCCAGTATAGGCAGGCATCATCCAGTTTATTGAGGCTCACATGGAACAACAACAGCAAAAAAAAGGCGAAGGAAGGACAAATTCTGTCTCTTCTTGATTTGGGACATAAGAGTTGCTGGTTCTTAGGACTTTGGAATTGGGCTAAATTATACCACCAAGTTTCCTGGGTCTCTATCTTGCATTTGGCCGAATGAGACTTCATGGGTTCCACAACCACGTGAGCCAATTCCTATAATAAATCTTTCCTTATATGTAACTTAGGTATAAACTACTGGCTTAGTTTCTCTAAAGAATCCTAATACAAGTACTATACATTTCCTTCTCAGCACTGCTACAGCTACATTCTACAAAACGTGATTGTTGTATTTTCGTTAATTTCTAGGTATTTACAAAATTTTTCTTTGAAATTTCCTATGTGACCCACAGATCACTTAGAGGAGCTCCAGCTGCTCCATATCTGCCAATACTGGGAAACTTCAGTTTCCATTTTCACCACTTCAATACCTGTGTCTTGATATCTCTTTGTAGTTCTACTTTGTATCTCTTATGACTAATGATATACACTTTTTCATGTGCCTGTTGGCCACATGTATATTTTCCTTTGTGAAATATCTGTTCACATCTTACCTCTTTTTTCACTGGGCTGTTTTTATTATAAATATATAGGAGTTTTTAATATATTATTATATATTCTGAATACAAGTTCTTTGTAAGATGGATCTTGTGAATATCTTCTCTCAGTTTGTGGCTTATTTGTTCATTTCCTTTATTGCGTAGTCTGATGAGAAGTTTTTAACTTTGAGGAAGTCCAGTTTATCAATTTTTCCTTTTATTTATCCTATTTGTGTCCTAAAAAATACTTAGTTATCTCCAGGTTGTGAAGATATCTCCCTAAGTTTTCTTCTAAAAGTTTCATAGTCTTAGCTTTGATGTTTAGGTCTATGATCCATCCTAAAAAATTTTTTGGTATACAGTTTAAGGCAGGAGTTGAAGTTTATTCTTTTTTTCCCCATTTGAATATCCAATTGTTGTTACATCATTTGTTGAAAAGACTTTTCCTCACTAAATTCACTTAATGCTTTGGTTGAAAATCACTACTTTTCAATTCTCTATATTTTAACCTACTGAACTATCTTTTCATGCTAAAATCATATAAAACTTACTGTAGCTTTATACAGTCTTGAAATGAGGCAATGCAAATCTTTTAAGCTTTCTCTCTTCTACTGCTTCTTTTTCCCTTTGATCCCTCGATCTAGGTATGCTGCTGCTGCTGCTAAGTTGCTTCAGTTGTGTCCAATCTAGGTATAGATTTACCTATTTTAATATTTGCAAAGAAGCAACTTTTGGCTCTTAATTTTGTCTACTGCTTGTTTTTTATTCTATTGTTTAAAGCCTGCATTTTAAATATTTCTTCTCTTTATTCTCAGATTGGGTTTAATTGCTTCTTTTTATCGAGTGATTTGGGTAGAATTTATGCCTGTTTTGGAGTTCATTCCCTTAAATGATTTTTTCCTTTTTAGCTGCTCCTTCAGCTTTGAACTTTGTCCTCTAACATCTACACACGATAAAGCTCAGGCTCTCTCAGCCTGTGCAGCAGCACAGTAAGTAAAAAGGGCCCTCAGGTAAAAAGCTGCACTCCCCCTTGTTGCTGCTGTCATTTTTCAGGAGTACACTCCTTGCCAGTTTCTGTTTTTGATCACTTTCCAATGCTTCCAAATACTTGTTTATTAATATTCTGCCCAGATTTTATAATTGTTTTCTGCAGGAGGTTTAGTCCGCTCAAGTGGTTCCATTATTATTCAACAGTATTTATTTTAAAATCATTATTTTAGGACGTACAATATGCCAAATATTGTGCAAAATGCTACATGTATACAGAAATGTTAGAAAGCATCCATTCCTCTTTGACACTGATCTTAATATTTGGAGGGGTGGTTTCCTGGTGGTCCTCAGTAGTTAGGACTCTGAGCTTTCAGTGCTGTGAGCCCAGGTTCGATCCCTGGTTGGAGAACTAATATTCCACATGCTGTATGGCATGGCCAAAATATATACATATACATTTGGATCTCCTCAAAATATTACATATATATATTTGCAGGCAAGGGACACAAAAGCAAAAAGGGACTATATCAAACTAAAAAGCGTTTGCACAGTGAAGGATACTATCAATAAACCAAAAAAGCAGCGCACAGAATGAGAGAAAAATTTATAAATAATACATCTGACAAGAGGTTAATATCCAAAATATATAAAAATTCACACAACCTAACATCAGAAAAACAATCAGATTAAAAAATTTGCAAAAGATCTAATTGGACATTTTCCCAAATTATCAGGGAAATGCAAATCAAAACCACGAGATACCACCTCATATCTGTCCAAATGGCTATCATCAAAGATACAATGAATGACAAGTATTGGTGAGGATGTGGAAAAAAGGGAACTCTAATACACCAATTAGAAAACAGTGAGAGACTTAATTTTAGGGGCCTCCAAAATCACTGCAGATGGTGATTGCAGCCATGAAATTAAAAGACACTTGCTCCTTGGAAGAAAAGCTATGACCAACCTAGACAGTATAAAAAGCAGACATTACTTTGCCAACAAAGGTCCGTCTAGTCAAAGCTATGGTTTCCAGTAGTCATAGATGGATGTGAGAGTTGGACTATAAAAAAAGATGAGTGCCAAAGAATTGATGCTTTTGAACTGTGGTGTTGGAAAAGACTCTTGAGAGTCCCCTGGACTGCAAGGAGATCCAACCAGTCCATCCTAAAGGAAATCAGAATATTCACTGGAAGGACTGATGCATAAACTCCAATACTTTGGCCACCTGATAAGAAGAACTGACTCACTGGAAAAGACCCTGATGCTGGGAAAGACTGAAGACAGGAGAAGGGGGTGACAGAGGATGAGATGGTTGGATGGCATCACTGACTCGATGGACACGAGTTTGAGTAAGCTCCAGGAGTTGGTGATGGACAGGGAAGCCTGGCGTGCTGCAGTCCATGGGTTGGAAAGAGTCAGACAGGACTGAGCGACTGAACTGAATACACTAATGGTGAGACTGTAAACTGGCGCAGCCACTATGGAAAACAATATGAGGTTCCTCAAAAAAAGGCAAAAATAGAACTGCCATATGGTCCAACAACTTCACTTTTGTGTACTTACTCAAAGAAAACAAAAACACTAGTTTGAAAAGATATATGCACCCAATGTTCACTGTAGCGTTATCTACAACAGCCAAGATATGGAAGCAACCTCAGCGTCCACCAACAGATGAATGGATAAAAAAGATGTGGTATATGTACACACAGTGGAATATTACTCAGCCATAAAAAATGAAATACTGCCATCAGTGACATGGATGAATCTAAAGGGTATTATGCTAAGTCAGACAGAGAAGACAAATACCATATGATCTTACTTATACGTGGAATCTAAAAACAACAAAATGAAGACAGACTCATAGACATAAACAGGTGGTTGCCTGACGGGATTGGGGGAATGGGTAAAATTGGTGAAAGGGATTAAGAGGTACAAAACTTTGGTTATAAAATAAACGACACAAGGATGTAATATCTATAAATAATATTGCAATAACTTAGTATGGGGACAGATAATTACTAGTCTTATTGTATCATTTCATAATTGATACAAATGTCAAATCACCACATACTACACCTAAAACTAATATTATTCATCAACTGTATGTTAATAAATCAGAATTGAATAAAAATGAGAAACTCTCCCTATCCTCAAGGATACCATCTTTTGTTGACTTGAAACATACATTTATACCACATATTATATATATATAAAAAATAATATATTTATGTGACATTATGTCACATATTTATGGGTAAATAAAATAGTTTTCTTACTTTTCTACTGCAGATCGTTTCTGTGATTTGCTCTTGTAATTTAATGCCATCTTAGTCTCCATTCCGGTATATACAGCAACACCTGAAAAACAAACCAGTCTTAAACTAATCCTCCACCACGTTTCACAAAAGGAATGTACTCAACAGCATGAAAGCAACTTAAAAAAGTCATCAACTGACAGTTGTTAGACTTCGGCTTTCAAGTCCCGGAGGTTTTTGGGAAACTCCAGTCATTCAGCTGATGAGAAAGGCATATAGATTCTGTTCCTGAATGATAACTGAGATATTTGAATGAAAGCGGTATTACTTGAGTTGGAACTGATGGGGCAAAGAATTTGGAAAGATAAAGATAGCAGAGAATGCCATTACAGATACAGCAGATAGTGCACTAACTATAGGGCAAAGACACAAATGGAAAAGTACTTTCTATTAGGTTGCAACACTGGACTGGGGTCAGTTTGAAAGGCCTTGAATGCCAGGATCTGGAGTCTAGACATAATCTCATAGGCACTGGAAAGATAATATGGAAATCTGTCAGAGTAAATGAAGTAAATACAAGGAAACTGCTATTCTAAAAACATGTGCCTATGAGAAAGACTCCGAGATGAGAGAGAAAAACAGTAATAATGGGACTAAAACTGCGAAGAGCAGTCTTGAAATTAGGCAAGAGCAGTCTTATTTAAAAAAAAAAAAAAAAACTTTGGAGTTAGAGCTTTGTTTGAATGCTAGCTCTGCCACTTAGTTCTGCAACCTTGAGCAAGTTATTTAATCTTTCCGAGTTTCAATTTCTCCATCTTTAAATAGGAAAAAAAAACCTCATTAAAACTGTTGCAAGGTTGTGTGACAAATTAGCAAAATGCCTAGAAACAGAAAGACGATCAATAAATGTTTATGCCTATTTCTAAGCAGTATGATTTGAGGAACAATATTCATCATGCTCTCTTCCTAAAGATCTGTGCTGGAATTTTCACTATCAGAATTATTCCTTAAAGGTAGAGATTACAACTCAAACGATATAGGGCACCAAAATTATAGAAATGTGAGAAATCAGACAGAATGGTACAACACAGAGAGGCGGTGCTTAGGAAAACAGCAGCAAACTTATCTAAAGGAATACACATTTCCTAAAATTTAAGACTGTGAAAGGTAATACTGCTAGAGAGGTGTTAAAATACAGCATTATATGAGAGGGCCTAAAAGTCCTGGACGTTTCTTTGGACTTGTTAAACCATAAAACTTTACTATGGTTTCCTGGGATTTCTTTGAAGGAATGATGCTAAAGCTGAAACTCCAGTACTTTGGCCAACTCATGCGAAGAGTTGACTCAATGGAAAAGACTGTGATGCTGGGAGGGATTGGGGGCAGGAGGAGAAAGGGACAACAGAGAACGAGATGGCTGGATGGCATCACTGACTCGATGGGCGTGAGTCTGAGTGAACTCCGGGAGTTGGTGATGGATAGGGAGGCCTGGCGTGCTGCGATTCATGGGGTCACAAAGAGTTGGACACTGAGAGACTGAACACCTAACATACAATTTACCATTTTAATTCAGAGGTACTTAGTTACATTCACAATGTTGTGCAACCATCCTCACTAACTAAGAATATTTAATCCCCACCCCCCACCCCCCCCAAAAAACGCGTGAACCCATTAGGCCATCATTTCCCATTCCCCTACCCAGCTCCTGGGAACCACTAATCTAGTTTCTGTCTCTATGAATTTGCTTATTTTGTGCTTTTAAAATAGATGGAATCATACAATATGTGACCTTTTCTGTTTGATTTCTTTCACTCAGTATAATGTTTTCAAAGTTTATGTTGCGGCATGTATCAGTACTGCATTTCATATAGGGGAATAATATTCCGTTAGTTGGATAGCCTACATTTTGTTTATCCACTCAGTTGATAAGACATTTGGGCAGTTCCTACCCTTTGGGCTATTGTGAACAGTGCTGCTATGAACATTCTCATACAAGCCTTTGTTTGAGCACCTGTCTTCAGTTCTTTAAGGTATATATCTAGAAGTAGAATTGCCAGGTGATATGTTTTAATTCTATGTTTAACTTATTGAGGAACTGCCAAACTATTTTTCACAGCAACTGGAACATTCTACTCCTATCAGCAATGTATGAGAGCTCCAATCTCTCCACATTTTGGTCACACTCATTACTCTCCTTTTTAAAAAATTATGGATTTCTTTCTCAGAGAGCCTAACACTGAGAGATAAGATATAGCACAGTTAACAGAAAACAAAAGAATGAGAAAGAAGAGCTCAAAAGCTAATGGCATTCCTTAAAGGTGAGGAGCTAGTTGACAGCTAAAGGTTATCATTAACTTCATAATTTATCTAGAGTTGACTCAGAGCATAGTGAATTGAGATCTCCAATGTAAGAACACTATTTATTTATCCTTTTGATCCAGTCAGTGTATGTAAAAATAGCATCTGATATTCAGTCACAGATCAGTAAGAATTTGCTGAAGGAATAAATGAGCTAGCAGTTTTAACAATCCAATCTAACCATAATGGAATTATAGTTTACTGCACCATGGTGCCAGATTATATAGTTCTCAACACCATTAATACAAATGCCAGAATTATCTTCTTAGCACGAAGTATTCACAAAGCAAATATAACAAAGTTCTAATCTATTATTCAAAAGTCAGAATTAAGAAAAAATACAACACAAAATTATATTAACACAATCTTTGAAAGAAAATTATCACAGACAATAAATTATCTAACCAAAATAACACAAATGCTGTGCTTTCCAAAATACTTCATATAAAGCATTAAAACAAATCTATTATTAAAATTTTTCAATATATACAAACCAAAAATTTCTTTTGTGTTTTTTAATCTGGCTCCACGAAGCAAGAGACTCTCTGGCCCCAGAGGTCTAAGGGAAAAAATAACCAAAAGCATTAAATATATTAAAAAATCAATAAAATTTAAAAGGCATCTTTAGCAGACAGAAGGGACTTAAAGCTATACTTACAACAATGCTTTCACATAAAACCAAAATCTCAGCTAGTATAAAGCTGCCTAGGCCAATCATGATGTTAGTTACTGTAATAACAAATGTCTGCTTTAGCATTTCAGTCATTTTAAGGTCAATGACTCAGAAATAAGATTATGCCTGTAGACATAATCAGAAAGCCACTAGTTTTAGAAGTTTAGACATAAAACTCAACAAAACCAAAAAATTAAGCGATAACTTAAAAATGTTTTACAGAAGATGAAATTTTAAAATTCTGACCAAAATCAATAAACAGTTTTCAAAGAGAAAATAGAGAATTAAAATGCAATGTAACAGGTTGCGTGAAGAAAAAAAGCAATGTAAACAGAAATTGTATTATGATTTGTGTATAACTGCCATGTTTTCTGAACAATTATACTAGGTTACAAAAGATAACATAGTAAGTGAGTTAGTATTTTTTTAGGCAAGATCAACACTACAACCTGACTACTTGCATTGCATACTTCTTGGAGCATGGGGGTCTTCTTGCTGTTTGAATTTCTCTCCATAATGGAGATGTAAAACGAGAAGAAATAACTAGAAAGGAAAATTGTATTTTCTTAGTGATAGCAAATGATAACTCTGTTATGGATGGATTAAAAAGCTTTAATTTTGTTGATATTTCTTACCATCAGGCTTTTCTGAAATATACATACAAGGTTATCCAAATTAAACAGAATTTGAACCAAATCTGAAGAGGTCTATAAACTCAAACGCTAAAAAAATATGCAATGAATACAGGGGGTCAGGTGTTTGGCTATGTATAACAAGTATGGTTTTATTAGATCATATATTTGGAACACAATGAATGGATATTCCAAAATCAATTATTCAGGAGACTTATTACAGTTCTTTTTCTTTTGGTTCCAACAATGAATAGAAAAACTTCAAGCTCAAGTTGGCATAAAAAATTAGGATATAACAGTAGAAAGCCTCAAATTAAAAATTAGTTCACTCTGGTTGCTTCAGCAAAGAACAAGGCTCCCTTAAAAAACAAACAAACAAAAAAACATTCTCCTTGCTAACATAATTGATCTTTTCCTTTACCAGCCACAATATCTTAATGCAAGTCATACTATGTATCCACACAAGCATTCCATTATGTCACTATAGAAATCAAAATAAAACCCAGTCATTGTTGTTCAGCAGGGGTCCCTAAACTTACAAAGACCTTGTCACAGAGTTCACTGAACGTGCCCCTATGTTAACTTTTATTAAAAATGTGAATCCATTCTGATGCATATTTTTGGTGGATTTTATTAAAATAAATTCTCAGTTCTTTATGGTAGTATCTTATTTTATGCAGCCAGTATAACTGAACATCTCCAGAAAATAGGTGGAATGCTAATTAGACATTCAAGGGTTGATTCCAAGATTTATTCTGAATTCAGCTTTGTGGTCATGAGTAACAATGTAATCTCACCCTATCAGAGAATCTTTGAAATGACAAGAAGTTTTTCATGTAGGTACCAGAAATTAACCTGAATATTGAGGGAAAACAAACCAAAACAACCAATTAACCAAACAGAAGAGTAAAGAAGTTCTAGATTGCCCAGTACTCTAGTTTGTGAGGAATGATTTTGAAGTGAAGACCATAAGACATTTTTTGTATTCTAGACTTAGGTGGTGGTAGTTTAGATGTGTAAGAATGTGAACAGGAACCAGTGTTTCCTTTATGTTACTATCTCATATTATTAATACTACCTAATATAAGAAATACTAGTATACCAATAATCTTACTAACTTATTTTAATGTTATTTCACGGCATTTGCTTCATCCTCGTCTCATTTGCTGCTGCTGGAAATTTGCTAGAAGATGAAATGTTAAATGTTTTCAACTCTTTTTCATGACCCCATTGCTTACTTATCTGATCTCCTTGTAACTTGATTTTACTCCCTCCCTCAAACAATTTTCACTTAAAAGTGACTGGATAATGCAAATTTATTCTTACCTTACAATTTCTTCCATTTGTTGAGTTATTGTCATTCGTCCCATGAATCTATCAAAGAATTCATCATGTTACAAAAAAACTAATACATTTATGACATAAATAGGTGGAAAATTTCAAGAAAGTTTTGGCACTATTCTTATACATGAAACAAAAGCAGTCTTTTGCATGTACGAATGATCCAATATTCATACTAGAAACTACAAAGGTAAATCAGTCACTAAGCTTTAAAAAATTAGTATTGTTAGATTCTCAGGGAGTGATCAGTGGTGCTGTGTTCCCTCTCATGCTCTTCTGCTTCATCCCATCCCATGTGTGGAGGAGCAGTGTAAAGCCTCCCCTACCATGCAGTGCGTCCCCTGCCATCCCATGCATGGCCTTCCTGGGTTTGCAGATGATGTCCAAATATGTGTCGGTGGCATAAGCTGTTGCTGCTGCTCACAGCTGTCTCACTGGCTCCTTTCATGGTTTATTTCACCCACTTTTGCCATCAAAACTGTAGCAGGAATTAATGGCCTAGAGGCTGGCCAGTTGCTAGTCATTTCTGCTTCCATCATTGTCTTCAACCTCCTAGTGGAGCTGGAAGGCGATTATTGGGATGATCATGTCTTCTCCTTCCACTTTATGCCTTTTTTTCCTACCGCCATGGGACTGCTCTACCATAACGAGTAGCAGAGAGCTTCTGGCTAGTGACAGTGCACCAGAATGAGAATGAGGACAGAGCCTCCATGGAGTGTGACAACATGACCCTCATCCACTTGCTACTTAAAGTCTTTGGCCCCATAAGTGAGAGAAACCTCTGCTGTTGCTGCTGCTACAGGCCGTGGGTGGTGCTGTCATCTTCTCCATGCTGAGCAGCTGTCCAGCTCCTCCGTGTCAAGAGTCCCCCGATCCACTGCACTTTGATTCACAGCCTCCAGGCTTTCTAACTCTGGCTGACCCCTTCTGAACCAAGACTGCTTCCCAGCCCAGGCCTCTGCCACCCTTCATTCTCCTCCAGACTGTGACCTCAGCATCTCATTCTCCTTGTGACTACTGACATCCTGGGCCTTTCTTGCCCTCTAAAAACTACTGCTTGGACTCTGCCTATGGCTTTCTTGAATTTGCCACTCTCCCTCTCCATTCTGTTTTGCAGCCTCCTAAGGCAGAACAATGTAGTTTTTATTCAATTATCCACAACTCTGACACTCAAGGAGTATGTTGGGCCTGGGAATAGAACCCTGGTGGGGGTACAGGGATACAAGTTCAAAGATGGCGTGATATTTGGCTATAAATCATGTATTCTGATTAAGAACAGACCAGGGGGTCAGGTGCTCCCAGTGATGACAATAAAATGCTGTATTTCTTATTTTAAAAAGCTTTTTTAAACTTCCTCCCCATTTTTCAAATAAGGCAAAACCACTCAAAGCTTAGTCACATTTGATCTCATTATTAATCTTATGCTTTCTTAATGCTGCATCATTTTCTAGTTTCAACAATCTTTTCATAATTCATCCTTTTCTGAGACTTAGAAATAACAGCAATATAGAACTCAAAGCACTGAATTCTTCACAGTTAAATCTATCTTATAATTCAAATGCACAGAACTTCAAATTTTTATAGTTAAGTGGAAAATTCCACATTGTTTTTGTTTTTGATGAAAATGTAAGGTTTTTATACCACACAGAGAAAATTCCATTATAAATATATGGATCCAGAACAAAGATATGCAAGAGATCTGAAAAAGCCAATGACTAATGATAACATCTTAAGCCAATAAATGCAGAGAATGACAAAAAGCTGAGGTCAATTTTTACAATGTGGTTGTGATTTTTACTCTTACCCGTTTTTGAGTAAAAATGAGTAAAAACGTTTTCTCATGGAAGTTTTTAATAATGAAAGTTGTTTCCATTTCATAGATGGCAATAATTAGCATATAGCTTGCTGAAAGATGACTTACAGTGTTAAAATGAGTTAGTTCCTAACACACACAAAGACATCGCCCTTCATGGAGCACATATACACATGTGCCTCAGTGCATATATACACACACACACACCATTAGATTATTTTCTTCTAAGGAAATAACTTTATTTCCCTCATAGCTACTAGTATTGTTATAATGTTTACTGCTATTGTTATAAAGCCAGTTCACACCAAAGTAGAAGATAATAGGGAGGAACATGTGAATAAAAGCACAGCTTTTAATTCTTCAGCTTAGAATTCTGCCAAATTCTGCTTTTAGCTTTGCCCCCATTTAATTGATCTCCTGCCTTGCTCCCCCTAGTGATGTCTTCAAACAGCTATTTCATTGTATGTTTATGACTGTAAAAAATGAGATCTGTAAACAGAGTTAAAATGAATATGGTGACTATCATATCATACCTGTATAAGTCCGCTTCTGGTTGCTGACATTCTACCACAGCTATGAGAGTGTCTAAATTGGCAACTGCTGTAATACTGCTGTTTCTGGAACTGCCACATGTGTCTGAAAAAAAGAAAAGTTAAAGCCCATAGTTTTGAGATCTAAATGGGACCTTAGACATCATTTATTTCAAATCTCTTTTACAAATGAAATCATAGTATTCTGTACTTGAGATAACTAAGCTAGATGGCAGAAGAGAAAAGAAAGAATGTAAAGTAACAAGCAGTAAAAGGAGCTACTGTGACTACCTGTCTACAAAGGGCATTTGCATACAAGGATATGAAGTCTGTGTGTTAATAGTCATCACTGCTCAAAGTTTACTGCAAATAAATTTAATACATAGAAAAAAGTGAATCAAGTAAAATCTTTGATTGTACTTTGAAAATTGAGAAAAATTTAAATGTGCCCTCTATTTAAAAAAGCACCAGAATATTTAAAGATTATAGTTTCTCCAAAGCACTTTTTACTTTTCTTAACTTGCCTAAACCATGTGAGGCTAACCTTGAAGTAAAATGTATACTTTCATGAAGTAATTAACAGTAATTTAAAACATTTCTCCTTTTACTAGGTCAAACTTTATTACCTTAATCAAAGGAAAATATCACTATAATCCAGAGATGTTTTGTTCACCAAGAGCCACACTCAAACATACACATGTACAAACCTTCAGGTTAGTTTCTCCATCCAAACTAGCAGTTGTAACGTGACAAGAACCATCAAGTCGATCTGAGGACAGAAGCACCAAATCTGCAGGGAAAATTTCATTTTTGGCTACTCGAACAATATCACCCACCTATGAAGAATTTTGGGGAAAAGTGAATATATAGATTTTAAAAGGAAGGACTTATTTTTATTTGGTTCTAAACAAGTGGCCTACTACAAAATTTTAATGTAGGAAAGCAGACTTTAACTAAAATATAATCAGATTAGAATTTTTGCTTTTAAATTATAATTGATTTCTATTATTTATTAAATGCATACCCGAATGTTTTTTGATCTAGTTGTTACAAGGCCACCACTTCGAACAACATAAACAGGAGCTCCATTTATTCATTATCTGAGATATGTCTTAGCCAGTCTTCATAACCCTGTAAGCATCAAAAGAATAAAAAAAAGCCCCTCTTAGTATAATTAGAAGGGGTGTGTGTGTGTGTTAGTCGCTCAGTTGTGTCTGACTTGCCCACCAGGCGTCTCTGTCCATGGAATTCTCCAGGCAAGAATACTGGAGTGTATTGCCATTCCCTTCCCCAGAGATACTTTTTATCAAATGAGAAACGGAAACGTAATTTCCCCCCAAACATTTCATTCATTAGAACCATGTGAGACTACTTTGGCATTCATTACTACTAGAAACACTCTCTTCACTTGATTTTCATCACACACATGTTCCTCGTTTTCATAGTACCTCTCCAGTTACTTCTCAGTTTACTGTGGGAGGGTCCTTCTATATCATCTTAATGGGCCATTTTTCACTCTTCTCTTACTTCCTACTACCCAGATTCTTTATCCTCGTGTCTTCAAAAAATCTGAAATTTATATCTCCAGCCTGTATCTCCAGACTCTAATAAACTTGAATATCCAAATGCATTCTTAATATTTCTATTTTGATGTCTCATAAATAACATTAAACATTTCAAAACTAAACTGATGATGTTATCCTTAAAATTTGCTGCATTTCCAATGTCTCCCATCTTGACAAATGACTCGTTTTGGAAAGAGACAGGTTGTAAGTTATTATTATTATATTAAACTCACTCCTTTGGCAGATGTATTATAAATTCACCAACATCTTTTCAACTTAGTTATAGCATCATGTTCCAACTAAATCCACTCTATTTGGCTAAATTTATACTGGGAAACCAAGGAAAGAAGTATTTCAACATTTAACACTTTCTTAAAAATATTCAAGAGGTTCATTCATTCATCTATTCATCTATCAAATATTTATTTCATGTCAAATATGTGCATAACCTTGTTCTGGTCACTGGTAACATACTGATAATATAAAACAAAGTCTCTGCCCTCAGAGAACTAAACATTCAAATGAAGGTGACAGAGAAACTAATAAACAGCATTTATTCAACAGAATAGGTAGTTAATGAGAAATGATGTAGGCAAAAAGACCAGAGCAGCGAATGAGACAGTGACACAGAGGTCAGGAAAAGCTTAAGGTGTCCAAGAGGTAATAGTTGTATTTGCAAGCACAAATTGTTATGTGTGTGTGTCTGTGGAGTTCAGAGCATAGTTTCAGGATACATGTAAATTTAAACCCACTAGACTTGATGAAATCACCAAAGAAGAAATTATATATAAAAAAGAAGTCCAAGGGACAAATATTTGTTACTCTAATGCAATAAATGACATGTACAAAACCAAATGAATATGCAGTTGTATTAAGTGATCTGGATGCTTACTGACTTACATAAATCCTAGTCTCCAACAGGGCAGTGAATAAAGGGAAATCAAACTTACAGCAGTAGCATGCTATTCAGACACATTAGATTAACTTAATTTATAGACTTCCCTTACTTTTATCAAATAAGTAATAAATATACATCTCAAAATTATAAAATGTTTGCCAATTGTTTCTATGTCAATTTAAACCTTACCCCTAAATCTTACAAAATGAAAACTTATCAAACTGGCACATGAAAAATTCAAATTAACTCTTTCAAGAAGGGAGCAGTTCTGAACAGTTGAGCTTCTGCCAAGATATTTTGAGAAGTGGTAGCTACATAAAGATGATGCTTCTAGGGATTTTTTAAATTTCTTGTCATATTTATCTAATAATACTGTTTTTCTATACCTAGATTTTAATATCAAATCAGATCTAGTTGAAGCTATTCCCTTAGAACACAACTTTACATAAAAATCAATTTCACAGAGAAAGTTGTAAAAAGTAGGAAAGCACTATACAATTTTTATTCAAAAATGTTCATGCCAGAAGTACATGCTTCACTCCTAAACATATTCCCTTCCTTTGAATTATATATCCTTTAAATACTACCAAACTCTACAAAGATGATTATAATAATCTGTTTCACACATAACTTGGTTTGTACACACAAAATGCTTGCTTTTGGATACTTCTTAGTATGTTAAAGGAACAACATACTTTAATCATTGTAATCATCCCATCAGTCACCAAGTACCTGATAAGAGTGGCTTACCTCAGTTTAATTTTTACCATATGCAAAATCAAACAAATTTGCTTTTTTTCTTTTTATAATTTTATTTATTTTTCTGGCTGTGCTAGGTCTTTCATTGCTGTGCGGGTTTTTCTCTAGTTGCAGGGAGCAGAGGCTACTCTCTAGTGCATGGGCTTCTCACTGCAGTGGCGTCTCCTATTGCAGAGCACAGGCTCTAGGGCACTCAGGCTTCAGTAGCTGTTGATTCCTGGGTTCTAGAGCACAGGCTTAGAATTTGTGATACAAAGGCTTAGTTGTCCCATGGTATGTGGGACCTTCCTGGATCAGGGATTGACCCCATGTCTCGTCTCCTGATTTGGCAGGTGGATTCTTTATCTCTGAGCCACCAGGAAAGACCTAAATTTGCTTTCTTATGAAAATTACTTTGCAATAATAAATCTTACTTTGGAGGAGAAAACTTCTGAATGACTTGGGAAGAAAGCAAGCAACAGAAAATATTTCATACCTGCTTTATGGCAGTAACTGTTATTACAAAGAACAATGGAAGTCCACTGGTAACTGGACTGGTAGGTGTATCAATCATAAGCTGCATTAAAAAAGAAAGAATGCAGAGTATTATATTTTATATTGTACATATCACTATTAACATCTAGAATTTTATAATTATTGGGAAATCTGAAAACATTATACAAAATATGTACCATAGTTCAGATGAAAAAGTAACTTGAGAGAGATTATGCAGTGAATGTAGTTTACTTCACAGTTTCACAAGTACACTTTGTTAGCTATTATATGGGGTTAGTAGACTATCTAAATCTATTGCATACCCACAAATATTGCTAGAGTGGACTCAGTTTCTCTGCTTTCTTAACACATAGAGTAATTAAGGTCTTCCTCAGTATTTGTCTTGGAGGGGAGCTACAGCTATTCAGAATTTCAATTCACATTTCTTTGCCCATCCAGAGAATGCTAAAAAAAAAAAAACTGTCAATTTTTATTCTGGGATCCAGAATAAACTCACACTGGAGAGAAAACAAGAAATGGGACTAGGGGTTTCTTTCTACAAGTGATTTTGTTACAGCTAGTAGAGCAAAGGGGTACAACTTGGAAAACAAACAATGCTGCAATTATCTGAATCATACAATTCATGTTTCAGTAACTGCTTTATAAGAAATATTTGCAGTAATTATACTTGGTTATTTAGAACATGGGTCTAATAATTTATTAATATTGGTTTACTCTGGTTAGGCCAATTAAGTTTGTTCTAATCCACAGACAGGATGAATTCCTGATCTTAGGCAGTAATTTCACAAATGTATGTTACTTGTATGTAATAAGTGTAAATTTCTCGTTTTTTTTGACTTAACAAGCTGATGGTCTACTGATTAAAGAACAAACAAAAAAAACCAGAAGTTCCTTTTCTGCTCACAAAGGGAAGCAATTAAAGAAAAGGTTCCTCAAGCTCTAAGATGACTACTTCACAAGTTTTTTTTCTTTTGAAGGTCCAGGTTCTATGGAGAGAAAAGTTCAGAGTTTATAAAAAAACTCAGTGCCACACTGAAAGAGACTGCTAACGTATCACCAGAAAAGAAAAACCTCTTTGAAGGAAAATGACAATCACTAATTCTAAATCTTGGTTTATACTCAAGTTTCATACTGTTCTCTTGATATTCTGATATTAGGGGGGAAAAAAGCACAATGTGAAAAACTAAAAACTGAAGAACTTAATGAATATAGATTTAAGTTAAGAAAATGGCCTCCTGGTAAAAATCTATATTCATGGAGATTCTTAGAAATTATAATAAAAACTTTAAAACTAAAATCTATAAATTAAAAAAAAGAAAAACCAAAGGAAGATTAATTTTGTACAAAGATGGTTCCACAGGCAAAAATGTGCCAAAAAGAACTGCTGTATATTAAAAGCCAGAGTATTTATTTTCTGAGGCAGAACGTTTGAAAGGATGATGCCATTTTCTTGGCTTTAATTAGATTATCAGCACTATAACACGTAAGTGATAAAACAAAATACAACGGATCTTAAAATTCACTGGCTTTTTTTCAGACACCTAGATGTGACTTACATTACTATATTCACTGAATACAATGGGGAAGCTCTGCAGAAAAAAAAAATGGGTCCCATAATCATACGGTTTAGAATGCAATGTTAACTTTTCCTTGAAGATATATGTTTAGCATTCATGTCTAACAACTTAACAATTTATGGAGTGATAAAGCTTACCTGAACCAAAAATATAATAAGAAAATAAAAGTTTGCCACTCTTCTGAATTGTTCAAATAAATTTTTTGGAACAAAATTCCACACAGTATACTGAAAAAAAAAAAAAGTTAATATTTTAAATAATATGTATTATATACAAATAATAAGAAAACTTGTACACATCAGATATACCAAGCCCTTACACAAATTCATGTAATTCGATGCTACAAAAACTATCTGGTTTTTAGAGTTTCAGGGCTTTTATTCTACTTTTAACCTTTCGCTATTTATTAGTGATTTTAGTATAACTTTAAAAGAGATAAAGGAACCTATCAATTTTGCTATTACACTCCTAGTTTTTTTAGAAGTTGGAGATGGCAGATCTAAAATAATATTTTAATATTTTGGATTTTGATTACACAAAACTAAACCTAATGTTGAAAGATGAATTAAGGGACTTCCCTGGTGGTCCAGTGGCTAAGACTCCACGTTTTCAATGCAAGAGACCTGTGTTCGATTTCTGGTCAGGGAATTAGAACCCATATGCTTCAACTATGAGTTCAGGTGCCACAACTAGGACCCAGGGCAGCCAAATAAACAAAAATAAATTTAAAGATGAATGAAGAGTTGATAAAAATGCTCACACTGGATTCAGTTTACTTTAGGTTTCGTGAGAAACAAAGGAGACAGTATAATTCTTCAAGTACTCCTCAGTAAGCATGGGATAGGAAATGTGAAAAAGATTAAAAATTACTTTAGTTAAGTGATCACTGGTATAACCATGAAGAAAATTCATAAAGGATGTGAAAATCTGTCACAATGTCTATGTTTACAGTGAGGCAGTAGAGTATAATGGTTATAAACATTGATGGTAAAAGGTTAACAACTGCTGTGATCTAAATCCTAATCCATGGTCACTGAAGGACCTTGGATTTTATTGCTCTGTATCTCATTCTATGCTCTATAAAATGAGGACAGTTATAACAATCATACTGTATAGGTTGTTACAAAGATTAAATGAGCCGATATATTTATACAGTGCTAAGGACAGAACCTAGCTCACACTAATCACTGTGTGCCTGCTGCTGTATTATTAATCAGTCTGCAGGTCTATAATGCTACATTATGGGGGCAGGTTAACACCATACAAATTTTACTTGTGCCACTCACTACACACAATTATGAATAAAACAGGGAAACACTTTACAGTATTTTTACTTTACCCAATGTCCATTCACCGAGAATATAAGATCCCTGGGGCTAGGAACATTGTTTTATTTACTGCTCTATCTTTAGCACTTACACTATAGCACACAGATATCAAAAGGCTAGCAGGATAAATAAATAGGCAAACAAATAAACACTGATGGAAAAAGATTTCCATAACTCTCCTGGTGTCAGGTAATGAATGAAGCCTTACTGGTTATCGACTAATTCAAGATTTTCTGTGGTACAATGGAAGATGGTTCTAACTTCTGAATTTCTGTAGGTCAGAAATTCACTTCTTAGTCAATTTTTTCTGGCCATGCTGTATGGCTTACAGGATCTTGGTTTCCCAACCAGAGGTTGAACATTTGTTCTTGGCAGTGAAAGTGAGAAGTCCTAACTACTGGACTGTCAGGGAATTCCCTTAATCACATTTTTTGAGACCTAAAACATTCACATATGAACAATTTTATAAATATGCCTAGGTTCCCAGAAGAGCCCACGAAAGCCTATTTGACTCAAGGGTGCATAAAAAATAGGACAATACCTAACAGCCTTTCTTAGGTGAATTGTAATTTTAGTCCTAATCTGGGATACCTGAAACATTTCCTGTGGTCGTAGTGTCACCAGTGGTTCTAGAATCTGAGATTGGGAACCATGTTCAAGACTCTAGAGAGAAGAGAGGCAGATACTTCCTGGAACCAAAAGAGGTCACTGGTACATGAGACAATTAATTCTGGGTCAAACCACTGCCAGCTGATCTTAACTGGAGTAAAAAGACAGCTGTCCCTACAAGGGTCATAGTATTTCCACACAACTTTCTTAGTCAAACTGTATAAAACTTTGTAAGAACTAACTTGACAATGTTCTAAGTTTACATCTATCTATTTGAATCATAATAGTGATAATACATTTGATCTCTCAGAATTTTGAAAAGAGCAACTATATAAGTTGGCAGTAAGAAAGTTAATTAATTCCAGGATGTTTTCTTTGGCTAGCTCAATAATACAATGGAAAAACTGAGAAGAAACAAAAACGTTTCATGAGCTAGCTTATAAATGTTGGGAATTGTTGTTTTCAGGTAAACATTAGTAGATTGAGTCTAAATTCTGTGCTGGTCCTGTCATACACAGAGGAGGCACTCAGCAGAATAATATTTAAACACATGAAAATCTTCTAAGGAAAATAATAATTCATTATGCTCTAAAACTATTTTAATTATTATGCAATAACAGTCAAGAAAAATGAACTAGAAGCATATCTTCTCTACAGTTACAACTTTATCACTGGCCTTCTAAGGTCTGACATTAGTAAGAAAATGAACTCGTTATAAAATTAAATCTTTTGGAAGGAAATTTAAATTTATGATAAGACATTACTATATAGTGAATTAAATGGAAAAAAGGCATATTTTCCATCTACAATGTGCGAGGCACTTACATAATAAGAGAAACAAAGATAACAAGTTTAAATAGAGAGGATTAAGAACAATACTTATATCAATAGCTATATTCTAAGATAAAGTAAAAGAAGGAATATACAAAGAATTCAACAAGAAAGAAAAATTCAATGAAGGTGGTCACATTCAACATGGGCTTTAAGAGAGGAACACTCACAAGCTGAAAATAGGCGCAAACAGAGGGAGAACAATTCCTGAAGGAAAGAAAGAATGAACAAAGGCAGAGAGGAGGGAAATTTATCATGGCCTTGTGGGATAGAAGATAATGCAGTTTGAAAAGAGTCTAGGGAAATAATAGAGTAGAAAGGTAGTAAAAGAGGACACTGAGAAGCCAGGCTCAACTATGGTCCAAAAAAAACAACCAGACACTGCCTATATAAATATCTGGGCTTCCCTGATGGCTCAACAGGAAAGAATCTGCTTGCCACTGCAGAAGATGCAGATTCAATCCCTGGGTGCCGAAGATTCCCTGGAGGAGAGCATGGCAACCCATTCCAGTATTCTGGCCTGGGAAATCCCATGGGCAGAGAAGCCTGGCGGGCTATAGTTCATAGAGTCGCAAAGAATCAGACACAACTGAACATGCACACACATATAAATGTCTACATTCCTGAAATATGGTTAAAAAACATGAAATCTACATTCTCTGCAAAAATATACAACCTATATTCTTAAAAACTGAGGTTATCAAAACAAAATCACAGCAAAGGCAAGGTGGTAGGGAAGTTAAACACGAGTTTATGGAATAGCAGGTAATTTGCTTTGGAAGTTTAAAAAAGCAGTAGTGGAATAATAATAGATGAGTAATGAGAAAGACAGCAAATTTGGAAAACGCAGCAGTGGCCACAGGACTGGAAAAGGTCAGTTTTCATTCCAGTCCCAAGGAAAGGCAATGCCAAAGAATGCTCAAACTACCACACAGTTGCACTCATCTTACATGCTAGTAAAGTAATCCTCAAAATTTTCTAAGCCAGCCTTCAGCAGTATGTGAACCGTGAACTTCCTGATGTTCAAGTTGGTTTTTGAAAAGGCAGAGGAACCAGAGATCAATTTGCCAACATCTGCTGGATCATGGAAAAGGCAAGAGAGTTCCAGAAAAACATCTATTTCTGCTTTATTGACTATGCCAAAGCCTTTGACTGTGTAGATCACAATAAATTGTGGAAAATTCTGAGAGATAGGAATACCAGACCCCTGACCTGCCTCTTGAGAAACCTATATGCAGGTCAGGAAGCAACAGTTAGAACTGGACATGGAACAACAGACTGGTTCCAAATAGAAAAAGGAGTCCATCAAGGTTGTATATTGTCACCCTGCTTATTTAATTTCTATGCAGAGTACATCACAAGAAAACACTGGACTAGAAGAAGCACAAGCTGGAATCCAGACTGCCGGGAGAAATATCAATAAATTCAGATATGCAGATGACACTACCCTTATGGCAGAAAGTGAAAGAGACTGAAAAAGTTGGCTTAAAGCTCAACATTCAGAAAACGAAGATCATGGCATCTGGTCCCATCACTTCATGGGAAATAGATGGGGAAACAGTGGCAGACTTTATTTTGGGGGGCTCCAAAATCACTGCAGATGGTGACCGCAGCCATGAAATTAAAAGACACTTACTCCTTGGAAGAAAAGTTATGACCAACCTAGATAGCATATTGAAAAGCAGAGACATTACTTTGCCAACAAAGGTCTGTCCAGTGGTCATGTATGGATGTGAGTGAGAGTTGGACTGTGAAGAAAGCTGAGAGCCTAAGAATTGATGCTTTTGGACTGTGGTGTTGGGGAAGACTCTTCAGAGTTCCTTGGACTGCAAGGAGATCCAACTGGTCCATTCTGAAGGAGATCAGCCCTGCAATTTCTTTGGAAGGAATGATGCTAATGCTGAAACTCCAGTTCTTTGGCCACCTCATGCGAAGAGTTGACTCATTGGATGCTGATGCTAGGAGGGATTGGGGGCAGGAGGAGAAGGGGATGACAGAGGATGAGATGGCTAGATGGCATCACTGACTCGATGGACATGAGTCTGAGTGAACTCTGGGATTTGGTGATGGACAGGGAGGCCTGGCATGCTGCGATTCACGGGGTCACAAAGAGTCAGACACGACTGAGCTGAACTGAACTGAGAAAGACAGTCTTCATGTATGTGAAAAAAGGCAACATTTATTTAAAAGTCTACATTTCTGAAACCTGGTCAAAAACACTAAACCTATACTACTACATTTGACTGAATATCAAAACATTCATATAAAGATATTTAATCTCAAAAGTTTTCCAGGAAACTCAGTTTCAAGTATCAGCAGACTGTGAACTCCTCAGTTCAGTTGCTCAGTTCTGTCTGACTCTTTGTGACCCTATGGACTGCAGCATGCCAGGCCTCTCTGTCCATCACCAACTCCCAGAGTTCACTCAAACTCATGTCCATCGAGTCGGTGATGCCATCCAGCCATCTCATCCTCTGTCGTCCTATTCCCCACTACTCCTGCCACCTTCAATCTTTCCCAGCGTGAGGGTCTTTTCAAATGAGTCAGTTCTTCCCATTAGGTGGCCAAAGTATTGGAGTTTCAGCTTCAGTATCAGTCCTTTCAATGAATATTCAGGACTGATTTCCTTCAGGATGGACTGGTTGGATCTCCTTGCAGTCCAAGGGACTCTCAAGAGTATTTTCCAACACCACAGTCCAAAACCATCAATTCTTCGGCGCTCAGCTTTCTTTATCGTCCAACTCTCACATCCATACATGACTACTGAAAAAACCAGTCTTGACTAGCCAATTACTTTGTTGGCAAAGTAATGTCTCTGCTTCTTAATATGCTATGTAGGTTGGTCCTAACTTTCCTTACAAGGAGTAAGCGTCTTTTAATTTCATGGCTGCAGTTACTATCTGCAGTGATTCTGGAGCCCAAAAAAATAAAGTCTGCCACTGTTTCCCCATCTATTTGCCATGAAATGATGGGATCGGATGCCATGATCTTCGTTTTCTGAATGTTGAGCTTTAGGCCAACTTTTTCACTCTCCTCTTTCACTTTCATCAAGAGGCTCTTTAGTTCTTCTTCACTTTCTACCATAAGGGTGGTGTCATCTGCATATCTGAAGTTATTGATATTTATCCCAGCAATCTTGATTCCAGCTTGTGCTTCTTCCAGCCCAGTATTTCTCATGATGTTCTCTGCATATAAGTTGAATAAGCATGGTGACAGTATACAGCCTTGATGTATCCCTTTTCCTATTTGGACCAGGCTGTTGTTCCATGTCCAGTTCTAACTGTTGCTTCTTGACCTGCGTACAGATATGTCAAGAGGCACATCAGGTTGTCTGGTATTCCCATCTCTTTGAGAATTTTCCACAGTTTGTTGCAATCCACACAGTCAAAGGCTTTGGCATAGTCAATAAGTCAGAAATAGATGCTTTTCTGGAACTCTCTTGCTTTTTCCATGATCCAGCGGATGTTGGCAATTTGATCTCTGGTTCCTCTGCCTTTTCTAAAACCAGCTTACTTGAAGCCTAACTTGGAGAATTTTGAGCATCACTTTACTAGCATGTGAGATGAGTGCAACTGTACGGTAGTTTGAGCATTCTTCGGCACTGCCTCTGAGATTAGAATGAAAACCGACCAGAAATAGTCCTTTGGCAACTGCTGAGTTTTCCACATTTGCTGGTATATTGAGTGCAGCACTTTCAAAGCATCATCTTTCAGGATTTGATAATAGCTCAACTGGAGTTCTATCGCCTCCACTAGCTTTGTTCATAGTGATGCTTCCTAAGGCCCACTTGACTTCACACTCCAGGATGTCTGGCTCTAGGTGAGTGATCGCACCATCATGATTATCCGGGTCGTGAAGAACTTTTTGTATAGTTCTTCTGTGTATTCTTGCAACTTACTCTTAATATCTTCTGCTTCTGTTAGGTCTATACCATTTCTGTCCTTTATTGTGCCCATCTTTGCATGAAATGGTCCCTTGGTATCTCTAATTTTCTTGAAGAGATCTCTAGTCTTTCCTGTTCTATTGTTTTCCTCCGTTTCTTTGCATTGATTACTGAGGAAGGTTTTCTTATCTCTCCTTGCTATTCTTGGGAACTCTGCATTCAAATGGGTATCTTTCCTTTTCTCCTTTGCTTTTTGCTTCTGTTCTTTTCACAGCTATTTGTAAGCCCTCCTCAGACAACCATTTTGCTTTTTGGCAGTTCTTTTTCTTGGGGATGGTCTTGATCCCTGTCTCCTGTACAATGTCACAAACTCTCCGTTCATAGTTCATAGGCAGTCTGTCTATCAGATCTAGTCCCTTATCTATTTCTCACTTCTACTGTATAACTGTTAGGTATTTCATTTAGGTCATACCTGAATAGTCTAGTGGTTTTCCCTACTTTCTTCAATTTAAGTGAACTCCTAGCAGATAAGACAATTTAAGTGAACTCCTAGCAGATAAGAATTATGAAAACTAGATTAAAACTATTTAAAATCTTAGAACATGTCCAAAATATAGATAGAAACATGAAGAGAGTTTAACTTAAAAAAAAATTACAAATGGAAGGTGTATTAATTATAAGCAACGGCTTCTTAGCCTGGAGATACTATCCAACTCACATAGCTATGGCAGTCAAAGAGTAGGGAAAACTACTCCCTTATCAACAAAATATGACAAAGATTTAGAGCTCAGGGCTAGAAAAGCCAACTGGAAACTTAAGGGGAAAATACTAGCAGTGAAACCCTCCAAGGAAAATGATCCAAGTTCAGAACATAAACTATCCAAACCTATGGTGACAACTAAAATATACACTAAAAAGGAAACGAACACAGATTCTGACACTTGCAGCAACAAAGATCGATCTCAACAGTACTGTGTTAAGTGAAAAGAAATCAGACACAAGACTCCTACTGTATGCTTTGTTTATATGACATTCTAGAAAAGACAAAACTATAGCTACAGAAAGGAGACCAGTTGCTATTGTTGGAGGTGAAGAGAAGGGAGAATCGCCACTAACTTTTTGGAGTGACAAATGTAGTTTGTGTCTTAATGATGGCAGTCATACGCTATACATTTGTCAAAACTCATCAAATTAGTAATTTTATTGTATATAAATTATACCTAGTGTTTAGAAAAAAGTTTTTTCAAGAAGGACTTTATTTCTTCCGTCACTTACTAAGAACTATGTCATTAGTCTGAAGCTCCTCTATTATTCTGACTTCCCTGGTGGCTCAGATGGTAAAGAATTTGCCTGCAATGCAGGAGACTTGGGTTTTATCCCTGGGTGGGGAAGATCCCCTGGAAAAGGAAATCCAATCCATTCCAGCATTTTTGCCTAGGAAATTCCATGGACAGAGGAGCCTGGCAGGCTATAGTCCCTGGGCTCACAGAGTGGACATGACTGAGTGACTAACAAAAACACACATGCTCAAAGATGCCTTTGAATTGTGGTGTTGGAGGACTCTTGAGAGTCCCTTGAACAGCAAGGAGATCAAGCCAGTCAATCTTAAGGGAAATAAATCCTGTTGATTTGGAAGGACTGATGCTGAAGCTGAAACTCCAGTATTTTGGTCATCTGATGTGAACAGCTGACTCATTGGAAAAGTCCCCAGTGCTGGGAAAGATTGAGTGCAGAAGGCAAAGAGGGTGTCAGAGGATGAGATAGATGGATGGCATCACCAATGCAATGGACATGAACTTGGGCAAACTTCGGGAGATGGTGAGGGACAGAGAGGCATAGAGCGCTGCACTCCATGGGGTAGCGAAGAGCCAGACCCAACGGGTGACTGAACAACAACAATGCTTCAAGAACTTTACCCTCAGTTTCTGACCCACATCCTCTATAACTGCACTGTCCAATAATGTAGACACTAGTCACATGCAGCTATTGACAATTTAAAATAAATTAAAATTAAAAATTGACTTCCTCAATTACATACTATATTTCAAGGCCTAAACAGTTCTATGTGGCTAATGGTTATCATATTAGACAGCAAGGAAAACATATCCATCATGATAGATGATAGCACTATTCTATAATCTTCAGCTTCAAAATGCCACAGGAAAAAAATGAAACAAGGAAGAATGAGTAGGTTCTTTTGTACTATAAATGTTTATAGAAGAATGATAAAATTGAAGGAAGTCAGGCTTTAAAGTCACACAGAACCGAGTTCAAACTCCTAACTCATCCCTGGGTAAATTATTTTAGAGCACTTCAGTTGGAAAAACTGATATAAAATGAGTATAACAACACTCATTAAACATATAATAAAGTTGTTGTAAGGATTAAATAATATGAGAAGTACCTAATATAGTGCCTGGCATATGGTATAAAATAAGTTCCTTAGTTTAATTGCTTCCTTGGTTTCCTTAGTTTAAACTAAGGGCACCTTTTGGAATGTTGGCTATCTGACATTAGGAACCAGAAACTCTTATTTTACAGTTCACAATTTTGGTTAATATACATCTACCAACCACCATTTCCCTGAATTTTTAAGGATATAAATGTATACTATAGAAACAAATCACTTTTTAAAGCAAAACAGTACATAACCACAGTTTAAATAATAGAAGTGTTAATTCTTACCTTAGATGAAATGATCCGGTTATCAATAAATTTCTGAGGTGTATAATGGCCATACTGAGGAAACCTGTTGGCTATGTAAATAGTTCTTGTGTCACTCTGATGTGGTGGGTCAAAACCCTAAGGGAAAGGAAAAGAAAAATAATTGTCAGCAAAGTTAGTTGTCATGATTCTTTACTGGTGGTACTTTTTAATTGATCATATTATACCTATTACTTGCCCTTGAACTGCATATAGGGTTAATCTATTTAAGCCATTTCTTTTTCTTTCAAAGTAAGTGAAAGTTGCTCAGTCGTGTCCGACTTTTTGCAACCCCATGGACTATACAGTCTATGGAATTCTCCAGGCCAGAATACTGGAGTGGGTAGTCTTTCCCTTCTTCAGGGCATCTTTCCAACTCAGGGATCAAACCCAGGTCTCCTGCATTGCAGAAGGATTTTTTACCAGCTGGGCCAACAGGGAAGCTCCTTTCACAGTCAACAGGTACATTTTCTTTAGATATAAACTAACTAGGTAATAACCTCTGGTAATGAAAAATAGTCCATTCTTTGCCAGAGAAGCAACCACAAGAAAAGAATCATCATACAGAAGATCTACAGAAGTTTGTGAAGGCTTCTTTCCTTCTCTTTCATTCCTGGGGTTCCTTGCTTTTCTCTTTTCCTAGTCTGTTTCTGATTCCTGGTCAGTGGTGTGGAAGCCCAGCGTAGTTCCTAGTCTGTTTCTGATTCCTGGTCAGTGGTGTGGAAGCCCAGCGTAGCGAAGGCCTAGTCAGCCCTACCATGTCTGATGACAAAGGCTCACACTTTATTTTACACCCAGATCAACTCGGTTTCAAAAAGCTTTGTTCCCAGAGAACTTAAAAATGCACTGTAAATAGCCCAGATTCATTCCATACAAGCATTTCTTCATGCTAGTTACATTATCAATCGACTCTCTCACATGTGGATCTATTAATATGTTATAATTTTGGCTTCAAATTTAGAAGACATTCTATTATGGTACATTTAGTAATTATCTCCAGTGGAAAGGTTTACCTTGGTGACAAGAATACTGATACTTCATTCCTACAATTACACTCTTTTCCAAAATGGCAAGTAAATCTTTTTATTTTTAAAAAATTTATTTATTTTTTAATTGAAGGATAATTGCTTTACAGAATTTTGTTGTTTCTGTCAAACCTCAACATGAATCAGCCACAGGCATACATATGTCCCCTCCCTCTTGAACCTACCACCCATCTCCCTTCCCATCCCACCCCTCTAGGTTGACACAGACCCCCTGTCTGAGTTCCCTGAGACATACGGCAAATTCCCATTAGTTATCTATTCTACATATGGTAATGTAAGTTTCCATGTTACTGTCTCCATATATCTCACCCTCTTCTCCCCTCTCCCCATGTCCATAAGTCTGGCCTCTGCTTCTCCACTGATACCCTGCAAATAAATTCTTTGGTACCATCTTTCTAGATTCTGAATATATGTGTTAGTATATGTTATTTATCTTTCTCTGACTTTACCCTATATAATAGGCTCCAAGTTTGTCCACCTCTTTAGAACTGACTCAAATGCATTCCTTTTTATGGCTGAGTAATATTCCACTGTGTATATGTACAACAACTTCTTTATCCATTCATCTGTTGATGGACATCTAGGTTGCTTCCATGTTCTAGTTATTGTAAATAGTGCTGCAATGAAAAATGGGACACATGTGTCTTTCTCAATTTTGGCTTCCTCAGGGTATATGCCTATGAGTGGGATTGCTGGGTCATATGGTGGTTTTATTCCTAGATTTTTAAGAATCTCCATACCATCCTTTCATATAGCTGTATCAATTTACATTCCCACCAATAGTGCAAGATGGTTCCCTTTTCTCTACATCCTCTTCAGCATTTATTGTTTGTAGACTTTTTGATGAGGGCCATGTGACTGGTGTGAGGTGAAATCTCATTGTAGCTTTGATTTCCATTTCTCTACAAATGAGTGATATTGGGCATCTTTTCATGTGTCTGTTAGCCATCTGTATATCTTCTTTGGAGCAATGTCTATTTAGGTCTTTTCCCCACTTTTTGATTGGGTTGCTTGTTTTTCTAGTATTGAGTTGTATGAGCTGCTTGTATATTTTGGAAATTAATCCTTTGTCAATTGTTTCGTTTGCTATTATTTTCTCCCATTCTAAGGGTTGTGTTTCACCTTGCTTATAGTTTCTTTTGCTGTGCAAAAGCTTTTAAGTTTAATCAGGTCCCACTTGTTTACTTTTGTTTTTATTTCCATTACTCTAGGAGGTGGGTTATAGAGGGTCTTGGTTTGATTTATGTCATCGAGTGTTCTGCCTATGTTTTCCTCTAAGAGTTTTATAGTTTCTGGTCTTACACGTAGGTCTTTATTCCATTTTGATTTTATCTTTGTGTATGGTGTCAGGAAGTGCTCTAATTTAATTCTTTTACATGTAGCTGTCCAGTTTTGCCATCACGACTTATTGAAGAGGCTGTCTTTGCCCCATTGTATATTCTTGCCTCCTTTGTCAAAAATAAGGTACCCAAAGGTGCATGGGTTTATTTCTGGGTTTTCTATCTTGTTCCATTGGTCTATATTTCCATTTTTGCAGAATGGCAAGTAAATCTTCAAAACTTTGATCGGGGAACCCTTGACAGGTTGAAGTGAAAGTCACTCAGTCATGTCCGACTCTTTGCAACCCCATGGACTGTAGCCCACCAGGCTCCTCTGTCCATGGAATTTTCCAGGCAAGAATACTGGAGTGGGTTGCCATTTCCTTCTCCAGGGATCTTCTCAACCCAGAGATCAAACCCAGGTCTCCTAGATTGCAGGCAGTCTTTACTGTCTGAGCCATAGCGAAGCCCTCACAGGTTGAAAGCAATCACGAGATGCAAGACCTTTTTTTGGTTCTAACAGCAATGATTCAAATTTTCTTAGATTTACATGTTTTTCATGATGGTCAAGGGCTATTTACTAGTACTATGAAGTTATTAAGAGATCAGTTAAATTTTGTATTCATAAACTACAATGATCCACTTTTATAAATTAAGTGCTCTTAAGCTAGTAATCTACTAAGTAATGTGGCTGCCTTTCCATGCTTGGCATCCCTGTAAAATTTCCGTTAAGTACAGACATACACAGGATAGTGGAGATTCCATATTACCTAGAGGAATATTTTGTTTAGCACATTAGAATATTAGCAGTGCTATGTCTGGGTTTCAATGGCTGTTGTTCATGGTTTTAAACAATTTACTTTGTGATCTTAGAAACAGCTAGCACATAATGGTGCAAATTAAATGTATTTGTATGCGCCATTAAGAAATGAAGTTTTACTTTATCTGTTATGATATTTAAAGTGATGACCACACTCTGTGGATGTGAATGTGCCATGTATCTGATTTCAAAATCAGTTTAAGGATAAAATGTGGCACACATTTATTTTCCTCATTAATTTTCTTTTAAACATTTCATAATTGTGCCCTGTAATAATTCATGGGAGAAAAAGGCAGGTTTCAAAATCAGAGTTGGAACTCATTGGTCTATCAGGAATATCATAATAATTTAAAAGATGTATATCATTTATTCAATCAACAACCACCTACTGGGTTTAAGCACTATGTTAAGCCATGAAGGATAGTATGATTTATTAAATATGCAAGCAAATCATAATATGCTCCAACACAATAAATAGATGAACAGTTTGAATGCTACTGCTGTAGTCTATGACTGTGTTTCTCAACGAGGGTCCACCAGAAGTTTCTCTATACAGTACATAAGACAAGAAGAGACATACACAGGTAACTGAAGCACCAGATTCCATGGGACATACCTATTCTGTATCCACTCGTAACCATGTTAACCTAAACCCTAAGCTATACACCATGCTTGTAAAGCTTCTGAGATAAAAGAAAAAAGAGCAAATTTGAGCAAATTTATATAAAGATATAAATCTTTAAGATGTCAAGACAACTGAGACTGAGAACCACAGATACAAAATTCTTTTTGCTAAATCCCAAGACTATTATTTTGTACGTCTAAAGTTAAACAAAAAACAAAGAAACCAAGATCTTACCCCAAAATATATTATGACATTAGTACTACAACCTCTCATATTTCATAGTATGAATATCCTATATATAAATGCAAGCACTTTACAGGAAGCAAATGCTCATCATTCTCCATCCCTCTCTACTGAATGAACCAGTGATTACACACAAATGCTGGAACTCCTGAGATTTCTACAATTACTTCAAGAAGATATATTGAAATGTTCCAAAAATCAGTTTTAAATTAAACTGAATTTTAAATTCAGTATCACCATATTCCAGGAAATCACATAAGATGACAATACCAAAAGGAAAATAATGATAGCACATCTTTCCTTATTCCCAAAGATGCTATAATAACCACTTAAGCATTCTGAATTGTTTTTCCAGTGATTAATTCAAATGACCTTATCCAATCTTGTTATAATCAATGGCTGCTGCTGCTACTGCTGCTGCTGCTAAGTCGCTTCAGTCGTGTCCGATTCTGTGCGACCCCATGGACTGCAGCCCACGAGGCTCCCCCGTCCCTGGGATTTTCCAAGCAAGAGTACTGGAGTGGGGTGCCATTGCCTTCTCCGATAATCAATGGCATGTATATACAAGTGGGTGTATTTTTTTAATTTTATATTTGCGACTATAAGGATAGCTAAGCGTTCCTCATGGAAATTAAACCTGTAACTTCAATACGTGAACATCATCTTCTCTGCCACAAATTCAAGTAGCCATGAACTAATAAATAAATAAATAAATAAATAAATAAAACCGTCCAAAAATGAGAGAGGTGACTTAGAGCAGAGCTTTGGGTCTGTGTCTCTGAAACTGATACAAATTTGCATATACATGCATTAAAATTTTTTTTTTATTCTGGCCGCACTGCAGGATGTTAGTTCCCCGACCAGGGACTGAACCTGGTTCACAGCAGTGAAAGCGCAGAATCCTAACCACTAGAACACCAGGGAACAAGTATTTTTCTGATGACACAATAGTTTTCAACAGATTTTGATGACATAAAGAAAGCTAGAACCACTTTAAGGTCTTGTTTTTATACTTAGCTGCCCACCTCAATATTTCGTATTTTAAAAATGACAGAGGATCTTTAATTCAATAACACCTCTACTTTCTTTAAAAGAAATCAAAACCTTTTATCAGAATTAATGATATAACTATACTGTTAGTGTGAAATTCAAGCACACTTTCATACTATTTCTAGCAAGCATTATCAGCAGTTCTATGGTACTGCACAATCTGAACTCCCTAATCACTAGGTTAAGGCCACACATCAGGGTCCAGAAGGCTCTGGCATATTACACTTTCTGTGGTCCACCCAGACTATCCACTCACATCCTGAACCTTGGAAGGCTTGCTCCTTTCTTCTCTGACTTCATCTTGTCCTCAGTAAAGGAACTGAGATACAGTAATGCTATTGTAGCCATCCTGATTTTTGCACCTGCTAAAAAGTAGAGCACAGTTGATTCTTGAAGAACTCAGCAGTTAGGGGAGCTGACCCTCCATGCAGTCAAAACTCTGCGTATAACTTCAGAATTGGCCTCTTGCATGCTCAGAATCAGCCCTACAGTACTGTAGTACTTACTGTTGACAAATCCACATATAAGGGGACCTGCCATCTATGGGGTCGCACAGAGTCGGACACGACTGAAGCGACTTAGCAGCAGCAGCACAGTTCAAACCCGTGTCGTTCAAGAGTCAACTGTATAGGATTTTGGAAGCACACAAATTTAAACTGTAGTATTTACTGTTGAAAAATCCACATATAAGGGGACCTGCATAGTTCAAACCCGTGTTCTTCAACAGTCAACTGTATAGAATTTTGGAAGCACACAAATTAATTTTCATTTAAAAATTAAAACTCATATTCTAAGAAAGTATGAAATTAAAAACCTCTTTTTTGTCTGGATAAGTGAGCATATCCAGACAAAATTGTAAAAACCACAAGTTGTTTTTTTTTTTTTTTTAAGTGGATGAGTATTTAAGATGGAAAAAACGCCCCACAATGGCATTCAAGGAAAAAACAGAAAACACATGGGACTGATTTGAAAGAGATTTCTTTTCTAACAGCAAACTCATGAAGTCTAGAAAAACCAAACCAGAAAACAGCGTATAATTTTTAGAAGCTGGTCTTTGGCAAAAAGCAGTACTTGGAAATGAATCATAACATATTTTCATACCAAATATACCAACCTCTGTACTATTCTTAAAAATTTCAAAAATTTTATAAAAAATACAAGCATTACAAATAAAAGCTAAGAAAAAACTAAAACTACAGTCCTGTAATTAAATGTCACACTTCCTTAACAAAACTAAGAGAACATTTTTAGAGCTTAGTGATCAAATCTGTACATGTAATCATTCTTATATGTGATCTATCTTCTCCAAAATACAAAGAAAAAGCTACAAAGCAAATAAAAAATCCATGAAAAAAAAACATAAAAAGAAGCTTCTGAATCAAAACTTCAATGGCACTGGTTATTAAAAGAAATGATCAAAAGCTTTATTTCAGTCACACACTTCGTATGACAGAAAGTGATTTCTGTTGCCTACATGTTCCAGTGTAACGATGCTTGTGGGGAAGAATGATTTAATGTACTTTACCAAATTTACAAAATTAATAGTGAATTACTGTTTCCTGCATATGGACTTTAAATAAAACACATCTATGTTGTGTTGTGCTCAGTTGCTCAGTAGTATCCAACTCTTCTGAACCCATGGACTGCAGCCCACCAGGTTTCTCTGTTCATGGGATTTCCCAGGCAAGAATATGGAGTGTGTTGTACAAAAAAGATCTTCATGACCCAGATAATCATGATGATGTGCTGACTAATCTAGAGCCAGACATCTTGGAATGTGAANACAACTGAGGGACTCAACTGAACTGAACTGAACTGAAGGAGACAAAAGACCTATAGTCTGATGAAGATGCTGATGAAAGAAATCAAAGATGATGCAAACAGATGGAAAGATACACCCTATTTTTGGATTGGAAGAATGAAGAAACATCCGAGAGGGAGAGGAAAAGAAAGAACATGAGTCCCAAAACTGTGTCTGCCTCCAGCTCAGATTCCAACCATTTCCAGAAAGATCCCAAGGGGATTTTAGGGATTTTACTTGGAATTTCCAACATGATTCTTAAATTGAAACAATAAACGCTCAGAAATAACTAAGAATGAGTAATGAAGAGGGTTTTTCCATGTCAGTTAGAAGACATTCATTAAAAGAGTGAGATAACATGTTTGCAGACAGACTGATGGATGGGGCAGAAACAGATGATGAGAATGGGAAAATTATTACATCATAAAGGTGGTGTTTAATTCAGTGGGGGAAGGAATGGATTTTCCAATAATGGTATTGAAGTAATTGGCTCACCAATTTGAAAAACACAAAGCTGGAGCTTTCTTCACTTCTTTTACCAGCATAAATTCCAGAGAAGTTAATGATTTAGACTTAGGAAAGAAAACAATACAAGTTTAATATGAAACGACAGGTGGTTATTTACATAATCTCGGGTGGCTGAAGAGTTTTCTGCGGACAATATTAACAGTGTCAATCATAAAGGAAAATACAGTAGATTTAACTACATCCATATTAAAAACGTTTGTAGGTAAAAGTAATAAGCTAATTAAAAATTGGAAAAATGTTGCAACATACATAACTAAGAAAGAATTCAACCTCTTAATATGCAAAGGACTCATAAAATAGCTAAGAAAACATGTTGGAAAAATGAGAAATGGATACCATATAGGTAATGTGGTAAACTTTTTGTGATCTACATATCTATACATGTGTACATAAGTGTGTGCTATATACATATATGTGTGCTAAGTTGCTTCAGTTGTGACCAACTCTTTGCGGCCCCATGGACTATACCCCCCAGGCTCCTCTGTCCATGGGATTCTCCAGGCAAGAATACTGGAGTGGGTTGCCATCCCTCCTCAAAGGCATCTCCTCCACCCAGGAATTGAACTTGTATCTCTTATGTCTCTTGCATTGCAGGCAGATTCTTTACCACTAGCACCACCTGGGAAGCCTACATACATATTTAAACATATTTTTGTAAAAATATGTGTTTCTGTGAAATATTAACATATTAGATGGTTAAATAAAAATGACTGAAGAGATTTATACTGAACTGCTAAAGTATAATGGGGATCACAACTGATTTTTACTTGCTTCTTTTTTATCTTTCTGCATTTTTGGAGGTTTTCAATAAGAAATGGATTTTACTTCTGGAATGAGAAAAAAATATTTGTAGAAAGTAGAAGAAATATGAACAATGGATGATTAATATCTAATTTTGTTTGCTTTGTCTGGCTTTCTCAGGATGCTTTAATTTGAGGAGGAGCAGACATTTTGGGGGGCTTCCCTGGTAGCTCAGTGGTAAAGAATCCACCTGCCAATGCAGGAAAAGTAGGTTCAATCCCTGGGTTGAAGATCCCCTAGGGAAGGAAATGGCAACTGGCTCCGGTATTCTTGCCTGGAAAATCCCATGGACAGAGATGCCCAGCAGTCCATGGGGCTGCAAAGAGTCGGACAGAACTGAGCGACAAAACGACAAGCAGAACTTCTGGGACTCTCACTGAAAGCCCTCAGCCTGGCTGCTTGGCCTCCAGGTCTGGATGCCTCACAGAGGGGATGCTGTTGTGGGAACCGAGCCTGTGGTCCAGTCTGCCTCCACAGGGCGTGTTCCTGTGGCCAAACAGAGCACAGTGAAGAAAGGGGAAAACAGCCACAGGCTGATACCACAATAAAGAGAGAGCGTGACTCCAAAGGCTTTCCCAGGGCGTTTCCAATCTGACATTTCCTTCCTGACCTTTCAGCTTCTCACTTAACTTCACATACACTGGCCCAGAGCTAGATTTAGCATCATCGTTAGTAAAAGACAGTTCCCCAGGAATCAACCTACAGACCCCTGAACTCAGGAAGACAGATTCAGAGATAGCCTTGCACAGGGTTTGTCTAATGCAGAGAGAGGGATGTAACCCGAGAGTAGTTCTTGCCCGACTCAGGAGAATGGACCGGTGGCTTTCGAAACTTGAACAAGGCTTCAGTACTAAGTGGCCTTTTGCCAGTACAAACGTGTGGTGTGCTCAGTCGCTCAGTTGTGTCCAATTCTTTGCAACTCCATGGATTGTAACCCTTCAGGCTCCTCTGTCCATGGGATTTTCCAGGCAAGAATACTACAGTGAGTTGCCATTTCCTTCTCCAGGGGATTTTCCTGACCCAGGGATGGTACCCACATTTCCTGCTTGGACGGCAGATTCTTTACCACTGAGCCACCTGGGAAGCCCTATAGTAGGTCACAGGAGGTCACAACTAAAAGAGCTGCAAGACATATTCTGTCTAAGGAAGATCTTCATTACATCATGTGGGCTCTCAGACCCCCGACCTGGAATCAAACCCGCGTCCCCTGCATCAGAAGGTAAATTCTTAACCCCTGGACCACCAGGGAAGTCCCATCTTACCTCCTGTTCAGTCTCCCATCACAGTGTTAGTTTCTGTCTCCTTATTTATTTACTTCTAGATTGCCTATTGCTCTTACCAGCCTGTAAACCCTCTGAGAGCAGAGGCTCCTCTTCTTCTCTTGGTACCCTCAGCATCTCTGCAGGGGCTGGTACAATCCTCAGTGAGTATTTGTTGAATGAGTTAAGTGACCAGTATTAATAAATGGGTTAAAGGAATGTACCTCTCTTACAAAATTTACCAAATGAAACATCAGAGAACACAGAAAGACTTAGCAGGAAATTCAAGTGCTCCTTGAGAATCAGCTCCTAGCGTAGAAGTCTGTCTTCATTCTTTCCTTATCAAGACCCACAAAACTATGCAAAGTCCTTTGAGCTCTTTGGAGGGGAATAGTGATGCATAAACACAAAAGATAATCTTGTTTCTTCTTGTGAATTCAAAATAATTTTTGAAAGGAACAGGCCCTCTCAAAGTATTATGCCCACACAATCTTTCCTTTAAGTAGCAAAAAACCCCCAATAGTTTTATGATCCCTAATGTAACACAGATGTAGAGGGTAAGAATTTGATGGTCAATTAATTTAGAAAATATCCAGGGCCTCTCAGAGGTTCAACGTGCGGACTTTGAAATTTGACTCATGATCACGATGCCCTTCCCCCAACCTTCTCCCCATCACTAGATATAAAAAGAAAGGAACGCTTGTAATATTACTTATGGAATGTTCTAGAGGGGTAGTTAAGCTGCTCTTCATAAAAACCTTTGGATCAAGCTTTCCTGGCCTTTTCCAATTGGGACTGTTCCTGAGCATTGAAGTGAAGCAATATTAAACTGGCAGGCTCCTGAGAGTCGATTATTGTGGGGAGTTGAAAGGAAAGAGCTGGCATCTTTGTGCTTCATTAATCTTGGAAGGAAAGAAAGCTCTGGCCACTGGACCAAAGGCCCACATGTCAGAGCTTGATTTCCTGTTCTTCTGGGTTTCAGTTTGAACGTGAAGCAAATGTTTCGGGGAACTCCGGGAGGCTAGAAGGCAGTCTCCTCTCTCATGCCAGCAGGACTTGGTTTCATGAATTAATAATATCCAACTCTGAGAAAGCCAAGAGCTATTGAGGCTGGAGGCACCGTGGTGCTGAGAGCTGGCTGTAGGCACAGCGAGTCATCAATCCATCCATCAACCACTTAGCCAACGGTTATTCCAATAGCTTCCCTGAAACCTTTTTTTTTTCTCCCCCAAGCTGCAAGCGTTAGGGTTAGTCTTGTTTTACTTTTTCTCGGTTTTTACTGGGGTATTGTTGATTTACAATGTTGTGTTAGTTTCAGGTGTACAGTATAGTGAATCAGTTATACATATACACACGTATCCACTCCTTTTTAGATTCTTTTCCCACATAAGTCATTGCACAATATTGAGCAGAGTTCCCTGTGCTGTATAGCAGGTTCTTATTAGTTATTTATTCTATATATAGTACTGTGTATATGTCAGTCCCAATCTCCCAGTTTATCCCTCTGCCCCCTTCCCCTTTGGTAAACATAAAGTTGTTGCGTTTTTTTTTTTTCCCTACACTGGTGACTCTATTTCTGTTTTGTAAATAAGTTCATTTGTACCATTTTTTTTTTAGATTCCACGTATTAGTGCTATCATATAATAGTTGTCTTTCTCTGTCCGACTTACTTCACTCAATATAACAATCTCTAAGTCCATCTATGTCCCTGCAAATGAACGTATCCACTCCTTTTTAGATTCTTTTCCCACATAAGTCATTGCACAATATTGAGCAGAGTTCCCTGTGCTGTATAGCAGGTTCTTATTAGTTATTTATTCTATATATAGTACTGTGTATATGTCAGTCCCAATCTCCCAGTTTATCCCTCTGCCCCCTTCCCCTTTGGTAAACATAAAGTTGTTGCGTTTTTTTTTTTTCCCTACACTGGTGACTCTATTTCTGTTTTGTAAATAAGTTCATTTGTACCATTTTTTTTTTAGATTCCACGTATTAGTGCTATCATATAATAGTTGTCTTTCTCTGTCCGACTTACTTCACTCAATATAACAATCTCTAAGTCCATCTATGTCCCTGCAAATGGCATTCTTGAACAAACTACTCTTTCTTTGTATCCAAAGTTCTTCAAACCCACTGCAACATTGCACTTTCCACCCTTTATTGCATCTGAATACAATATTTTCCTCATGAGAGAATAAATAACAGCACTTTTTTGGTAGGAGCTATGCTGCTGCTAAGTCACTTCAGTCATTTCTGACTCTGTGTGACCCATAGACAGCAGCCCACCAGGCTCCCCATCCCTGGAATTCTCCAGGCAAGAACACTGGAGTGGGTTGTCATTTCTTTCTCCAATGCATGAAAGTGAAAAGTGAACGTGAAGTCACTCAGTCGTGTCTGACTCTTAGCGACCTCACGGACTGCAGCCTACCAGGCTCCTCCATCCATGGGATTTTCCAGGCAACATGAGGTAACCTCAAATGAAATAACCCTTTCATGCTCCTCATGACTCTTTTCCTTCTCCTGTCCCCACTCCAGTATTCTTGCCTGGAGAATCCTGTGGACAGAGGAGCCTGGTGGGCTACTGTCCATGGGGTCACACAGAGTCGGACACAACTGAAGCAACTTAGCATGCATGCATGGATTGGAGAAGGAAATGACAACCCACTCTTGCCTGGAGAATCCCAGGACAGAGGAGCCTGGTGGGTTGCTGTCTGTGGGGTTGCAGAGAGTCAGACACGACTGAAGCGACTTAGCAGCAGCAGCAGCAACCTCACAAGGGAAACTATGAAGAATAAAAAGCACAGGCATTCATTTCATCCCTTTATTTCATTTATCTACTTAGTTTTGGCTGTGTGGATCTTCCTTGCTGCATGGGCTCTTTCTCTAGCTGCAGCGAGCAGGGGCTACTCTTAGTTACAATTCATGGGCTTCTCACTTCAGTGCTTCTCTTTTTGCAGAGCACAGGCTCTAGGGTGTGCAGGTTTCAGTGGTTGTAGCACATAAACTCTGTAGTTGTGGTTCCTGGACTCTAGAACACAGGTCTCAATAGCTGAGGTGCATGGACTTAGTTGCTCTGCAGCATGTGGAATCTTCCCAGCCCAGGGATTGAACCTGTGTCTCCTGCACTGGCAGCTGTATTCTTACCCACTCAACTACCAGGAAAGTCCTGTGCCTCCACTTTTGCTCTGGCCAGTAAGACAGAGAAGTTCATAAGCATGAACTTCATGCTTATGAACTTCTCTGAGACTGTAACAGCCATATGTTAATGAAAAGATAATTATTTATAAGGGCTTAATTCTTCCCTTGCTTTAGATTTTTCTTCAAGGATAAAATTTGAAGTTTGCTCTGATATAGCGAGTCCTGTCTGCTGTTAAATGAGCTTCAACTGGCTACTTTAAACCAACAACCCCTTTTGCATTAAATCAGCTTCTTGCTAAAAGACCAGCCCCAAACTTCCATGGCCAAGTTAAGACACACCCATGCACCAAATCATCTCATGGTACTGTAGTTACATCTCATATGGCTCTCTCATTCCTTTTCATTCTTGGGCCTATAAGAGAAGTATCCTTTTTAGCTCTTAACCTAGTCACCATTGTGGTGCTGGGGAAGACTATTGAGAGTCCCTTGGAGACTCTCAAGGAGACCAAATCAGTCAATCCTAAAGGAAATCAACCCTAAATATTCATTGGAAGAACTGATGCTGAAGCGAAGCTTCAGTACTTTGGCCAAATATACAAACAGTTCACTCAATGGAAAAGACCCTGATCCTGGGAAAACTGAAGGCAAAAGGAGAAGGGGGTGGCAGAAGATGAGATGGTCAAATAGCATCACTGACTCAGTGGACATGAATTTGAGCAAACTCTGGGAGATAGGGAAGGACAAAGGAGCCTGGTGTGCTGCAGTCCATGGGATTACAGAGTTGTGCTGCAGTCCATGGGGTTGCAAAGGCTTAGTGACTGAACAATGAACAATATTCACCATTGCAGTTCTGCATGATGTTCGAAGCTTTTCAAAAGAAGGCATCACAGACTCAGGAGCTGTGCACACAAAAGGTTCCAGAAAGGACGCAAGGAGGGGAAGCATGCTTCTATAAGTGCTTGACGTCCCAAGGGCCCTACACTCAAGATTCCTGAACTCATTTCTGCTCATAATGTCTGGTATGTTTGATAAAAGGAATCAGAATCATGACCCAAGTAAACTGGGGCAAAAAACCCACCCCATCTCATTATCTTCGAATAAAATCAAACTGTGTTTATCCTGGTACACAGCCATCTCCAAAATGTATTTGCTTTGGCTGTTGATTTTAATGCATGTTCACAAGGAAAATCGAAAAAGCCCATTCAGCAGGAATGCAAATGTGGCTTGAGAAGGAGTGAGAGTTCTCATAAAATTCCCCAAAAAGGGCCAATTCGCTATTGGACTCTCAAATCCTTTCACCGCTGTGAATATCAGTTACAAACGCAGCAAGAAGCCTCATGGTTTTACCATCTTCTCTGAACACAAACAGCCAACATCGTCACACAGAGCTGTGCACAGGCGCATGGCAACCAGCCACCCTTTGGCTCTCCCGTGGCCAAGAGGCGCCTTCCTCTGAAGCAATGAGCACATTTTCTTCCCAGAGGTTTGGGCAGTGAGGAACGTATGCTAAGGCCACGAGGCTGTAGATCTCAGACTCCCCCATCCAGTGTTCCAAATGGCATGGAGCGGGCCATCATTAAAAAGAGATCATTCCAATAGCATATTGAGAAAATGCAGCCAACAGCCTGGTTTCCTCTTTTAGCCCTCATGAAAGAGTAAGGTAAACCAGCCCAGTGGCTTTGGAACTGCCTGAAAATAATGCCACAGACTCCTCAATGGTAAAGAATCTGTCTGCACTGCAGGAGACCCGGGTTCACTCCCTGGGTCAGGAAGATCCCCTGGAGGAGGAAACGGCAGCCCACTCCAGTACTCTTGCCTGGAGAATCCCATGGACAGAGGAGCCTGGCAGGCTACAGTCCATGGGGTCACAAACAGCTGGACACCACTGAGCGACTGACACACTCCTTAACAACAGCTCAGGAAACAGGTCAGGTGGTGATTTAAGACAACTATCTCCTTTCACACTTTTTCTTTCATTTTTAAATTTTATTTATTGATTTTATTTTTTCAATTAAACATACAGAAAAGTTTAACCCTCGTACAACGCGCACGCACAGTTCCATGATCGAGATGGGGTAATTTAAAAAACTGACTGCGTTACAGTGTTGTGTTGGTTTCCGCCATACGACAGTGTGAATCAGCTGTAACTGTACCTACATCCTTGCCCTCTTGGGCCTCCCTCCCATGCCTCTAGCTCATCACAGAGCACTGAGCTAAGTGCCCTGAGCTATACAGCAGCTTTCCACAAACTATTTTACACAATGGTGGGGCTTCCCTGGTGGCTCAGATGGGAAAGAGCCTGCCTGCAATGTGGGAGACCCGGGTTCGATCCCTGGGTTGGGAAGATGCCCTGGAGAAGGAAGTGGCAACCCAGTCCAGTGTTCTTGCCTGGAGAATTCCACAGATGGAGGAGCCTGGTGGGTCGCAAAGAGTCGGACACGACTGAGCGACTCACACAACTTCTTTAGTGTGTATATGTCAACGCTGCTCTCCCAGTTCATCCTACCCTCTCCTTCCCCATTTGTGTCCGCAAGTCCGTTCTGAGTATTTCAATAAGTATCTAGTAATTGCTCTGTACTAGAAACCAGTGAGCAAGATGGCCATCGTACCCAC